>JBAIZZ010000249.1:1058729-1197777 GCA_037355905.1 Heliconius aoede | reverse complement strand
AAACTACAGTAGAAATCATGGCCGAGTCTCAAGGGAACGACAACACCACTTGCGTAGTGTGTTTTAAAAATGTCGTGTATTTCTCAATTGGAGAATGTGATCACCCCGTGTGTTTTGAATGTTCAACCCGCATGCGAGTATTGTGCCTGCAGAACGAATGCCCTATATGTCGTCAGGATCTTTCAAGGGTATGCTTATTATAGTTAGAAAAATAAAATCCAATTAGGAATTATCAATTGAAGGCAAACATTCTTGTGGTTTTATTATAGTTATGACACAAACTCTTGTAGATACTTTATAATATTGTTAAATTTAATACATTATTAAAATGACATAAATTTTTTGATATATAAAATATACATAAGTACTTATAATCTATTTTACTATTATTTAATATTAAAATATTTTTAATTAGTCATCTTATACTTTAATTAATAAATTGTCATTCTCTTTAATCAACCATAAAACAGCTTCGTGCTGTATTCCCCACACAGGGTAGGCAGAGGGAACCTCATGTTAGGCCACTCCATTCCCCATTTTCTGCTGAAATCTGGAGCCATTGCATGTTGAGTGGCAGAACTCAGTGCCGTGCTTTACCTCAAAATCAGAGCGAAGGAATAGAAAAATAAATGTAAATAAATATTTAACTTCCTCAAGTGGGGATTGAACCCACAACCGTCACGTCACAGTCACACCCTTGTGCCGCTGCACCATAACGACCTAAAAAATAAATATAAATTTTAGAACAATAAGGTTCACTTTCTTTAATTATCACT
Source organism: Heliconius aoede (assembly GCA_037355905.1). NCBI lineage: Eukaryota > Metazoa > Arthropoda > Insecta > Lepidoptera > Nymphalidae > Heliconius > Heliconius aoede. The sequence goes on along the minus strand of JBAIZZ010000249.1, from coordinate 1,197,001 downwards.
TTAATTAATTTTGTATGCAAATTTACAGGTAATTTTTACAGAAACTGTACATCCTTATAAGAAATTGCAAAATAGAACTTTTTCTGACCAATTATTTGAAAGGCAGTTTAAAATTGCATTTTGTAGTAAAGAAATAAAAAATGCCTATGAAAACTTACTTGAGAACCGTTGTAAGATTTGTGACAACCTACCCTTCCGTACATTCAGCATGTTGAGTGACCATATGAGGAAAGTACATGAAAGGTACTTTTGTGACCTCTGTGTGACACATTTAAAGGTATTTACTATTATTATTTCTTAAACTTTCATCCTATATCCTGTATACTCTACACTACTCTAGAGATTCTTGCTACTCTGTGAGAGTAAGAAAAGACCTATTGTGGAGGCACTCAATTCCTCATTTCTGAATAATTTTCAAGGCAAAGCATTGTCTTCTTACCAGTGAAGCAAAGTGGTTTTTGAGGGTTGAGTGGGAATCAAATCCACAACTGCAACTATAATCAAGGCACTGTGCCATGACAGTCAGCCAAATTGTGGCATACATGTGGTGGTTTAGTCTCAAAGCAGAATTGGTGAAAAGTAGAGAAGAGAGTATCTTAACACTAGGGTCCCTCTGGCTATCATACATACAGCAGATATTTGGGATATGGCATGAAGTTGATAGATAAAATTCACTTTGGCAAATCTTTTTTCTTTCAAGATAAATCTAGATAAGAACCAATTATTTCTCATTTTAAAAATATATGTATAAGCAATAGTTTATTACCGTAAATAAAAAATAAAACAATTTTTAGCATTTATAGAAATGATGAAACATAATTAGGTCATTAACACAAATTAATCTAAAATTTATATTGCATTAATATGTATATTTAATATTTAAATTAGGATTTTTTAAAAACTTTTCTCTAGTAGATTACCAACTTGCTTTGTGGAAAAAAGTGTAAAACTGAAAAAATTGATGAAGTAATGTTATGCAAACATTGTTCTAATATAAAGCTCTATTTATATAGTTATAACATTTCAGATATTTACTAATGAAAGAAAGTGTTATACTCGACAAGAACTTGGCCACCATCGACGGAAAGGAGACCTAGATGACACCTCTCATAGGTAATGTTATCTAATTAATTTAATTCAATAATATGTTTTATAAGTGTGTTATTTGAAATAATTACTTCATTCCTTTCACTTTAAGAGTTATTGAAATATTTTTTTTAACGAATGATCAATAACATTCCAATGAATGTTAAATGTATGGTTATATAATGTTATATTTTTAAATGTATAGTTGCAATACATCAATTTAGTAACATAATTTTTAGTTATCCATTTTGGTCCTATTTATTTGAATTTCATTATATTATTTTTTATATATTGTATTTTTATAACATGTGTTTAAGCAGTCAAATTTTGATTAGAAAAGATATTATAAAATAAATATATTATATATATAAAAATATTTAAAAATAGTACATACAAGCTGAGACTGATCGGCCATACTATAACTTTCATATTATAATACAGGGGACATCCACTATGTGAGTTCTGCGAGGAACGTTTTATGGACGCAGACGAGTTATACCGTCATTTACGTAAGGAGCATCTCTACTGCCATCTTTGTGACGCGGATGGAAAAAATCTGTACTATGCGACCCACTCAGCCCTGGCACATCACTTTAGGAAGGAACATTATTTGTGCGAAGAGGGTGAATGTGCTGGACAACATTTAACTGCTGTGTTTAGGAGTGAAATTGATATGAAAGGTTGGTTGTATTTCTATTGCTTATTCTAATATAACAATTTTGTGTTACCTATGCACAAAACCAGCTCTTTATAGATCCGACTATCCGGATTTTCGATTATCCGAATGACTAACGACAACAATTAGTCCGTTGAATCGAGTTTCTACTGTATATAATCCGCCGCATTGGGTTTGCCTATATAACAATAAAACACTTACTATTTGTTTTAGCTCACAAGGCAACAATCCACGGGCGAGGTATGCCGCGCGGCGTCGCGAGGCAGGCGCGTACATTGGAGTTGCAGTTCAATATAACCCCCCATCCTGTCGTACAGAGGGTGCCAAGGTGTGTATTATAAATAATTTTGTGAGTGTTTCGGTATTTATTTTAGTTTCTTGTTGTATTCCTCCTATGATTGGGGAAGAAGCCAAATTTAAGTAACATTTCATGTTGAGTGGCGCTACTTAATATCGTCGTCGCGCTTACAATTAGTCGTTGTATTATTTAACCAACAGGGACAGGGACACGCGCGAGCGGGAACGGGAACGGGAACGCGAGCGCGCGTCCCCCCCTCCACCCGCGCAGGTGTCTCCCATTGACCCGCGCAGCGACGAGCAGTTCCCGCGGCTGTCGGCCGCGGCGCCCGCGCCCGCACCACTGCTGCCGCACCCGCCGCGCTGCCTCAGAGGTAATATGAACTTATTTAATGATAGATAATGATATTATGGGTGTAGGAATAGAACAGAACCACCACAAAATAATCTGATGCCAAAGACTTTTTTTACACTCTACTGCTATCACTTCTATTTTAGGTAATTGATAACTATACTAAATTACATTTTCTTATCTTAAAGTCGAAATTAATTAAAGACCTAGCTCAAGAAATTTCTTTAAATTGACACTAGTTTTGTGTTGCACTACACAATAAAATGATTCACATGAATAATTTTTATTTCATACAATAACCATTAACTCTATACACTTTTGCGAATGCTTATTGGAAGCCAGACCCCCCCACTGGGAAAAATGTGCGGATGAATAATATGTTATTATAGGATTTTCCGAAAATCAGGATTTTCCTAAATTCCTGCAGAATAGCCATCGTAGCCTATAATTTTAAATATCTATGTCGTATTATATAATTTCAGACAGTGCCGTGTGATCCCGGCTTAGAATAGGTTCACCCAGGTACTGTCGGTGTCGTAAGAGGCGACTAAAGTACGTGTGGTAGAGTCACGTTGCCAGTAATGGCAACACGCATGGGCAGATTCGACCGGATTAATACCACCCCCGGCATTTAAAACCGGCGTGAAGTAGTGGCTCATGCCACTGCGTTTCGCATTAGGTAATGCCGGACCCTGGCGCCCAACATCATCCACCTTAAAGGCCGGCAACGCTCCTGTAGCTCCTCTGGAGTTGCATGGGGTCGTGGGCGGCGGTGATCACTTACTATCAGGTGACCCGAACGCTCGTTTGCCCTCTCCCATAAAAAAAAACTGCCGGCCACCTCACGGCTTCGTCCGTTTAAACTCGTGAATTATTTGTTTAATAAGCACACGGAATTACATTTCTCTTCGTTTCTGTTCTGCTTTTATAAATAATATACGCTTGCATTGCATTTAAGATTTCTAAAGTGAAAATTATTATTCAATTCAATAAATGAAACAAAAAATCTAATCTGTTGTCTTTATAATTTTAGTGTAGATATCTACGCGTCTTCCCCTCACCGCCGCACAGTCCCCAGCTACGCTTCGCTAGGCCACATCTTATTATTTCATTATTACATAATTTTGTTTAGATTGACATTTTTAAATTCGTTATATCTTTTGGACGGATAATCCGATATCAATAATTAAAAAAGTAATTTACAGGTATTGACATTTTTTTTATTAAAATATTATTTAATGGGATAAGGTTTTTATTATTTCATCAATAGTTTCTGCAGCGCAAATTTTATCAAATTTATTTCATCGTCAAATCTATCGTAGATTTGTTATGATAAAATTTTTCACACATTTATTATATTATTTAATTATATTATGGCATTTTTATTATGAAACCCTATTTTTTTTTGGAAAATGTAATATAGCTTTCTAATAGTCATTTAATGTATAAAAGAATTTTTCAAATCCGTCCGATAGATTTTGTGTGAACAATACAAACATACATAAAAATGTTTTCTCTTGATGCTATTAGAATAGATAGAAGAGAAGTATAGATAACATTATTTTTTATATATTATACAGGTGCAGATGGCTTAGCGCGAAATGATAAGAATTTCCCAGCACTAGACGGTTCTGGAGGGGGTTCCACGCCAGCGTCAACTCCAAGACCCGCCATGCCGGTTGCTGCTTCACTTTTGAAAAATTGTAAGCATTTAACTAAATTATCAGTTTGACATGTATGTATGTATGTATGATAATGTTAGATTTGACTATTTGTGTATGATATTGAAATTTCCAAATCCACATAATATCTGTGAAACTAAAAGACATTGAGATTATCCTTTATTATATTAATCAGATATATTCCAATTGACTGTTGAAATTTTTTGAAATTTGTTGAAATTGACTGTAAACACCTAATACCGACTCAAGAAAATGAATCATTTTGCAGCATTAGCAAAATAGTCCAGATTTGGTAAGTTGTAGTACAGGGAAACAAGTGTGTGTGCCGCACAACACGCAATGCCTCCAAGAATTGGCGGAAAGTGAGAAGCGGAGTGTCTTAACACTAATATCTCTGCCCTGTGTGATACAGCGTGGAGCTTATTAAGTTTGTTCACTCAACACCTTATATCTTAGATTCAGGTGAAAAGTAAAGAATGAAGTACACTAGGTTTTCTCTGCTTACCTTCCAATATAAAATATTAATTAACTAAAAAGCTTTATTAAAAACTACATTCACAGCATCATCAAAACCCAGTGTATCCATTCAAGTGCACAGCCAGCCCAGTGCAAGCAACTTCCGGTTGACTCAAACGAGTGGCAATCGCATCTCTATACCGTCGAAGAAACCCCCGCCTTCCGACGAGGACTTCCCCTCACTCGGTATGCCTAGAGATGATCACCCTAGTATAGGGGCTGGAACTGTACAACCGTCCAAGGTATGTTGGTTTATATAGAAAGTATAAACAACTAATTCTGTTTTTGCATGGTAGATTGGTTCCAGAAAAAACCGTGTAAAAACAGAATTAGGTGTAAAAACATAATAATACTTACTGATTTATTTATATATTTGCTTACAGGTTGCGTTAATCAATAGTGAAGAACTGCGGGTTTTAAAAAATAATCAAACTAATTACCAGCCAAAGAAAGTTCACCTCAATTCAGAGGCGTTCCCCGCTTTATCATCGACCTCTGTGCCAACCGCGCCGCCACAGTGGATCACTGTATCCAAGTCTAAAGAGAAGGCTAGAGCGAGACCTGAACCCGCACCCGCGCCCCCAAAGCCCACCTTTAACACCATCGCAGACTTCCCCACGCTACCAGCTAACAAATCCAAAACAAAAAAATCACAAGCGCCAATCGCTCAAACTCAGTATCAACCTCCACCAACCAACAATAATGTTTCCAATGAGTCCAATAAAAACAAGAAAGACAAAAAGAAACAGAACGCGAATGCAAAGAAAGAGAAAGATCTGGAATTAAGTCTCATGAACGATATGGTTGATATAAAAATAAAAAGGGAGTACATCACCGTCAGCGTCAACAACAACAACAGCAGCGCGGAGGGCGACAGGAAGATAAAGACGATCAGCGAGACCGCAGTCAAGTCGCAGAAGAGCAACGGCAGCGATTTCTCTCTCACGCCGCAGGAGTATCCCCCCCTGGCAGGTGGTCGCCAGGTGGTGAACGGTATCAGCGCGCCGCCCGGCTTCAAGCGGCGCCCGCCCTGCGACGGCATGACTTTTACCAACTCAGCCGGCCAGTCGTTCCCCGTGCCCCTCCATGCTTACATCCCTCCACCCGACTTCGAGTCGCGTAACCGGGCGCTAGTAAAACGCTTCGCGGCAGCGTTGGGTGACGCGGCGGCGGTGGACCGGTTCAAGGCGGAGTCGCGCGCATTCCGCTCGGGTGGCATAGGTGCGGAGCAGTTCCACGCGCACTGCGCGGCGGCGCTGGGCCCGCGACTGAGCGACGTGCTACCCGAGCTGGTGGTGCTGTTGCCGGACATTGGCAAGCAGCAGGAGCTGGCGCTGGCGGTGCGCGAGCTGGCGGGCGCGTGCGACGTGTGCGCCGTGTGCGGGCAGTTGCTGGCGCCCGGTGACAGCGCGGCGCACGACGCCGCGCACTGGCCGCCTCTTGCTTCGCGTTGATCATCGCTCACCTGTGGGTGCGTGTGTAGCGCGTTTTAACTATTGTACAGTGTGATTATCCGAACGAATGCTTATTTGAATTGCTATTTGTGCCCAACCAGAACATTATTTTATTGTGCTCTGTGCACATGCATTTGACTCGACTTGTTAGTTTTTTTTAAATTAGTATGATACTTCCATGAAAAAAAATAAAGGAAAATATTATCCAAAAAACAATACTAAATCTATAAATAATTATTTTGTACGCCAATTGTAAGTATATGTTTGGTTACAAAACATCAGTTGATATTTATTGCTATTTACCATAAAAGATATAATTATGCTACTAAATATGGCTTTTTTTTATCTTGCGGCTGAAAAAAAAAACGATTATCTTAAAATCCAAATCACCCACTTAGTTCGGATAATCGATGCTCTACTGTATGTATCATTTTCTTCGCCACTACGAAACAATATTTGAAATATTTTCACTTTATTATATTTATAGTAAATGATGTAATAATAATATAAAATAATTTAAATTTTTTTATGATTAATTACAAAATTTCATGTTTTTTTAGTTAAAACGTTGACTAAAGAGGACAGGCAAGTAGGATGTTTCCTTTGTAGTGCCTCACATTGTCCCTTGCTTGCGGTTGTATAATTTTGTATAAATAAAAGTAAAGTAAATAGTATTTATTAAATATAGATTTTATTTGTACAATTTAAAAATTATCCAATTGGTAATTTATTAAATTAGTTGTCAAGTTTAAGAATGTGGCCATTCAATGGTGTCTTTACCATATTTGTATGGATTATATGTAATTTGTATGTATATTTGGAATATTATGATTTGTTGAAGTGACATTTAGAGAACACCTAATATATTATAGGACTCAGACCCGAGGTTTTAATTGCCAATTTACAAAACAAAGCCATGGTGGCGTACTTGTGGGTTTGATTCCTACTTGATGGAAGGAATTATTTAAATCGCGGCGTTGAGTTCCAGAGTATCGGAAGGTTTTGTCATTAGGTTCTCTCCGTCTACCCTGCTGTGCGGGAAAAAGGCGTGAAATTGGTTGTTAGAATTTAAACCTAGCTCTTCAAATTTTGATACGTATATCAAAGCCGTATGTTACTTAATTGTTCATATTAAAGCCTTAGCTTTTTATAGCCATGTAGGGTATTTTTTATTGTGTAAACGTACTTTATTATTTCACACCGTCTCAATTGAAAATTGTGATTCTTAAACTGTTACTGTTATTCACAGTGTAAAATATATTGTTTAGAAGATTTATTATATTTTTATACTTTCAACTGAACGATTTTCTTTTGATTACGTAAGTTTTTTTTATTTGGTCTTATTGCACTAGAGTAGATACAATCTCCAAGGATCCTTTTCAAAAATTTAAATTTGCGGAATAAAGAAATAAATATAGTTCTGATTGATTGATTCTAATAATTCGTTCATTCTTATACAATTAAAATATATAACATAGATTTATAGTTACAAACTATATTAAAATATAAGCAGACATTAAAAAAAAAACAACTGAGACAACAAATATGTATATTCATGAAATTAAGAAAAATATAAAATTACTTGTCACTCTTGCCCCATCCCAAAAACCCCTTTACAAGTCCGGTGATACCAGCACCCTGTTTTTTATTATTTACGTTACCAGTTTTATCATCCAAATCGGGAAATTCCACGAAATTGCACGCCAAATCAAAGAACAATGGCTTACAAGGCACCGCCTCCATTGGTGGTGGCATTTTGAATATGTTAGGATTCTTAGTTAGAACATGGCTCTCTTCGCGGTAGTCGTCCAAACGGTCGACTAAAGGTTTCTTATCTTTATACGACTTGCCACTGCTATATTTAGTGTCTTCGTCATCATCATCCTCTAGCACTGAGTCTGCGTGGACCTCGAATTTGCAACTTTCGATATCTTGTTGTAATGTCTTCAGCTTGTTTATCAGCTGTTTATCTTGCAGTTTGCTCGCGAGTGATTCACTCGTATATGTGTTACAACGTTCTAACATAGCGAGGGCTTCTCTGAAACGCCTAAGGCCAGTCAGCACTTGAGCTATATAATAGCAACGGAACGCCCTATATGCTTTTAGTTCGATATCGATTTCCTTTTGATATCCACCGTCAGTTTCGAAGCCCGGCAGTTGTTGTAATTCGGTGTAATTTTGCAAGATAATTTCATATAGCCGAGTCAAATCTTGAGGTCGTACCTTTTTCCCGTCGATCGGTTGATTGTTATTGCGCGCTTCCTCAGCCTGTTGCACCAATAGATTGTTCCTCTCGATAGTACGAACTAAACGTAGATACATCAAGTAAGATAGCAGATAATTTATGCTAGACATTTGCTTTGAATCCGAGGGTGTTTTAGATTTGGGGTCATTTTTGATTTCATCTTTTAACGCCGATATGGCGTCTTTGCAATCCATCAGGATGTTTTCTAAGATGTCAATCTTGTTTTGCACTGCGGTTGCGCTTGCTACGGACTTGTCCATGTCTTGTAGTGCTATTAGAAACAGTCGCACTTTTTCAGAGCGCACCGTGACACGACGCCCGCGCCATTCCACTTCGTGCATCACTCCGGAGCGAGACTCTCTGTAGCAAAACCATAAGGTAAATTTTAATTTGCTGTTAATTAGGAAAGTATATTAATGTAATAAAAATTGATTGAGAACTGATTTCAAAATTTAAGAACACATTGTGATAACAAAAAATCTAAACAAAAACATATTTTTTTACATACAAATATAAAAGTATAAATATGTTGATTGCGGACTTAATTCCCAATCGGATAATGAATCTGACACTGACAACAAGACAAATCGTGGCGTTGCCTGCCGTCGCTCAACCCGTAATATATATAGCTAATATAAAGGTTAACTAATTTATGTAACAAGAACATTATCCGGAATATTACTTGGCTTGAGCCATAAGAGTGTCCAAATTATCAATGAGACCCTGTCCCCTCATAGCCACGAGGTCACCCGCAGCGGACTCGTCACCAATGTTGTAGGCGCAGTAACGAAGACTTGGTTTCAGTTCGTCCACCTGTGGATAAAATATGGTTTATATTTGTTAAGTTAAATTTAATGCTAATAGTGGACCCGGGGCTCAAGCGTGTGACTATAAACGTGACTGGTTGTGGGTTCCATTCCTACTCGAGCAAATGAAATATTTAATAATTTCATTTTTAATATTATATATTCTACGTTAATTTAAATTATTTTCATATTACTACTCTCACGTAAAGAAAATGGGCAAAAAGGGGGGCGCCTAATACTAAGTTATCTTAATATTGCTTTATACAATATGGTCGATTACGCTTTGTCATCCTGAAGTAATAATATAACAATTGATTACCTTTTGTTTATAAATAACTCTTTCCTCTTCTGGCAAAGTGGCACTTAGTTTTTCCAACACTAACTGAGCCCTCTGCAAGCTTTCAGCGGCCGGACGCCATTGCTGCAGTTCTAGTAACAAAACGCCGTTTAACCAAGCAGCGTAGGCACCTGCTTCTAGCTGTGTGCGGGCGTTGCAGGCTCCGCTTTCCTGTGAAATTTATATGAGATTGCATTGTTAAGTGGCGGAAATCAACGCTAAGCTATGTCTTGATACTTGAACAAAATTTACCTCACAAAGTTGCAAAAGTATATGAGCGTGAGCGCAAGCCTTCTTCAAACGGGATATAAGATGGAACTTTTTTCTGGGTTCCGTGTTGGCTTCTTGTCGTAACTGCATTGCGTGGGCCCACGCCCTCTCAGCCTGGAGTAAGGGAACGCATAGTAAACGGTTCTCGGCATTGGTGCTAGTGAGGTGCGACGATGTTATGTCACGCCGACGATAGTGACGTCTGTCTCCCTGTAAAGTAACATTTAGAAATAATAGATTAGATGAATTGTGTTTAATTTCAAAGGCAATATACGAACCCATAGTTCTAGTAAAAATTCAGATGACGACGACTAAGCTGTGCATATCATTTGCAATAGAATTTTTTGTTTCCAACGAAACGACCACCTCAATATACTTTGCTATATGCTCGTATTATATTACTATATATACTTAAACAATATAATACATACCTGTGGAATTTTGAGCACTTTGCGTAAGCGGCGAATACGCCGCGAGCAGTAGCCGCGATAACGTTGATAATCTCCATGACGAAGACCATGCTGCTGTTGACCATCCTTGGTTATACGAAATACTAGGAAATACTAAGGAATTATAGTTTTTTTTTTGGAAGTGAAACAGAAAGCGAAAATTGAGATTTGGATCAGATTATGAATCATTTCATAGATGCAAACAAAAAATCAAATATTACATTATTCTTGATATGCTTATTTTAATAGACTTCGAAAAAGATGAAGTTCTCAATTTGACTGTTAGATAGATATTTTGTCTGTATATCCCACATCTAGTAATTTTCTTTTGAAGTTTTTATTAATTTCTATAATTTTAATCTTTTTTCCAATTTTCTCCACTGCAGTTTAAAAACAAAGAGAGATATCTCATAAAATTTAGAGGTAATCAAAAAAAATTCTAGACACCCCCATACCATTTAGAGAGATAATTTAATGACGCAACATATGGTATACTCTGCTTAGTGAGAAGCTAAAAATTATAAAAACATCTTTTAACCCTTTAACATCATTTTTAAGCCTTTATGGCATAGTATGTGACTGTAAAACCAACTGGTTGTGGGTTTCATCCCCACTCGAGGAGATGAGATATTTATTTAAATTTCCATTTCTTTGCTCTGGCGTCGAGGCAAAGTGCAGCGTTGAGTTCTGCCACTCAACATGAACCTTTAGAATTCAGCAGAAAGTGTGAAAAGGAGTGTCTTAACACTAGGTTCCCTCTGCCTATGCTGCGTGTGGGATCATTTTGATTTAAGCCTTTAGTAGATATGGGCTGTTATAAAAAGAGGTGGTTCTTGGATATCAACAATTAAATTAGTAATTAAAGTTAAAAATAAAATATTTCAGAAATATATACAATAATAAAGAGATCTGACTTTGATTATATCAACAGAAGTATATTCTGTGGATACATGCTTTAGTCAAGAATAAAATGTACAATTTCTATAGTTACATAAAAATAAAATTTAAATGCAATAGTTTAAAAAATATTTTTTTCTGAAGTATATTAAATCATTAACATAATTAAAACAAAATAAGTATATCATCATAATCAAATTAAAATTTTTAAAAAGCACCATAAATTAAGGCATTTTCTTATAAGAAAAAAATAATGATTTTCCTGATGAGATGATTTACAGAAACAAAAACATATATAATTGTAGATCAAATTGGGCATAAGTTTTATTTTAAAGGATACTTTCTAAAGATAAAGGATTGGCTACTTTTCCATCTTGTTTGTTATCTGCTGTTAATAGCTGGGCGTCCCCATTATCTCCTTCCAAAACTACCATATTTATTAATTAAAACACTTTTTATTTCTTTGTAAGTAGCAACTGCTGAACCACTCGTAATAAAATAATCGTAGTCAAGAAATATAAAGGGAGAACACGTCACAATATATTGGTATTTAAATGTCAGTGTCAAATATTGGCAAAATAGGTTGGCACTTCATCGAGTCCAAAAATCAATTTCGTTTAAAACTATTAAGCCGTGTCGGTACATACGGTACCGCTTCAATAGTTATTGTACGGTTTTAAAGTGATTGGGAAAAGTAAACAATGGGAACTTCAATATTATTTTGACGTTATATAAAATTTTTTAATGTTTTTGCGGTTTCCAATTGGGGCAATAAGATATTTAATAGTTGCATTTCGTCGCTCTGATAATGAGGCAAAGCGTGGCGTGGAGCTCCACCATTAAACACTCAGTACCCCGAGAATTAGGCGGAGAGAGGAGAACAGAAGTAACTAAGTGGGAACAGAGTGCGTTAACACTAGGTTCTCAGGTTTTCTCTGCCTACCCTGTTATATGCGGGATAAAGTCATACAGCGTAATGCTAATTACAAAAATTAAAAGAGGATTTTTTTTATATTTACCTATTGATTTTAAATGCAAAATAATTGTATATTTAGCAATAAATAAAAAATAGAATCATTTCATTTATAAGCATTATTGAAAATCTACGTTCCTTTCACATATAAAAGTCGCATAATCTATATAGCTTCAAAAAATATTCCTTCCTTTACATTGTTATACATAATACTTTGCATATTATGTTGAGGTTAGCAAAATTACATAGAACAAATAAAAGTCGTTTATTGTCAATGTCAAATGTGACTTGTAAGGCGCTGTCATATGTGTTGTCGCTATCTCTTTCTTTCTAGTTGTCTGAGCGCTTAGGTTAGAACCATTGCTTTACTAAAATTATTTTAATTCCTTGTATATCACTGCAATCTGCCTTTCATATTTAAAAAGTGTTGTGTTTTGAGTAACTTTTGAGATTAAATGTTATAGTAATTATAGAATTTCTTTTCGCAGAGTTACAAATCTAAGAAAATGGCAAAGTCAAAGAATCATACAAATCATAACCAAAGTGAGTAAACAAGTGATGAAACGAGTGATTCTATTTGTGAAACTATATTAAATTTATAGTAGTTTGATACAAAATTTATAATATTATTTCAGATCGTAAGGCTCACCGAAATGGTATCAAAAAGCCGACGAAGTTCAGACACGAATCTACACTTGGCGTAAGTTCACTTACTAATTATATGAAACAATTTGTGAAATTATAAATTTTCTGAGATTGTATATTATTGGTATCTTTTATAATATTTTAGTTAAAATTACAAGTGCTGAACTTGTATTGATAAACAACTTGTTTAAAGATGATAACACAGAATAACAGTATGTTTGTTGCATGAAGTTTTTTCTAAATTAATTTTTATCTTTTACCTCAATTGGAATAAGTTTTTCACACATTATTCAATAAATGTATACCGCTTTTATGTTCTAGTTTAAAAGCTATAAGTGACAAGATTTATTAATAAAAATAAGTAAATAAGTGCCAGTTTTATAAATATTTAAGATATTTATTCTGTTTGAAATTCTCTTGTATATGGTTTTCTGAAATTAAATGTGACAAAAGTATAAATTTTAATGTTCCAAAAACAATGTTTACTAACAAAAAACTGAATTTCAAAAACAAAGTAAACATGTCATATAAGCAAATCCAATTTAATTAATATCAGTTACAGAACTTGATGCAATAAGTTACATTATCCAGTGTAATTATCGTACTAACAATAATTATACTAACCAAATTAAAATATTTTGATGAAAATTGTAGTTCGCCTCTAGTACAAATGATATCAAACATGAATATTTATTGATTTAACTGTTTCAGATGGACCCTAAATTCTTAAGGAACCAGAGGTTTTGCAAAAAGGGCAATCTGAAACCTGCGAAGCAGTTGGCTAGAGCTGCAGAAAGAAAAGCTGTGAGAGAAGCAAAGGCCAAGAAATGAACACTTAGTTTTAATCTAATAAAAACATAAAAAACCATCATATTTGTGTATTTAGTTGGGTCCTGTCCTGGCGTTGTAAATTAATAAGAATTATTTAAAGACAATTTAAAAATATTTGTCTTATTTTGAAAATTACCTTAAGAATAATGTTACCTTTCACATAGATTACATATTTGTAGTCTATGTGTATACAGACATTTAAATTGGTAAAAAATGAGTGCTTCAAGCACTAATTTTTACAAGTATAATGTCTGCAATGAATATCTTATAAAGATATTCATTACTTGCTAATTACAATTGTATCTTTTACGTTAAAATCTGTTCAATCATCAATTCAATATTTTTTGTCCATAAAAAAAGTTATATCTACAGTAACCATCTAATCATGATACACTTTATTACTTTTGTTCTATTTTGATGGTACATTTTTTACAAAAGTGTACTGAAACCAAATAATAATTATTTAACAGAATAATCCGCCAGCAGCTAAATGAATCGGTAGATTATTCAATGAGTATTTTTTTTAATAATACATAAAATTTCAAATAATGTAAATTTTTTTTTTTTGGGAGAGGACAAGGCAAACGAGCGTTCGGGTCACCTGATGGTAAGTGATCACCGCCGCCCACGACCCCATGCAACACCAGAGGAGCTACAGGTGCGTTGCTGGCCTTTAAGGTGGAGGATGTTGGGCACCGGGGCCCGGCATTACCTAATGCAAAACGCAGTGGCAAGAGCCACTACTTCACGCTGGTTTAAATGCCGGGGGTGGTATTAACCCTTCTTTGCATGATTTTTTACTTTTTAAAAAAAAAAATCATGTGTTTGTAATTCAGTTCATACATTACAGGAAAAATAAATAAAAAAATATTTGTCTATTTTTATAGCTTTTTTTATTGAAAAAACGATATGATGGATTTTTCCATCATCATGCAAAACAGCCTTATCACGTTCATACATTAATTATTTATTAGAGCATACACATTTTATATTTATTTACACTATTACTCCCGATGAAAACGTAGGAAACAGTTGTTGTTTTTATTTAAGCACAAGTTTAAGTTACACTTGCTACAACGTATCGTGGAATAGCCCTTACAGTGTGGGTATTTACATCTAAGAGATGTAGAAACTAGTGGCAAATGATCACACCCATCTCTTCTGATGTCTTTTGGGGGAGGAACAGTAGCTGGGCCTCTTTTTCTCTTGAGGTCCAATTGATGTTCAAGCGAACTGGTGCTTGGACGACCTTTTCTCACCTCTGTGTCTTCTCCTATAGTGCATAGAACTTGAGCCAACTCATTCCGAAACTGACCCAAGGAAAGAATATTATTTTTTGTTACACCTCGTTTGTTTGCATTTTTTTTATATATTATCCAAGCATTAATAACTGTTAAGTCCAGTAAATGAAAGAATATTCTTAGGTACCATTTTTTGGACCTTATAGTTATATGATATCTTCCCAGAAAACTATCAATTAGATCCACCCCCCCCATATGTTTATTATACTCTTGTACAATATGTGGACATGAAATTGGTACTTTCTCTTTTTTGGTTTTATCATATCTTGTAACAGTAGATATTGGTAACGATCCCACATATGTAGATAAAAGTGTAACCACTTTATTGTCTTTCCAGGCCACACAAGCCATGTCGATACCATCATATGAAGAAACCCTTTCTTCATAGCTGCCTCTTGCTACTTCTATGTCTTTCTTTTTTTTTTTTTTTATGGGAGAGGACAAGGCAAACGAGCGTTCAGGTCATCTGATGGTAAGTGATCACCGCCGCCCACGACCCCTGAAACACCAGAGGAGCTACAGGTGCGTTGCCAGCCTTCAAGGTGGAGATGAAGGGCACCGGGGCCCGGCATTACCTAATGCGAAACGCAGTGGCAAGGGCCACTACTTCACGCCGGTTTAAAATGCCGGGGGTGGTATTAAGTCCGGTCGAGTCTGCCCATGCGTGTTGCCATTACTGGCGACGTGACTCTACCACACGTACTTTAGTCGTCTCTTACGACACCGACAGTACCAGGGTGATCCTATTCTAAGCCGGGACCACACGGCGAAAAACTCTTTCTCCTTCAAAGTATACTGCAATGATAACAAATAACAATAATTTTAAAAGAAACTTCATTTCCATAGTACCAATATAGGTACCAATATTGCATACTGATGTAAATTTACATCATATAAAAATGGTACAATTTTAAATACAATATCGATGATTGCAACAAAAGTTGTTAATAAAAAAGTAAAACTAACCTTTTTTCTATTCATTTTCAGCTTTTTTCACCACTTTTTGTTGAATCTTCTATTCAAAAAACTTTTTCAAATAGCACACTACAACAAAGTTTTGAGAGGCAAGTAAATTCAAGACTTTTTGGCATATAGTTACTTGACGTTTGCTTTTTTTTTTATTCGGCAAGTTCCGTTTCGTTCAGAAATTATTACCAATTTGATTCAATTACAAAAAGACTGTCTGTGTGGAGTCCTATAATGTTATTTTTCCTTTTAAATGGTATGATGGAAATTTCCATCACGATGCAAAGAAGGGTTAATCCGGTCGAGTCTGCCCATGCGTGTTGCCATTACTGGCGACGTGACTACCACACGTACTTTAGTCGCCTCTTACGACACCGACAGTACGAGGGTCCTCCTATTCTAAGCCGGGGCCACACGGCTATATATCTCTATTGTGTAGTTAATTTCTTAATTTAAGACGTCAAGAAAATAAAGCTTATATAGTCTAAAATCCAAGATTGTAATGTCATTGTCAGTAGTACTTTGAAAAGGTTTAAGTTTTTTTTGTCTATGTCAATGTCAAATAAACAAAAGTATATTTTAAATTAATATGTAATATTATTTTTTATTTATATTATATATATTTTTGTCGTCTTGTAATAGGTGAAGGCAGTATTTTGACTGGATCTCTTTTAAAAGTCTATTTTTTCTGTTGTGTAGTAGTGTCTCTTTTTTTTACCGTATAATCTTTTTCGTGTGTTCTCCAAACAACGTGACATTGGCTGTGATTTTGTGCTCGACTCGCACGTTCGGACACCATAATAAAAAAAAACAGAACAGAATATATTTTTTATAAATATAATAGTTACGTTCAAGTAGTTACATTAAAAGTCACAGATCAGTCTTCACACGATAAGTTTTATTTCTTATGATACATCAAAAAACAATGAAATTTGCTTAAGAGGTAAATTAATATACGTTTGTATACTAAATAGTAAAATAGACAAACATTAAATTTAACAACTAAATTCATTTATAAAGTTGGCACATTTTGTAACATAATGTTTGAAGTTGAATCTAATTTAATTATTACATACGAAGATAGAAAAAAGAACCCTCACCTTTTACTTTGGTTAATAAATAAATATGTAACCATTTATCTTATAAAAAACATAACAATATGTGGATTTGTTCATTCTATAGATCCAATGGATTACAGGTAATTTACATCTTTAATTTTTTTTAATTCATAAATTATTATTGAAATGTTTAATATATTATTTATCTTTTAGCATAATCATATTAGAAGTAAAAGGAGTAAATTATCAAACAACTATTGTACCTGGGCATGCTATAATAAATGTGGAAGAAATTACTCCTGGACCAGATTTAAAACTTCCTACAAAGAAGGCAGCAACATTATCATCACCTAAAAGTTACTTAGAACGCAAAGAGAAGATATTATTGTGGTTTAAACAAAATTTATTATCAGCTACAGAATCAGGTGATAATATAGAATTTGGAAATGTCTTAATTTTACCTCCATACAGTTGTTCAGATATATGTACTGATAATCCAATAGTTGCAATGCAAGTTATTAACATATTAAAAAAAATGCCTGAAAATTATTAATATCATGATGTAAGTTAATAAATAGAATAATTTTATTATACAATAAGTTTTACTGTTAACATAGTATTAAAACAATAAATCAATCTAGATAATAAATATATGTTTATAGTCAAGATATTAAATGTATTATATGTGTGTAATGGCTTTTTAACCAATTGTAATAAGTAAATATTAAATTAAATGTAATATATATTTTAAATGTAATAAGTAAATATAAAATTTTAATGAACATGTAGCAGTTGTTTATTTAAAAAGTTGTGTGAAAATTGTTTTACACTACTTTTCAAAAGAAACAAGAAAATCCTAAGCATTTCCAGGATTGCCCTGGTATAAAGTCCAAGTCCGGGCGATATGCTGAAAACAGTGCCTGGGTTTTGCAACTGCTCGCACTATGTTTCCCTATCAAATGCTTTCTCAAAAATTATGATAGTTCTAGACGGATTGATATTTTTAAAGAGATAGAAAAGAAGAAGAGATATAGAAAGTATCAGCTGTTATACTTCATTCTTCCATTTCAAATATACAAATTAACTCTAAACCTAGACAAACAAGGCAAAGGCTGGTGTTGAGTCCCATCACTCACACACAATACCTCCAAAGTAGGGTATGGAGTATCTTAACATAAGATTCTCTCTTGTGTACCCTCCTACATGCAATATACAGTGTGAAGCAAATTGTAATTATATTTCTAGATTATAATTTAATATTTTTGGGTAATATTCTAAAGGATATAAAATATATTATTTACATTTCTGTTATGCCTATGATACATCAGACATATTTATATTGATTTCAATTTCATTACTAGGTAATGAATTTTTAAAAATAAAGTTTTAATTCTTTCTAGTTACAACTTTACCGAGTGGCAATGTAAGACCAACATAAGTGTAGTTACATTAGATAATTGATAATTTTCGTGTACCAACCTGGCGATGAAAATAGATAACATTTTTATGTTGGCACTAACGTAATGTGAATTTCGATTCCAGTTTTAGTTGAACTACGATACTGTACTGTATTCTTAATGAACGCAGCTCAAATATTGTGTTATCGACTATTTGATTATTGTATTTGTGAATCAGTCGTAATGTATACGGATTTTTGTTTATTAAATGTCTGTTAAAAGAGGTAATGGACTTTAATAATGGTGATTAATTTGAATTGATATGAATGATAATATTATGTCAAGTAATTTAAAAAGAATGTCTAACTCAAGTAGGAAGGTGCAGTATTTGGCGGGATTATGCGGTAAGTTGTAACTGAAATAAATATTATATTGTTTGTTATCTAATTGTGATGTGAACATTATTATGACATTTACTTTTGTATCACAGTTTCATTCGCTTTTACATTTACTGGAGCAGTTATATCATGGCCTTCACCGGCTATTCCAAAGTTTATTTACGGAAACACCGGTATAAATATTAGTGATGTGAGTATATACTTTATTTCTTATATTTTTTATTTTTTATAATTTTTATTTCCTATACTTCATAAAAATACTAGAGACTCAAACGCGCGTTCACTCACTTATACTTATTTTTATATTATAACCAAAGGATTATGATTTTTTATATATATATATATATATATTTTAATAAAAATTATCCTATTTCCTTGTTAAGTCCTCTAAGAATATGTACAAAGTTTCAAAATAATCGGTTCAGCAGTTGTGGCGTGAAAGCGTCACGAACTAACTTACATTCACATTTATAATCTTAGTATGATCTAGATAGAATTTGATCTAAAAAAATCTATATTTTACGCAAAATTATACAAATCATACTGATTAAGGCCATATAAGCCGTTTATCGCGTCATGCGTTTGCGATTGCTAGTGCAATTGCGACTGGGACGAGTGAAATAAAATGATGAACGTCTCATGTTAAAAAGATAAGATAAAAGAGTGAATATATTTCGAAGATCTTAGCGAATTTAGTTCTTAGTGTTAAGGCCAGTATTAGCGCAGGGCCACTTGCTTGCTACTATAAACGAGACAGAGTTGTGGGTTTGATTCTACTCGAGGTCATAAAATATTTTATTTACATTTCGTCGCTCTGGCGACGCGGGGCAATTAGTTCAGCTACTCAACAACTCCGAAATTCGAGGTGGGAAGTGGGGAACGAAAGTATCTAAATTTGAGGAACTCCGTAGAAAGACAGAACCTGAGAACTTAGAGAAAGCTCTAATATCCCAGGTTCTCTCTATCCACTTTGCTACGAGTGGGAAAAATCGTAAGCCATTTCCCACATTCAGGCTGTCTTCATTTGTAATAAAAATAGATATGATTGTAATTGTGAAGCGTAGAATGTTATAAAATTATTATGATGATCTGTTACTAAATAATTAGAGGCAAAAAAGTAAAGTAATTTGTGTAAAAGTACGGTAAAGCTCAGCTTTACGCTGAATCGTGCTTTAAAGTTGTTGACTTTAATTGTCGGCATATTGATTGGCGAGGAAATACAAATAAATCATTTCCCCGAATTATAATCGAACCCACATTTGTCGTCATGTACTACGCGCTCTACAACTACGCCTCATTAATATTTAGATGAAGATGCTATATAAGGACAAAGTAGATTTTTTAAAAAGTGTTAATACGCTTGTTTTGAAGCCAATCGTGACGCAGGGGCACAAAGTTTAAGTAAAGTAAAGTAAACACGTCTGGTTGTGGGTTCGATCCCACTCGAGGATCCCTTCCATTTACGTTTATATTTCCATTTTTCTTTGCTCTGGTGTCGAGGCAAAGCGCGGCGTTGAGTTCTGCCACTCAATACACAATGCCTCCAGAATTCGGCAGAAAGCGGGGGACGGAGCGTCTTAACACCGAGGGTCCCTCTGCCCTGCTGTGTGCGGGATACAGCGTCAAGCTGATTTTTTTTTTATTTTCAATACTTTTGTCACGTATTAGGTAAATTAATTTTACAGGAACAAACATCGTGGGTAGTATCGTTAGCAGCCCTAGGAGCACTGCCAGCATGTTATATAGGAAAAGTATTGAGCGAAAAAAAAGGTAGGCGATTCACTATTCTGAGTGCGCCAGTACCGGGAATAATGGGTGCGGTATGTCTTTAAGAGGAACTAACGTTATACATGTGAATGTCTTTTTAATAGTCCTTATTTCTCTTCTTTTCTTGCATTTTTAGTTTCCAATATTATTATTTTTTTTTTAAATTGTGAACGTAAATATTTAGAATGGAATTTGTATTTGTATTTTTGTTTTCTATTTTTTTTTGTTAATTTTTTTTATCTACATTTTTTTCCAGATACTGATAATTTTTACAAAATCACCTTTGGTTATGTGTGTTGCCAGAACACTGATGGGTATATCAAATGGCATCACAGCCGTCGTAAGTATATTGTTATATAAATGAAAAATTTAAAAAAATCTATCCTAAAATATCAACAGAATTTTATTATTGTCTTTTTGACTGCCCATTTCATTTTGACTGCCCTGTGACTTTTTATGGTCGTGATCGTGGGACGAGAGCGAATGAGCTGTTCATTATACCTTACAACTAAAAGTTGTAACTTTATGTAGATTGGTCAAATTAAATAAAATATTTTTATTTAATTAAATAAAAAGATAAACCTCATTAAACAAAAAAAAATCAGTCATCTAGAGCATCCCCCTCTGTTTTGCTTAATTGTTGAAATTTTCCCAAGTTTTGTACTATTCTATAAAAAAAGATCTATTTTACTTTTTTAGCATGACTATAAATCCAATAAATATTCCAGGTAACAATGATATATTTAACTGAGATAGCTGACAAAGAAGTCCGTGGAGCCCTAGGTATGCTAGTCCAAGTAATGATTAATCTGGGCAGCCTCAGCATGTACACTATAGGGCCTTTCATCCCTTACACCGCCCTAAATGGTATTATTCTAACAATATCCCTACTTTGTGTTGCGATGTGCTCGTGGGTGCCAGAATCGCCATACTACCATTTAACTCGAGGGAAAATAGCCGCAGCTAAAAAAGATTTTATGTTCATTAAAGGAACTAAGGATGAACTGGTAAGTTTCTTCAATACATTCTATCTCTTTTATTAACTGTACCTGTATCTGTTGATCAATATAAGAAAATCTTGTAGTGATTTTTTAATTCACTTTAACGCGTCTGATTTGTCGCGTAGGTACAAAACCCATGTGCATCTTCCTTCCAGCGCCGAGGCGCTGGGAAACGGCCTCAGGGCTTTCTCCCTCTAAGCCGTGGTGTCCGCTGCAGCCATAAATATGACTGCGTCATTGTGGGGGGCCCGTGGGCCCGATGGTGATGTGACTGCCCTTATAAGGGCAGGCATGGGGAAGGAGTTTGGAGGCGGGAAGGAGGGAGTGAGCATATGCCACCTGGGCGGTCAGCTCAGCCAGGTGAGACTCTTGGTTACCCCAAGAGAGGCCCAGCTTAAGTGACCAGCGACCGGGGTGGCTACTCAGGAATCGGGATTGGGAGGGGAAAGGAGGTCCCTGGGTAGGCGATTCCTAGCATCAGGCGGGCGGCAGTGTTGCGGCGCGATGTTCTTCAAGTGCGGGTGATCCGATGCATCGGCCCGGCGGTAGGCTTTTGTGGCCAGCCGGCCGATGTGAACCTCCAGGCTCTCCATCCTGAGGTCTCTGTGAAGAGTGGAGTTCCTTACGACCCAGGGGGCCCCAGTTACTCGCCGTAGGGCAAGGTTCTGGACCACCTGCAAGATTCGCCGTTGCCTGACGCTCAGGAACGCGTACCACGCCGGCCCCGCGTATGTTAGGTGGGGCCTGACGTACGCCTTGTACAACGACAACTTAGTCCTCAGCGGGAGTCGGGCGTTGAGGAGAGGACGCAATAGGGTGAGCGCGACTTTCGCCGCGCGGGCCGCTTTCTTGACTTGCCCTGTCATATTTAGGCGGCGGTCAATCACGACGCCTAAATATGTCACCTGGCTGCTCCAGGGGACCTGCTGGCCCTGCAGGCGCAGCGGAGGAGGCTGTCTTCTACGTCCGAAGGAGATAAACTGCGACTTCGGGATGTTGAGCTCGAGCCTCCACTCCGACAGCCAGTCCGGCAGCAGGTCGAGTGCACGCTGGAGCTTGAGTGCTGCGTGTTTAGGGTTCAGTGATTTGGTGAGCAGGGCAATGTCATCAGCGTAAAGCGCCAAAGTTGTGCCCTGTTGCGTCGGGATGTCGTTGGTGTACAAGGAGTACAGGGTTGGCGACAGGATGCTACCCTGGGGAACGCCGGCGGCGATAGGATGGCTAGCAGACCGCACACTCTCTACCCTAACGCGGAAGGTCCTGCCGTGGAGGTAGTCGGCAAGGACCTGTGTGATGTGATGCGGGGTGCCGGCTCTCTGGACCTTGTGGAGTAACCCCGGATGCCACACGCGGTCAAAAGCGCGTGAGACATCGAGGAGGGCCGCTGTAGCACTCTCCTTCTTGATGGCGGATGTTGCTGCAAAGTGTACCACCCTGGCGACCTGTAAGGTGGTAGAGTGGTCGCTGCGGAAGCCAAACTGTTCGTCGCGCGGGTTGAAATGCGCCTGGAGAAACGGGAGAAGTAGCTTCTCGAACAGCTTGGCCGTCGCGTTGAGGAGGGTGATGGGGCGGTACGCGTCTGGGGTGCGGGGGTTCTTTCCGGGCTTGGGTAACATAACTACCAGGCCCTCCTTCCACGCCCGAGGGAAGTATCCCAGGCGGAGGATGGCGTTAAAGAGCCTGGTAAGGATGGCGATGGCTGTGCGGGGGAGGTGGTCATTGGTGACACCATCCGGTCCTGGGGCTTTCTTCGCCTTCAGCCTAGCGACGGCTTTGATGACCATCGCGGGCGAGACGATCGGCGGTGCTGGCAGCGGTCGGACCGGACAAGCCAGAGTTCGTGCCACATCGGCTTCCATTTGGGCATGATGAGCAGGGCGATCGGAGTCATTCGGCCGGAAAGTCCTCGCTAGATGTTCCGCGAGGATCTCGGCTCTTTCTGCTGCCGAGTAGCGAAGAGAGCCATCCAGGTGCATCAGAGGGTGCGTAGCAGGCCTCTTTTTGGTAAGTTGGCGGCACAGGCGGTTTAAAGACGGCTGGTCGGCGTCAGCCTTTTCGATGCGGCGCTCCCAGGCGTCGGCACCGGCTGCTATGAGCGCCTCCCGGACGCGCTCGATAAGCTGGTTTAACAGCGTCTTCTGGCGGGGATCCCGGGAACGCTGCCACTCGGAGCGGACCCTCCTCTTCCGCTCGATGAGGGCGCGTATGCGCGCCGGAATAGGCGGCAGTTGACGGGGGGTAACTGCGGTGGCGGCATCCTCCATCGCGTCCTTGATGGACGCCGTCAGCTGGGCTTCCATCCGATCAATGTCCGATGTGTCGACTATGGGGTCCGAGGCGGCTGGCCGGCGGAGTTGAAGACGCGAGGTGAGCGAGGCCTCGAACCGCGCCCACGAAATCCGCCGTGGGGGTGGGGGTCCGCTGGCCAGAGTCAGCCTGTCCGTGAGGGAGACCAGGACAGGCTGATGGTCGGACCCGAAGGCGTCCGGGAGAGTCTCCAGCTCGAAGGTACAAAACGTGTTGCCATGGCAACGTCTAAATCACAATAATATGGTAAATTAATTTGTGCTTGTATATTATAACAGATTTTATACTTCTCCGTCCACTTCATGTGTTAATGTATACATTATTGTTTAATATATAATTTTGTTTAATATATTATTGAGCGAAGCTGGTAGAGACTAAGTCATGAATTAAGTTTCAAACGCACCAATAGATGGCATTGTATCATTTCGTACGATTTATGAATCGCGCTGGCATGATTGTCAAGCGTAACATGACTATCCAAAATTTTTCGGGGTTAAGCATACTTACCTGGCGTAGGGGACACCGTGATCATGAAGGCGGTTCCCCCAGAGCGAGGCCCCTCCATTGCACTGCGGTGGGGTTGACCTCTGCGATTATCCCTAATGCGGATAACTCGG
This sequence comes from Heliconius aoede, assembly GCA_037355905.1. Taxonomy (NCBI): domain Eukaryota; kingdom Metazoa; phylum Arthropoda; class Insecta; order Lepidoptera; family Nymphalidae; genus Heliconius; species Heliconius aoede. Next base: position 1,172,673 of record JBAIZZ010000249.1, on the reverse strand, counting down.
ACGCGTAATTTTTGGTAGTGGGGACTGCGTACGCGCCGTCCCCCTTATTAATTAATAAATATCTACGATAACAAAATATGGTAAACTTATGTTATCTATCTGATGATGTTATCTATATAGATGTATATTTGGTAATTCCAAACTAAAAAGAAAAAACATCTCTATAATTATAGAGCTAAAAAGTAGTTGCTAAAATTTGAAATTGAGTTATTCTTCATGCCCCGTACATACTTAATGCAAATTTAAGATAATGGATGACCTTGTTAGACCTGGACCAAATGGGATGGGACCATATGGGGGAAGCTTTAAAGAAAAAGACAATCACTATCGGTCCACACAGTCGATCAGTTAGGTTAAGTGAAAGAAATAAATAAATAAACAGTAGAATTGAGAAACATCATCCTTTTACAGAAGTTGATATCTGTTAACAAATATCATTTCAATAATTGATATAACAAAAAAATGTACACAAAGAGTTTGTAAAAATGTGTTTTAACGCTGTATCACATTACACACTCTCAGGTCAGTTCTCTGAACATAGTGTTCAGTCACTCCGTTCAAGAGCGCAGGAGCTCATTCCTCGCTTTATATTATTGCCAAAGCATTGCTACGTTAACTAAATAATTCGTTCTCCCGAATGGGACTCGAACCTGCAACCATCGCGGTTATAGTCAGATGCTGTGCCATTACGCCAGATAGATTATTCTTGTAATAATCATATATATTTTTCAACATAGAATAATTTCAGTGGGCTGAAGAACAAGTTGACGCAATGCGCGTTCACGTGCAACAGAATATGGAGAACAAGACCACTGCGAAGGAGTTGTTTTCTAATATGAAATATAGAAATGCCGTTTATATTGTAGCAGGTTAGTTAACTAAAAATGGATGTTTAATTTGTTTCATAAAGAAAAAATTAAAAAGTCTTATTAATTGAATTATTATCACTGAATTATAATTTTAGTATATAATATAAAGAAATTATTTTATAAATTAATTTTTTTTTTAATATTTTTTTTAATTCAAAAATTAAATTTTAAAAAATGAACATTACAATGAGTCCTTCTTTTTCGTGCGGCCGGCGTTCATAGATTTATAAGGCGTTATAATGTCAAGAAACATACTGAATTTAGAATATTATTATAACATATTCATTAGTTACAATTATTTACTTTATTTTCACCTTGTATCTATCTAAATATGAAACATTATTAGATAAATATACAAGAGTTATCGTCAAAGTAAATAGGGATAATTGTACTTTGTAACAATATTTTATAACTACACGTCTAGGTATTGTATATATAGATATTCCCGCGAATGAGATTCGAACACACGACCTGTTACAGCGCTTACATTTATTCAGGTCTCAAAATTCTCCAGTACATGACGGGCAGTCTCGCCATCCAGTCTTATGTGGAGATGATATTCCGTCACACCACTAAAATATCGGGGCCTATGGTCAGCATTGTATATGGAATCGTACAACTGGGCGCAGGTATGTATAATAAATAATATATGACATTTTCAGGGGGTTTGTTAGAGGGGAGAGATTTGATTTGTATTTAGAACTGATGTTTTTTCAGGGTAAATTTTTTATAAGTAAAAATTATGGGCACGAGCCTCTTGGCCCCTCTTGAAGGCACTTCTTTGAGTACTTCTGAGCATTATTTGCTTCAATTTAGTTAAGACACTCCGTGTCATGTCAAAATAAAACAGTAAATATTTATTTTAAATAGAAAAACCATGTTCAGACTGACTGGGTAGTAGGTACAAATGCGGCACGTTGACATTATTTCTTTTCAGTTATGTTAATTATGTACGACACATTGAGCTTCATGCATTTTCAACATTTGTTTAATATACCATTGTATACTCAAAACAGTTATATTTAAATAGTTTTAGTTTGTTTACATTGTTACTATGGCACTAAATAATTAAAACGAGGAAGGCTCAACGCAATCTAAATATGGCTTAGAAAATATACCTATGTACAGTACGGTCAACGAGTCGTGGCTTGAAGTTAAGCTTTCTAGTCGTCGTGAGTTGACGCAGTGGCACAAGCGTGCTGTGTAAACGCGACGGTTTTGGGTTCACTTCCCGTTTACGATAATGAATTACTTCATATTTTCATTTTGTTATTCCGGTAAAAGAACGAATGCCACTCAACTCGCAAGGCTTCGAGAGTTCGATGGAAGGTATGGAAAGAACTGTCTTAACACTAGTTCCCTGAGCCTACCCTGGTATGTGCAGGGTACGTATATCGTGAGGTTTAAAGAAAAAAAAGGAAAATTGAGTCTGCTCCGCCGACCATGACTCGTCAATCGTACTGTATATTATAATTATGGTGAACAAATAATATATTTGTTTTAGGTTTTGTAAATAGTCTGATATACTATTCAAGGCCTAATGTTTGTTTGTTAGAATGAATGACAGTTTTAGACTTTCATCATTTAATAAAGTATATTATAATTTTTTTTTCAATAATACTTATTTCATTATTGTTTTTTGTTAGTTACTTTGAGAAACATTGTTTTCTGCGGCATTAATAATTATATTTTTATTTGAAATTTTAACACGATTACATCAAATGTAATATATAATGAAAGCATATTCCTTATATTTTTATCCTGCATAAACAAGTGGCAAAAAGGGCGTACGTGCTAATATATAGAGACAGAGTAGGCTTGTGTTCATCCGAATAAAGATTGTCCGGAAAAAATACACGAATGACACGCCACTAGGCCTCCCCAGGAAATATCTCTAGATACGTCCATGCCCATTTGCATCGTAGGGTAGGCCGAGGGAACCTGTGAACCTAATGCTAAGAAACACCTTTCGTATAAATTAGGACACTTCCGTTCCCCACAAATAGACGTATATATTAAATATTTAATTTCCTTGAGTGAGAATCGAATCGACAACCTATCGTATTTACTTGCGTCGCGATTGACCTCGGTTATTACACAATTTAAAATATAATAATTATTATATTATATTGAAATTTAAAAAGATTTTCAGAAACTACATAATAAAAACATAATATATTAAAAAAATAACTATTGATCTAAATTATAATGAATTCAGATATAATTTAATTTACAGGTATCGGTGCAACATTCCTGGCGAGATATTTTGGTAGGAGAATCCTAATGCTAATATCCTGTACAGGCGTTGCCTTATCCTTAACTTGTATAGGCATTTATTTCTATTTACAAGACTATCAACATGTCGGCTCCAATACTCTGTCACACATATCGGTACTTCCCATAGTGGGGGTGCTGGGTTTTAATATTTTATATGCCGTAGGTTTAGGTAATATACCATATATATTACAGGCCGAGCTTTTTCCTATAAATATTAAAGCTACAGCCTCTAGTACAGCGACCATGTTGGCATGTGTTCTAAATTTTTTTATAACAAAAATGTATCAGAATGTGAAAAATAATTTTGGTCTGTACACGGTGTTTTGGGCTTTCGCCAGTATCGCTTATATAGGTATTCTATTTATTTATTTCTACGTACCGGAGACCAAGGGTAAGACGTTGGAGGAGGTGCAGGATATGCAAACTGTTCAAGACAAGGTCGAAGTGGAGAAGTTAAATAGGTGATATTTTTTTATGTTGCTTTGTAATTATTTTGTTGTTTCAATTTTTATAGTAAGTTATTAATGAAAAGACAAAAGTGAAATCGTTATGGTGCTATCCTTTTAAACTGTATGCCATATTCATATACAAAATTTTTAATATTTTATACAATCTGTGACGGATCAATATATAGCATAGCTAGATGTAAGCCAATATTTTGTGTGTATATATATATATATATATATAGTCAATGAAATTATTTGAAAATACAAATTTGTTAAAATAACTTGGTCGTAAAAATATGTGAATATTTATGATTATTTTTAATAATAAATAATTATTATAATGCATTTCGTAAACTAAATTGCTGCTGGAAGTTGATAGATGTAAAATTTATAATACAAAAACTAACAGATGGAACCTGGAATTCTAGTGTTAAGACACTTCCGTTCCAGTTTTTGCAGCGCTTTACCTCGTCACCTGAGTAAAGAACGACTGGCCTATAAAATTATATTTATTAATATTAAAAATAATGTAAGTTCTTGAATACAATAATTCAATTTTACAAGGTCATTTATATTTTCTTCTTCATGCTATACCCCACATATTGCAGGATTAAGACACTCCGTTCTCCTATCCCCCTCTATCTTGAGGTATTGTGTTGGGTGGCAGAACTGAACATCGCTCTTTTCCTTGGTATCAGAGCGAAGAAGTGAAAATATTACAACACACCCACCCACAACCGTCGCTTTTACAGTCACGCTTCGTTTAGTATCTGTTTTGTTAGAGTCAATTTTCGAATTGTAAAAATCTTCTGATAATTCATAGTTTTGTAAAGCATACTTACACTCTAAGCTGACAATATATGAAAATTTTCTTTGTGCTATATTATATTTTTAATAAAGCATTTGTTTCAAGATTATTTTAATTATTATCATTGTTAATACTCGTATATGAATTTCATATATTTGATATTGTTTTGTTTTTATAAGAACCAATGTGTTAGAAACTGCATTGTTGTATTTACACTCTTAACAATTAATTTATAAATCTGTAAATGATTGTTAGCAATATAACAGTTGACTAAAAATGATTCTTGAAAAAAAAAAAGGTTTTTGTTCTAGGTTGAATATTATAAATATGAAAAAGCATTATAATGACGTTTATTGTTTCCATTAATACCTATTTGGTTTTTGAGTGCTGAGGTGAACGTTATTAATATAAAATTATAAATATATTATCATTTCACTTATATGTATATAGATGTTATTCAAGTAGTAAATACTGTAATACAATAGTAATAAAATGTAAAATTTAATTACAAAATAGAAAAGCTATAAGAGGTTGTATACAATTTTTATACAATTATTAAAAGATAAAATTTACTATTGTTTTCTTAGAACATTACTAATAAATATAAAAAAAAAAGACAACAAAAAAAACATAAAATGTGACCAAAAGATTGTATTTACTGAATAAAAATATAAGATACATACAGAGTTTATATGAAGAATGCTAATAAGTTGCAAAAATTGTATATTAAAACTGTATTTGTATATACTATAAAGTAAGATTAAATTCTCTTAGAATTTCCATAAGAGTATAGAGGAGCGAAGGGAGTGTCGACCGGTTCATCTCCGCTTTCTTCAGAACCATCGGATTCAAATGTGTTATCCGGAATGTCATAGAGACGGATCAGTGGCTTGTTGGGATCCTTCATGATTAAGTATTTACCTGAAATATGAAATGATATTTAAATAGTTTACTAAATTTGTGAACTTTTTTTTTTACATAAAAGTTATTATTTTTGTGGGATGTTTAAATGTCTAACTATTACAATGAGGAAAAATGTATCCTAACTGAAGTATGACATGGGATCAATCATAATAAAAAATTTTAAACATGTTTTTGCTTTCAGCAGCAAGCATGATAAGTGTTAAGACAGCCCATTTTCCATTACATGAAAATATATAAAAGCAAATGGTGATAGATAGTGGCGCAGTGAGATAGCATTTCACGAATGTGGGTTCAACACCTACTCAGGGGTGTGATTATATTAAATTTACTTATTCACTTTAATTTAAATTTTCATTTCCCCGCAATCGTCAACAAAGTGGAATGGAAGTGTCTTAACACTAGTTTTCTTCTGCCTACCCAACTCTGTCCATAATATAACAAACAAAAAAACCAACAAATCTCCACCCACCGTCCTTCTGCTTCATACAGATATCTATAATACAACGCAGTATGCCCCAAGCGTTATCCATAGACAAGTTGATTTGGGCAGCAAACTCGTGAGGCTTGAACTGCTGCGTCCCCAAAATGACGTGCCGGGAGTTGTCACGCACTTGTGCGCGGGACACGTAGCCGAATTTGATCTGGTCCGAGCCGGCGAGCAGAGCCTGGGGTAAAAGGTTTTGTTATGAAAAAATATATCAGAGCAAAATTGAATGTAAAACAATATAAATGGAATTTAAACTATCACGAAGGATGTTGAAGTCATTTACATATTCATATATTTATTGTTATTTATTTAATTTCTTCACAACGTTAGACTTTGAGGTCTCTTCAGAAAGGACTGTTTTAAATAGGCAAAAATTAAGCTTAACCTATGACAGAAAAAAAATTATTCATTATTTAACCAATATGTATGGTTTCTATTATTTTTATATAAAAGTAACAATAAATATTATCAATAAACAACCCACCTGCACAGTCCACTTGGCAAGTTTGCACGAATTATTTCGAAGTTCATTAGCGAGTACGGCACCGCGCTGGGTGTCCAACTTCTGACGCCATTCCACACCATTGGCTACCTTCGAGTCCCATTCGTTCAACGCCTTGATTGATAGGAATTGGGTTTCGTTTTGTGGTCCTTGCATCACTGCGTCGTGTTCACATCTAGCTACCAGCACCTGGGTTATAAAATAATATAAATAGAGCATTTAGTGACATGAAAATAAAATATAGAAGATAGATAGATGAGGCCGTCGTGGGACAGGTGCACAAGTGTGTGACTGTGAAAGTGACGTTTGTAGATTCGTCCAGAATTCGGCGGAAAGTGGCGGAAACAACAGAAGTGTCTCATTGGAGAACAGTGTCTTAACACTAGGTCCTTGATTCCCTCTGCCGACCCTGCTATGTTTGGGGAAATCAATCCAAAATTAGGGTGTTCTTTTTATTTATTAATAATGTAATACTCACAACACCATTATTAAGGTTCCACTTGCGGTAGCGGTATCCAACAGAGGCCACTTCTCCATCTTCCTCCTCAGATACGAAGGGGTTAGCTTCGGGGAACTTGAATTTAGGCTCAGTGGTCCCTGATTTCAATACCTGCAAAAATGTTAGCATATAAGGAAATGTAGTCTCACAGTAAAACTAAATACAAAAACAATGAATATTATATACTTTTAAAATGTGCTGTATTTAATGTATTAAAAAAAATGAAATTTCCTTTCCTTGCCTTTACTTGAAAGCAAATTAAAAAGAACAAATTCTACCTGCTGACTGAAGTTATGATTAATGAAGGTGGCTTCCAGAGCCAAGTTGCGCGGAGAGTTGATGGAGTTGCCGTCATCTGCTGGTGGTTCGACCGACGTCTCGTTCACAGTTAGCAAGTCAAACTCCGTATTGTCACGCTTATCCAAGAACAATTTGTCACCTGCAATGGAATGTAATTATTTTTAACATGCGTTTTTAGGTTGAGCTGTCAAAGTACAGTAACTTGATGAATGAATAAACCAGTGTTAAGGCACTTCATGCCCAATTTTCCGGCGAATTTATAGTGGCACTATAAACTTCATGCCCAATTTTCCGGCGAATTTATAGAGGCTTCTATTATCCATATTGTCACTCTAGTAAAGTCACGACACACGTGACTTTACCAGAGTGACAATATGGATAGTAGAAGTTTCAAAAGAATATGGTTTTGGCAGACAGATAAGAACGTTTTTAAGGCACAGAAGCCCAAGAAAAGAAGCCATCAATATACTGATATACACTTACCAATCTTTTCAATAACAATATCCCAAGAGTAGTTTGAGCGAGTGCAGCACATGATAGTAGCAAGAATGGCATCAGTAGCATATACAGTGCCAGTTGTTTTACTGAGACGACGAATGACTGGATCATCAGTGGTTGTGACCTATGGTTATAGAAAAATTTATTTTAATATTGTAAATAAAATAGTCCAAAGTATTTTTTAAGTTATGTTGAAGATTAGTAACTCTTTCCATTCCATATCTTTAGTATCTTATAATACTGTAATAATCTGCTTACAGTAATAGCTTCAGGATTATTTCCACATGGCAGTTAAAGGGAACCTAGTGTTAAGAAACTCCATTCTCTGCTATCTATCCAAAATTTTGAGAAATGATATTGAGTGTGTGCTTTGTCTTGTTATCAGAGTGGCTAACTCAACACAAATCATTCTGTGCTGTCATACCATGATGACCTCTAATAGTCTTACAATATACTTATAGTTATATACTTATATAACTTACAGTATGGAAGATGCGATCAATGCGCTGAAGGGGCTTTTCGTGTTTCACATTTACACGGTCATAAGCCTTGTCATAGTATTCCAGAGTACCACAACATACAATATCTTCACCTATGAAAATATAAAGAAAATGTTTTGTTCACAACTTACATTTAAAAATGAAAAAAATACAGTACTAAATTGTTAATAAGTTAGCTTATATACTAAAATAATAATGAAACTTTTTTTTCTCTGATGTTATGTGGTAATCAGACAAAGTGCAGCTTTAAGCCCTACCATCAAAGACTCAGTCTTAAAACAAAGGAAAGGAAGGAAGAAGAATGAAGCTATATAAAAAAAATCTAACAAACAATTATGTATCTGTTTGTATTTATTAAAAGAATATAAGTTTCTTTTGTCATTTATTGATATGTTACCTTCTTTAATGCCAGGTAAAGACAACTTAGCAAGACGCGGGAAGTCCATGTCTTCAATTGTCACCCAAGTGGGTCTGACAGTTACAGATGCATCGCGTATCTTCATAGGAGCACCTCTTTGGCCCCATCTCTTGCCAAGCTTACGTTCACGTTGCTGAAAATTATTTTTTAATATGTATTGTTAACAAATTGACCAATTTTAAAAATTTCCATTTATTTATATTTAATAAATCTTTAATTACCTTGCTCAAAGTGGTCATGCCACCAGGTGTGCGAGCGCCTCTTGCTCCTCTGCCTCGGTTACCTCGACCACGACCTCGTTGGTACGGAGGTTTTTGTTCGCGAGTCGAGTCCACCAGATGGAACGTACTTTCGTCCTCATCGTGGAAGTACGCATATGACGATCCAGCGCCAAATTGCGAAGCATACTTGTCTACAATGTTATATTTTATTAAATGCGAAGATGGGAAGTTTTTGTAAAATGTTTGTTTTATTCAACAATTTTAAAATAGTAACTTAATAAATAACCTCAAAATTAAGTAGATATTACGGTTAATTTACGATAGTATTTGATAGAGATGATAAAAACTAAAACTTACTCTGGTATTTCTTATCTTGCACTACAGTCCAATCACTTATTTTGCCAAGACGATCACCTTTACTAAAAGGTTGGTACGGCATGTCTCTAAATTGCTCCGGCATTTCGCAGGGGCCCCATCCCGTAGGATTGTCTTGAATCACTGGGGCTACGAACCGTATAGGCTCTTCAGCCGGCAGTACGTGCTCTGACATCACTAAGATAAATCACTTATTGTTTTAATTCACTTTGTAAAATAAATTAAATAATGCCACACGACACTTTCCGTCGTGTCGACTCTATAAAGAATTTGAATTGTCAAGTTAGTAAAATACATCATACGTCACACAGATAAGATACACAGTAAATATTTCACAGATTATTTACTATTGTGTAAACGGATTGTTAATTTTGCTTTAATTGCTGTTTCAGTTTATTTGCAACTCGTTAATTATAAAAAGATTGCAAATATTAATAAGTCATATTCATTTTTACTTTTATGACGTACCATCTTTACAGCTGAAAAATAAATTTATAAAATAATGAACAGAAGCTCTTGGCAACAATAGATGATAAAATAACAATAAAAATTGAACAATAATTATATGTTTCAATGGATATCTTTTCACAAAAGTCTAGATTCTAGCTTTTGAACCTATTTAAGTGATGAGATCTAGATTATCTAGATGTCTATGGTGCTGTCTAGATTTTATAGTCTTTAGTTGTTACATTTTTTTCATTCATAATTTTTCGTCTGTAGTATGTATTGTAACTCGACATAGTTATAGCTGTTGCCTGTGCTCTTAGACTAGTCAAAATTCACCTCTGTAGTAGAGATTTTACAAATTTATGTGAGTGTTACGATAATCTTTAACTTTTTAATTATTTATTTATATAATATAAATAAACTAACAAGTTTTTCTCCTCATTTTCCCTACTCACACTTTCCAGTTGATCATAAATAAGCTTAATTTAATATTTTAATTATTACTTCATAAAGCTATACTTAAAAATATATGCATAAAAATTCACAATTTATATAAATCACGTACGTAAACTAAGGAAATTATCAATAACATTTATTTTACCGACCACTATCTTTTATAATTTATGTTAATGTAATTTAAAAAAAGCTCTATGTATTTTATATAGTTACAATGTTACTTACAATTTAAATACCTACAGTGATATAGTATATGTCCATATTATATATAATTAAAGACATTGCTTTACTACCGATAACTGGCCGTTGTGTAGACTACATAGTTTCATATTCATTGTTTTTCTAAACCTAAGTCATATTCAAAAAGTTCTAAAATATACTAAGGCCGTAGTTGCGCAGGGATAATATTGTGTGACTGTAACGCGACGGTTGGGGTTCGATCTCCTCTCGGGGGAATGAATTGTTTCTTATCAATATATTCGTTTCTTCTCTCTGGCACCAAGGCAAAAACTCGGCGTTGAGTTTCGCCATGGAACAACCAAAGCCTGATCTGCTATATTTAAATTAGCTTTATTATTTTTGATGCTCCACGGGACCTCGAAAATTGGGATATTATGTTCGTATTTGAAATATATATATCCATCCTTAACAGAGCTTTATTGAGCTTACATTGAGTGCAATTTTTTTGACATTTTAAATATTTTACATGCTTTAGTTAGCTCTTTCAGCAAATATAGTTTAAAAATATTATAATTTATAGCTATCCGCTAACATTTGTTGTGTGCTGGGCCGTTTACTCGTAGTCAGTGCACATGTAGATAGTGTAAAAGGAAGAGATAATTCTTGGATGGAAGTTAAATGTTATGTATACATTTTTTAATGCATACTAGCGATATATTCATGTACTATATGGTCGGTGAACCGTGGCCGCCCTGATTTTATTTTAAGATTTTTCGTACTTTTCGTACAAAAATACTATCAGAATAAAATACGTATAGAGGCCGTCGTGGCGCAGCGCCACAAGGGTGTGACTGTAAAGCGACAGTTGTGGGTTCGATCCCACGATCCCCACTCGAGCAAGTGAAATATTTATTTACGTTTATATTTCTTCGCTCTGGTGTCAAGGCAAAACGCAGCTTCGAATTTTGCCGCTCAACACGCAATTCGCTCAGAATTCGGCAGAAAGTGGGGAACGGAGTGTCTTAACACTAAGTTCCCTCTGCTATTTGCAGAATACAGTGTGAAGCTGATTTTGGTTATTTTTTAAATATGTAAGATGAAACTGATTGATTGATCGTTTCGTTAAGGATAACACGGGAAGACCCCAAAGATAATTTGCGAAGTCCCCAAAGATAACTTGGCAAGTCCCCAAAGCATTGTGTCGCATTATTGACATAAAAACATCCTTAAATACCGAAGGCAGTCCAAAGGAAGCTAAAGTACTAAAGATATGTATTTATATCCCAGTCAATGTTTATTAAAATATAGCCTATATACACTGGAAGACTGAAATCAATTGAGTAGCGAGATTGGACGGCTTGGACATGGACGTTTTTCAAGTGGCGCGGGTGCGTTTCAATTTTAATACGTTTTCTAAAAAAATATTCATTTTCTAAGTGTACAATAACACTTTAAATATGTCAAAATAATGTTCTCTATAAAGATATAAAGTTGCGAAAAATCTAGTAGTCAGTATTTCTTTTACTGAGGATATTCAGCTTTAAACTGTAAGTGTAAAAGTTAATTTTTCAAACTGCAATTGTAAAGATAATCCAATTTGTTTTTAGCATTTATTTCTGTTTAGTAAAATAATATTAAATTTTAAAAAATGTATAAAAATTTTGAACGTAGCGTGAAAAAAAGGCGTAGGCCCCACTTCGTTCATACCTTTTTTTGAGACGCCTCTTTAAGACCGACTTTAAGGGTATGAGTCGCTTAAAGAAAAAAAAAAAATTAAAAGAAGCATATTTCATACTGTAGCCATCCGATTTTGTGGTTTTAAAAATTTAGAAATATGCAAACACATTTGTAATCAAAACATTACACTCTTTTAAAAACGCTATTTTTGGTTACAGAACATGGAGAAGGATAGAAGAGTTCAATATTTTGCGACATTTGCGCGTAAGTCTTGAAGTATCGTAAGTAGAATATCTAAGTTATGAATGTATTTGTTATTAATATAGATTGAGATCCCACGGCCACCAGACCTACATCATTTAAGCAAAGCTACATCTCGAGGTATTTTCTAGGGACCTTGATATTAATTTCGAACTCATCATGCTTAGTTTAGTTAAAATTCTGGGGTGGTTATAGACAGATCCATCCCTTTCCTTTCGTTTGCCTATACCTCTACCTATTATATGAGGGATAAAATTGGCAGCTAAAGTAATAAATATAATAATAATAAATAAAAAAATAAACTATATTTTATTGTACATTTTAGTGTCCCTTGCAACTGTCACAATGGGGGTGTCGTCAGCATGGCCAACTCCAGTGCTACCAAAGTTCAAAAAGAATGGAACAAATGTTGATATTAGTGAAGTAAGTATGTATCTATATTATATATAATCAAAAATTTTATAAAGTAGCTTAACGATATAATGTGAAAATACTAGGGTTACAAAAATATCTTAACGTTAACGTTCAAAATCTGCTCCTGGCAACACTTATTTTTTTTATTAGCTGCAAGCTGTATCCTGCACACAGCAGGGGAGGCAGACAGAGCCTGGTGTTAAGACACTCCGCTCCCCGCTTTCCACCGTATTCTTGTGGTGTTGTGTATTGAGTGGCAGAGCTCTACACCGGGCTTTTGCCTCGAAATAAGAAAAAATGTAATTATTGTCTATATAGAATAAATTTAAATAAATGTTTAATCTCCCCTAGTGGGGATTGAATCCACAACTAGTCGTAGTCACATGTTTGTGCCCCTACGCCACGACTGGCGTCGTTAAAACATGTCTAAGGAAACTAAAATTTATTTAAGTAGTTTTTTTGTACGTTAACTTATTTATTGATAATTAAATTAATAGTTTTATTAATAATTCAAAATATATATATGTATAATTTTTTTCTTTATGTAGGATCAAATATCAACAATGCTGGCTTTGTCTGCCCCAGGATTTGTAGTGGGTAGTGTCATCGCGGGCTTCATATCAGACACATTTGGAAGAAAGATGACGGTGCTAACAAGTGCAGTCCCTTTTGGTTGTGGAACGGTATCTAAAAAAAATTCTTATAGTATAACGTATGTCAGTCAGTAAACGCCATAGGTTGTATGTTCGATTCCCAATCGAGGAGATGAAATATTTATTTAAATTTATATTTTCATTTCTTCGCTCTGGTGTCGCCGCAAGCACTCGATGCTCAAATCCATTGAAAAAGCCATTTAGAATTAGTTGGAAAGTGTCTGCGTTTTACAGGTGTAATCTTAGTTATACAACGTGAAGCTGAAAGAAATTGGATTAAATGAAATAATAACAATTTTGGTCTTGTTTAAAAATTATTTCTATTATAAATTCTAAAAGGGATTAGGCTTTTCGATCAACGATACTTATAATAAAATCTTCAAGTTTGTTTTAAAGTTTTAACCGCGCTTTATTTATAGGTTGGGGCACTTATGTTAAGTGCTGCTTGAATTTTATATGAAATAATAATTTCTATTTAACAATTTGTTATCGTCTTTAAAGGCATTTGATAATGATTTAATCGATACTATCGATTTACGATACGATGTTTGTTACAGTTAATTGAAAGATTATATTTTTCGCATATTATTTTTTTTTTTCGTACATTCCGTAGAGGCCGTCGTTGCACAAGGGCACAAGAATGCGATTATAAGCGTGACGGTTGTGGGTTCGATTCCCATTCGGGGGAATGAAATGTTTAATATTTTCATTTCTTCGCTGTGATTACAGTTAGGTGTTCCTATTAAAGTTAAAAATATTATTATTTTAAATATCGAAATCGAAAATATAATGTAACATTTTCGTGTCTTACAAGATGCATTGGTTTCAGTTACTGGCAGCAATCGGGACGCGCGCGTGGATGTTGTACATAATGAAGTTCTTGTGGGGATTTGGTACAGGCTTGATTGCTTCGGTAAACATTCATTTATCAGCACTCTTTATTCACAATATAGTGGAATAGACAGAGGGAATCTAATCTTAAAACACTCCGTTCCGTTCCCCACTTTCCGCCCAATTTTCAATACATTATATGTTGAGTGGTGGAACTCATAACATTAAAAATATTTAGTTCACAAATGTGGACTTACCTCTATGAGAGATCTCTTCCAGCCAACCAGTGGAAGTGGATGAGTCACAAGTAGAGGGTGAGAGCATAGTACAATTAAGTTATTACCCTTAAACGCTCAATGCCACGTTTGTGGGTTCGATTACCATGCTAGCGTAAATTGTTTAATATTCTCATTTGACAGACGGACGGATAACGGAGTATCCTAGCACTAGGTTTCTACTAGTGTGAAAAAGGTATTACTATCATAATATTTTTTATTGTTTTCAGGTAGTAAATATATACTTAGCAGAAGTAGCCGATAAGGAAATACGCGCCTCTCTCTCAACGGTCACTAGATTCATGTTTAATTTCGGAAGTCTACTTATAATATCAATAGGAACCTTTATGTCTTATTCGACATTAAATTATACAATATTAGCGTTGCCATTGATATTTTTTATGGTGTGCTTGTGGATACCGGAAACACCGCAGTATTACTTGAAAGAAGGAAAAGTCGAAAAAGCGAAGAGATCGTTAACGAAATTGTACGGAAATAAGGTATTTATGATAGATGCATACTCATGAAGATTTAAAATTTATAAACTGTATTTTTTTATTATGTTGATTTGTTTCAATTTTTTTTTTAAGTTTTGCCTTTCATATGCCCCTCCCTTCCTTATTTTGATAACGTCCATCCAGCCTTGCGTTTTGTATGGCGTAACTTAACCCTGTATGTACTATCAAATCATGAAAAGTTGAAATTGGAGCCCACGGCTTTACTTTCTACTGCGACAGATTTTCGATATTTTATAAAGATATTTTAAATATTATAATATATATAAAGTTATACAGAAATTGAATCACCTTATTAATTATTAATATTTTTTAGGACATTGAAAACAAATTGGAAACATTGAAACTGGATGTATCGAAGGATATGAAAAATTCTACATCTCTTTTGGATTTGTTCAGAGGGACGACCTATTGGCGTCCTATTACAATTGCAGCAGGTAATTTAGCTAGAGATATGCGAGTAGATAATAAAAAAAAAGATATTTAATTAATCAGCTTCACGCTGTATCCCGCACACAGCAATAGGCAGAGGGAACCTGGTATTAAGACACTCCGTTGTTGATACTAAAAAATAGTTTTCCAATAAAGTATATGAATAGTGTGTATGCTAATGAATGCTTAATTTATTTTTTAATTTAAAATGAAAAAAAAAATAAATTAACGAGTGCAAATGTATTGTAATTTTTTTGATTGTTTTTCTTTTTGTTATACAAAATATATTAATAATTCACTTCATAAAAGTATGTAATTTTTCATTAATGTTTCATTATGATGGTATCACGTAAAATTGTTGTACGTAAACCGATATATACCGATATATGTATTTTTTAATTTTTTTGTAGATACATGATTTTCTCGCTCTGATAACAAGACCAAGCGCGGCGTTCAAAAACACGGTTCTGTCTTAACACTAGGTTCTGCTTACCCTACTATATGCGGGAAAAAAATAACTTAAGTGTTTAATTTGTTTCAGGTCTTAAAGTAGCCCAGATAATGACAGGTGCTATAACTATACAGCAGTATCTGGGTCGAATCACGCAGGACATTGACACTAATATGGAGTTATCTACACATCTTATCATTTTTGGCGTTGTCAAATTTGTTGTCGGTCAGTATTATTTTGTGCGTTTTATAAATAATAATAAAAAAAAATCGAAATTTTGAAATTTCGGTAAAAAGTGGGGAACTAAGCTCCCCCTGCCTACCCTACTATTTTTTTGTTTTTTAAAATAAATTTTTAATCTCAGATAAATACTTCTTCAATGATTAAAAAAATGTTTTATTTCCAGGTATAATATCATCTCTTTTCGCCGACCGCATTGGACGACGACCGATACTAATTTACTCGTTCATGGGCACAGCTATTTGTCTAACACTAGCTGGAACCTATTTCTTTTTCCAAGAGTTCGTTCGTCTAGAACAAAATGCTTTGAGAAATTTTAGATACGTTCCATTTGTATCTATCATTTTGTCCAACGTCATATCCACTATGGGATTCAACGTTATAATAAGCGTGATCCAAGCGGAAATATTTCCATTGAATGTTAGAGCTATTGCTATGACGTGTTTGAATATTTTGGGTGGTTTCATGGGTTTTTTAGTACCAAAATGTTATCAGAAAATCAAATATAGCTTAGGACTGTACGGTGCTTTTTGGTTTTTTTCCTGTGTGGGAGTTTTCGGCGCCATTTTCTCTTACTTCATGGTACCAGAGACGAAAGGTAAAAGTTTACGTGAAATACAGGATTTATTGCAAATACGTACGGTTGATGTTTCGGAAGTTGTGGTCAATAATGTGAAGGCCGAAGAAAGTATAGAACTGATGGAGAAGAAGGAGGACGACTTGAAATAATTAGTTTATTGACGGTTTGTTTGTAAGTAAAAATATGTTTACAGTCTCGTTAAGGATAAGTATTATGTGTAAGTAAGTTTAGTATTTTATTATTACGTATTTTTTGCAATTTTACGTGATGTTGCAAAATACGATATTTATTTTATATTTCGATTGACAGTTTTCAGACCATTGAGGCTATCAACGGTCGTATGTATATTTGTATGATAATAGACTAATTAAGTTTTAATTTAATGTAAAATTATTATTTTTTACGTCTGTCTGTAGCAATAACAATACTACTATAATAACGCTTTGAAAATGGCGTTCTTAGTGATTTATTAATATGAAATTATCAAAAGTATATAAACAATATTGAAAATGTTCACCAACGGAATTGACTGCCCTCAGCTACTCAATAGAGGTTCCCCGGCATATAATAACCTTCCTATATCCTCCACCCCGGAAAACAGTGTTTGGATCAGACTCTCCTGTTCCAAAACTTTGCAAGTTGGTTAATTTGACATTAATGCTGATTCAACTAGCAAGATTCGATTAAATTTGAACACAAAAATTCAATCATCCTAAAAATGTATTCAGATTAGCACTTAGTTCCACGTACTATGTGTCTTTAGTGTATGTATTGATGTAAACAAATGTTGGTAGGTCAATAAATAAATAAAAACATTGAGGTCAGTCGTGGCGCAGTGGGACTAGCGTGACTGTAAACGCAACAGATTGTGGGTTAGTATCCTACTCGACGAAACATATTTGATATTTTCATTTTTTCATTCTGATGTCAAGGTAAAGCTCTGAGAACCGAGAACATTGAGAAACAGTTTCCAGAATTCGGCGGACAGTGGGGAGGTTCCTCTGACAGACCTCCTGGTCTGTGGGATATAACTTGAAAAAAAAAACAGGCGTGTAATATTTTACAGAATAAATATAGTATGATTGATTTTATTAATTGTTCAATATATGCCAAAAAATGTATACCTTATATATTATATTGTTAAAATTGTTCTTGATTTAAAAAAAACAATATTATGTACAAATAGAGTTATTTTTTAAGTCAAGCCGTATGAGGCTTACGTAATATATTACTTAATATATATATAATTTATTTAAAAAAATATTTTTATGTATTATATTAAATTATTTAAGTAACGCATTTCATATATTAGTCTCAGTCTACCATTTATTTTTTTCATATACTAATTATTTAAAATGCTTAGAAAACACATTTTACAGGAGTAAATATTTATGAATTAAATTAGAAACAAAATAAGACTGTGTATGTAAATTTGAATATATTTTTGTTGTTTATTTTGCATTAATAAAACTATGATACATGATATCATCAAATTTATATGGTTATCTTATATTATGGAGACTGATTGCCCCAGAGTCGGGGTTATTTTTATTCTTTAAAATCGTTTAATCTTAATAATGGTATCTAATAAAATGCATTTATAAGTCAAAATGTTGTACTGCATTTAGGAAGTCCGATTGTACAAGCGATAATCTAAGATTCTACAGCTGTTCTTTTTTTGTCATAATGTTTTATAGTTATAAAGCATGACAAACTATATATAAAAAAAGTCTAAAATTAAAGAAGAGAAGAGAGAGTTTGATACCCGTTTGTCTTCTTTATTCATTAATGATCGAATGTATTTTATAATATTATCGATGATATTTTAAACCGAATGTTTATGATACAAATGATTTTTACAATCTAAGACTATGTATTTTATATAAAGTTTTTAGTTCTAAGGCTCTTTGTATGACAATTTACAATGTTTCTTATAAAAATACTATTAAAATATTTGAAAAATAATGTATATCATTTGTTGTCTGTATTTACCTACTCGATATTCCACATGAATAAATGGTAGGCTTCAATGTTCTTTAAATAGTGAGATTTACATTTATTTGAGTATTACCGTAGCGTTCGCTGTAAGTAAGATGGCTGTAGGTTCGATTCCTATTTCGGGGATACATTATATTCATCTTCGAGTTTAAATAAAAGACAGATTAGAGTTTAGATAGCGTGCAGAAAGCGGAGAATAGAGTGTCTTAACATTATTTTATGTTTGCTATATTGCTGCATAGTATAAAACAAAGTCGCTTTCCGGTGTCTCTATGTGTGCTTAGATCTTGAAAATTACGCAACGGATTTTGATGAGGCGATTTTTTTTAATAGAGTGACTTAAGAGAAAGGTATATATGTATAATAACATCCATTATGTGTGACTGTAACGTGACGGTTCTGGGTTTACATTTCCATTTTTTCACTCTGCTGTCGTTGAGTTCTGCCACTCAACACGCAATGCCTCCAAAATTCGGCAGAAAGTGGAGAACGGAGTGTCTTAACAGTAGGTTTCCTCTTCTACTTCGTCTACCATGCTGTGTGCGGGATACAGCATGAAGCTTATTTATTTTTATTTTCATAACATCCATTATAGAAAGTAGAAAGACTTATTTTCGAGGTTTCTGAAATGAAATGAAATATTTAATATTTTTAGTTCCTCGCTTTAACAAAGAGGCAAACCGTAGAGTTGAATTCCGCCACCCAACACGCAATGTTTCTTGGATTCGGCGGAAGTGTCAAACGGCCTTAATATAGATATAGCACGAAGCAAAAAAACTAATAGTATATAGTAAGTATAGTTAAGTATTAAGTATAAACAAAAGTAAGAGAGGTAGGGAGAGACTTTCATTCTCAGTATCTAAGATACTGGAGGAAGGTCACGTAAAAAGCATGAGGACCCCCGGAGGGCATGCAGAAGTTGATGACAGTGGACGAGGCGAAAGAGGTATGTAGAGACCGTAGCGTTGGGCGTTCCGTTCTCTCTGACTATCCCGCTAGGGATAATATAACTATAAAACGATATAACGATAAAATAATAAAAGGTGAAGTTAAATTAATAGAATTAGTTAATATTTAATAATGATACTATTCAGTAATTTTATTTCGTTATTTACTGAATGATGGCTACGAGATAAACTTATGAACGTTTTCATTTATCTTATTAGTGGCGTTCTAAGTGTTGTTTTTTCGTCTTTGCGTATTTACTTTGATGGCAAGCCGGATATTGTTGCCAACATTAATATTTTTCTTCCATATAATCCACTTATCACGGCCTCCAGTGCTCGCGTCCGCTCTCAATCTGTATTTTATCTATATTTTATTCGTGTTTGTTACTTATAGTTAATTAAGTAACAAACACGAATAAAATAAAAGTTTAAGTTCAATTATCGACGCTGTGGGAGAATAAAACCAACACTTCCTGATATAGATAGAGATAAATAATAAACTATAATGAATTGTTTTTATTCACAAGAGAATAGAACAGAAAATAATATATACATGGTTATAATGTATACATGGTTATGGTAATTAAATACTACTTACGGAACCGAAAATTATCCACTAGGTCGAGTCGCTATCACATACTTATATTTTTTAACGGACGAGGAGGAGATTCTCAATTTGACAGTATGTTTTTATAATTATTACCTTCAATATAAAAATAATCTTCGACTGGATAAACTGATTTTGAAAATTTTTTTTTATATTTGAACGCTGTTGCTTCCGATATGGTTCCGTTTTTATTTGGTCTAACTATTTTATCTATGAGAAAATCATATAAGTTTTAAATTTGAAGTGGCATTAAGTGGACGCGACAAATGGACGATTAACTTCGTTCTCCATTCCAGCTCAATTAATTACTAATTGCAACAGACGTTTTTTAACTAACTTTAATCATATAGTGCACTAGACTTATTGTTTCCAATACATGTAATCTGAGATCTCAACCAGCTAAGATTAGTTGTTCACTGAATCCCGGGGTCGGTATTAAGTCGGTCGGCGACTGTTGGCCACATTAGCTACGGCACCGATAGCTTTCTTAATACTTAAAGACCTTCCACTAAATCCTCAAAAGCCGGGATAGATAGAAGTTTCTGGCTTTCGCGTATAAAGATTTATAACTTAACACAATATGGCAAATAATTATATACATAAATAATATTAACGAGGTGCTATTATGATAAATCTAGATGATATATATATATTTTTTCAGCACAGAGGGAACCTCGGTGTTAAGACACTCCATACCCCACTTTCTGCCAAATTTTGGAGACATTGCGTGTAGATGGTATATAGTTTGATTTAATCTATTTTGTTCATTATTTTTCAGTTTTGTATTCATTTGACGTCGTCGTGGCGTGTACCTTCACAATGGCCTTATTTTATTTACGGAAGAAATGAGATTGTATCTAGTTAGTTGCCTACGATGACATCCCCTGATAATCCTCCGGAAATAAAAATATATACTTGTAGCATTTTGTTATTAAAAAAAAAATTTAGTGAGTCATTACATATTTACGAGGCCGTCGAGGTGCAGCGGCACAAGGGTGTGACTGTAACGCGACAGTTGTGGGTTGGATCCGCACTCGCGGAAGTGAAATATTTATTTACATTTCTATTTCTTCGCTTTGGTGTCGAGGCAAAGCGTTGAGTTCTGCCACTTAACTCGCAATGCCTCCAAAATTCGGCAGAAAGTGGGGAACGAAGTGTCTTAACACAAGGATCCCTCTGCCTACCCTGCTGTGTGTGTCGCTACAAGTTTGTAAACCAAAGGAAACATCCACCAAACACTGTTGCAGTCTAAAAACACATCAAAATAAGATACTGAAGTAAAACGTACAAAAGAACAGGGACATGAAATATAAAGGTCCCCCCACACGGGACATATTTACGGTGCTTTTGACGCTGAATCCTCCCGCTATAAAACATTAAACGCCGCCAGTGATTTATGCTGTTGACTCGGGAAACAAAAGGACGTGGGTGGCTTATTTACAATATGAATTATTTTATCAGTAATAAGATGAAGAAGAGAGAAGAGTAAAATGAAGAGTATGGCGAGAAGAATTCCCCTTCGATTTAAAAATTTAGTAGATTAATAAATATATGACATGTAATTTTTAATAACCTGCCAGAAGAGAGACAGGAGAAATATTTTTTTATAAGTAGTTGCGGCCGGTTCGTCCGTACCTTTTGAGGAAAAAAGGATCCCTTATAAGATCACTAAGTTGTCCGTCTGTCTCTCTGCCCTTTATCTCAAGAACGTTTAGAGATGTCGAGGTTAGAAATTCAAAGCATATACTTCTACAATCTACAATCCCATGATTTCCTGAAAAAATGGTATTTCTACATTTACTTAAAAAAAGGTATGCCCGCTCATATCGTAAAACAAGCAAACCTTGACATTACAAGCAGAATCAAAATTCATAGGGTACTTCCGGTTCACCTAGAAATATGAAATTTGGCAGCCAGCATCTACAAGTAGTGCTAGTTCAAGAAAAAATCTGAAAACTATACTATTGTTTAAAATTTTGGAGCAAATTTCGATATTAATACCTTGAATTAGATGAAAGGGCTGTAGCTGATGTAAGTTTGAAGTTCGATAAGGTAATTATCGATAAATTGCAAATAAGATGCAAACATTAATTCAATTATATTTTATTTCTATAACACAGACTAATTACAAGTGATATATAAGTCAAAAGCGAAACGATTAGGGCGATCGTGCCTCTATCGCTTACTCGCGCACTCGCTTCCACGCGCGGCTCAAACGGAACGTGACATTGGTTCATGTTTTTTCGTGCGTTCAACCGACGTTAATCGGTTTATAAGACGTTATCACATCAAAATAAAAAATATTGACAAGAATACCTAGTAACAAAAGTTTTGTGAAATTAGAAAGAAATTTCCTTCAATGTCTTTTTATATATATTAGAAAAAGTTTATTTAAATTGGAAATACATTATAACGTCAGCAATTAGGTTCTTATCTCCAATTCGAATTCTGAGCGACTTTAAATAGCTCTCGTTTTCCCGGCAAATTCGGCAAACCGCGAAACGTACCTTTCAGTTCCACAGCGAGGATGTAAAAGGCATTACGGTTAGTTTATTCATGTTTGTGGGGTCTGTTATCCTTATATCTATCTCGTTATCTAGATTAAAGACTAGTGTGACATTATTGTGAACAAATTAATATACTTATTTTGTTCTGGTAGTTTTTTACGTTCCAATGCAACTACATATATTGCTCATTTAGTGCGATATACTCAACTATATATTAAAAAAAAAAGTTAGGTACGTAAATTATGTCAATCTATGGGGAAAGTGTAGAAAATTTGATTGTGTATGAGAAATACGTTATTGTTTTTCTAAATGAGCGAGATATATTATATAAATAGTGCTTATATTAGGATTATAAATGAAAGTTAGTTAGTTACGCCAAAACTATTGAGCTGGTTATCATGAAACTTTCTACATAAATTCTTAAAGATATTACAAAGAACATAGGTTTCTTTTCATTAAATATATATTATATACATATCCTTAGGCTATAATAAAAAATTAAGTTAAAGCGAGTGAAGCCATATTTGAGCCTCTACTATAAAGGAGATTTATCCAAATTGTATATTAGAAATACTAATTGTTTTTTAAAGATAGTCCTTCAATATTACAAGGATTATGCAAATCACCAATTTTGTTAACGAAACTTTCGTCGTCAACATATTAATTGTATTCAAATATTTTTTGGCTATCATCATTATTATATTTATTATTTTATATAAATGCAGAGAATTGCAGAGAGTGGCGTAACTCTCACGAAATATATGAATCTAGTATAGTGTGTTATTATGTGAGTTATTAAACATACTAAGTACTCATTCCAACTTATTTCGTACTGACATACCTAATTACTTGATGATATAACATATACATACGTATATTTCGTACTAGCGGTCCGCTCGCGGCTTCGCCCGCTATTATTGATTTTATGAAATATATAGTTTATAAAAAAAAAAACACAAATGTTGTAATAATATTGTCCATTACAATTCTTCATATCGATATAGCTTTTTTTTAAATTTATGAACCGATTGAAATAAAACAAATACTAATAAAACCGTTTCTGAGATAAATGTGGACTAACGCATAAACACATAGATATCTTTATTTTAAATCATTGTTTTGAATTCGAATCCAATAAGAAATTTTCTCATGTCTTCCATGTACAGACACCGATGAGCTACATGTTTTATTATATATATATATATATATATATTGGTATAACATGAATTTCATAGCTGTCCATCAGATAGCGATATCGATGGCCCTCCACTTGCTAGCACTTGAACCTCTCGGTTGGTGTTGAGGGACGTTTTATGTTTGAGTCGTCCTTTCCCTCTCGTATGATTAATTTACGGTTCTGGAGTGTATTGGAAATAGCATAAGAGGGATGTTTAAAGCTCGAGAAGTGATATATACATAATGGTTTAAGTTGCTTTAAAATTAGGATTTTTATTTATATATAAAGAATCTCGTATAATATGTACTATAAGCAATACTTAATAAGTTAGAAGCAACAGAGAACACGGTAATTATGAGTTTGATTTCCAAATTGAAAATGCTATTGAACATGTGAGCAAATTTGCATGTAAATGCTGTATAAATACATATAATTCCAAATAAGGCAATGAGATTTTGATTCCCAATTTCTTCTCCTAAAAAGAAAACAGTATTTCCATTTCCTTGCTCTGGCCTTTCATCGGTGGGTCTCATCGAAAATATTAACGTAATGCAATTATTATTGCCTATAATAAACTTTCTTAATAAATAACCTATCGAATATAAATATTATTTTTTCAATTCGAAACAGAATTTTCTGAGATTAGTGCGTTCAACTTTACATATTTTTCAGGTTTATTGAATATTGACACTTTTTATTATTTATAAAAAAAATTAGAACAACGATTTCGAAATTGTGATATTTTGAACTTCGCAAGTTATAAACCTGAATAAAGTTCGGAAGTTTCGAAATATTCTGACGGGTTCGTAATAATTTGCAAGGTCGCTTCATTATTCAATGGCAAATGTTCATTTCTGAACTTAGTCTATATGTACATTATATAAACATTTGTCACAATTTTATATAAATAAAATTATTTATCTAAATAAATCAAAACGTAAATAATATACTTATATTTCATACAAATAATATTCATATTCTTCAAACTAATTCCAGTACATGTATGCTTTGATAAGAGACTTCCATCCCAGTCACTGAACCTGCGGTCACCTCCAATGTCCGTGAAGACGTGAGGGTAGCCTCAAACAGGAGTATGCGATATATTAATTATAATCCAACATATCTACTGCCACGTACAGTGTGCGGTTATTTGGTTTAATGTCGCGTGATTGATACATTGTTGACATCGGCCTTAATGCTTACGGGAATAATGGGGAATGGGGATATGTGAGGATATTTATATAGTAATGGTATAGTAATAGTATGTCAGTATTTTATATTTTTTTTTATATTCGTTTAACTAATTTAAGAAATATGGCTTACACCAGCTTGTCTTCCGGTTTTGCCCGAGTAGAGGCAGAGAGGTAGAGTTACCGTATCCAGGTTTACGCTTTTCTTGATATTTTGGGTGCCACGGACGGAATCTGAGTTTTAGTGTCCAATTGCAGATTAAACTATGTTATCGTTTTCAATTGAAACAAGATATTCCTAAGATTAGAGCAAACGCTCTTACCAAACATACTCTTTACATTTTTTATATTAGTATAAATAATATCTGTCTACCAAAATGAAATATTATTTGACTAGTGTGAGACGTATACTATATAAATACTACATTTAAAGAATATAAGAATAAAATACAAATGTACTTCAACGAAATTCAAGACCGCACTGTCTCTACTCGCCGCACGATGTCGAGCGTGTATAAATAATGTTCTACAGACGCCAGCGCATATGTTACGCGAGAGGACGACGACGGAATGTAATCCGCCGCTGGAATTTTTTGGAACCTTTTCCCATACATACTTTACGTACTTTAAATACACTAACTTTTGTAAAAGGTCTATTTAAAGTTAAGAAGTAATGCAAACAAGCTCAATTTGTAATGGTGAGAGGTACGTTTACATTCAATATATTTTTTCTGTTCTGTTTGTCTGTCTGTCTGTTATATTTATAAAGTGCAAAGCAAATAACTGTAAACGCGACGGTTGTGGCGTTGATTGCCACTGTGGGTTATGAATTATTTTCATTTTCTCGGTCTGGTTAAGATCTTGTTAAGATGAAGTGCATCTATGAATTTCGTTATGCAAGACGCAATGTTTCGAAAATTGTTAGAAAAAAGTGGGGGGGTCTGATGGCCCTCGAAATAGGGATCTTCAGAGCGATCTTAAGAGTTGAGATCGGTTTATAAAATTCTCTGTCTACCCTACCCTGCCTTGCCTAACTAAAACCTGCAACCACAAAATACACACGCGTATTTAGGGCTTAAATAAGTGATGATAATTTTGAAAAAAGAAACTCCCCAGAAGAAGAAGAAGCCCCAAAAACTAGTCTAGTGTTAAGAAACTGAAAATATTTTTTTGGAAATAAATGAAAGAGTGTATAGACTGTATATTAATATATAGTGTGGGGATCGAACGCACAACCCGTCGCTTATACATTCACACTTTGTGCCCCTGCGCCACGAATTATATTATAAGAGACATTTTTGAATTTTTAAAAAATTGAATTTGAAAATTGCCAGTTGGCTTAAAATGTAATCAAGAATATTATGTAAATAAAAGGCGAGTTTAATTTAGAATTACATTTAAAATTTGCGCCTAACGTTTGGAGATGTAAAGAAAATTATCCAAGTGTGATAAGACTCTTATCCGATGTCGCTCTCATTAGATTATAAGGATTCACGTACCCCTTTTTAATTATCACTCGCTTTTGCTTGTATGAATAATTGAGGTTCTCGTTGCATATGGTTATATGAGGGCTTATCTTTATTCTGCTTGGGAAGTATATATTATGTAGACATTTCAATACAACCATTGGGAATATATATGTTTTTTTAGACAAAAAATGACAGAGGTCGATGTAGCTGCAGGTATTTTCAGATTTTTTCTGTCTATTTTTAAAGAAAGAAAATTTATTTTATTTGTTAATTGTATGGAAAAAACAAGCCCTGTATCTCAATCACATAGTGAAAGATCTTTTGTTCGATTTGAAACTAGGTGTAGTTAATAAAATCACCATCCGTTTCATTATCTTCAAAATTGCAAAAAAAGAATCAATTTAAATCTTTATTTTTTTAATCTTGCTTATTATTTTACTTATTAGACACTGTTAAAAATTTTACATCCTAACTATCACGGTTCATCAGATAGTATGGAGATATTCTGCCTTTCTACTCAACCTACTTCACTTTGCACGATCTTTAATGTCCTCGGTGGTTAGACTATTGGCTCTGATGTCCTGCGTCACGACATCCATCCAGCGAATCCTTGGTCGTCCGGGAGGTCTCACTCCAGGGACTGATATAGCAAGCACTAGCATCCGACGTAGTTCTTATATTATTATAGCTAAATACGTATATTAGTATAGCTTTAAATACCATCTTACTGCTGGAGAAGCAGGTTAATTATACTTTCATAATTCCCTTACCGCGCCGAGATGAAATCATTCATTTCGTCTGCAATTCAAATTCGCCTTCGAAGTTCCTTAATTTCATTAGTGAATTGCCAGTTTCTCACGTTTTGTTGATTTCGGGTTTATTTATCAGAAATTACTTCGCGGCGCACATTAAATGTTGTAAACATAAGAGACCTAAGATGTCCAGACCACAGGTGTCTACATTGTAGGTTAAATAGTAAAAAACTTAAAAAAAATTACCAAAAAACGTAAAAATTAACATAAAGTAATGAGAGTTCAAATATTTTTATAGAGTACATAAGATATATATTTTTTATAATTCAACTCAAAATAAAATAATAAAATTTCGTAAATATTCGGTAGTACACAGATCACCTACTTGCAATGTAAGTGTTTTTTTTTTTTTTTTTTTTTTTTATGGGAGAGGACAAGGCAAACGAGCGTTCGGGTCACTTGATGGTAAGTGATCGCCGCCGCCCACGACCCCATGCAACAGGAGCCACAGGTGCGTTGCCAGCCTTTAAGGTGGAGATGAAGGGCACCGGGGCCCGGCATTACCTAATGCGAAACGCAGTGGCAAGGGCCACTACTTCACGCTGGTTTTAAATGCCGGGGGTTTAAATGTCGAGTCTGAAATTCAATTATAAAGAAAGGCAACACCTACATGTTGAATACAAACAGTGCTATAGTTATCGTATAGTTATCGTATATACGATATTAAGTGTTCGCAGTATAATGAAATATAATAATAATGAAAGGCCACAAATAATTAATGAGATATCGGTAACCGCGCAGTAAAGAGGTATTTGGTATTGAATTAACAAAACGTGCTCGACGCGTTCGTCCGTCACTACATTTAACCGAGTTCGAATTAAAATGATGATTGCTTATCAAGTGCATTTGATCTGATAGCAGATGCGGTTGGAATTTAATATATCTAATGTTCACTACACGTACTCTTTACATGGATTTTCAAAATGTACCTACATAAATTTAAATAAACATAAGAATAATGCAATAAATTCTTTGTATTATCTCGATTAAATTGTATAATATGGATATTGACTTTTATTTATTTGTATTTGCCACAAATCCTTTTATAAAATATTTGAAATTAGTTAATTTTTACAATAGAATATATAGCGTCACGCTGTATCCCGCACACAGCAGGGCTTATCCTGCAGAACCAAGTGTTAAGAAACTCCGTTCCCCATTTCCGGCTGAATTGTGAATGTGTTTAAAGATATTTTATTTTTCTCAATAAAGACTTTACAGTCATTTATTGGCACATGAGATTTATATCGCTAATGTAAGTTTGTAACTTAATGCGGGTGCGTAATGAATGGCGGAACACAGCACCGCATTTTATCATAATGTAATAAATATGCTTATGAGGTGAAAGAAGAAACTATATGCATTTGATAGCATATATTTACTCATTTAATAAACTAAAGTTACATGAGACACAGCACAATAATACATTACAATAGTGTAAAGTTACTATTTACAAATGCTAAATCCTCCCCCGACGCTCATACCCGTACAGCGTACAGTGCACAGACACTTGTCGGACAAGCGATATAATTTCTCGAGCGATATGCTCTACTCTGTTCAGAACAAAGGCAGTTACGCGCTCCACGGAGTGCGAATATTATGCCGGGCCACGCTATCGCTTATTATTTATGATTTCTGTCAATTTTTTATGTAGCTTTTTTTAAAATTTTACGTCGGTATTCAGTTTAGTTTTAGAATTTTTAAACAAGATTTGGGCAGATTTTCACTTTAAAGGTTTCGTTCTTTAAAAGGAAAAACGGACCCCAAATATTATCATTTTGTGTACGGAGGTGTACGGAAGCCTAAAAGTATATAAATTTACATTATATTATTTGTTTCAATATTCTTATATATACATATGTACAAACTTTACATGACATTGTTGTATTGAATAATGTAAATATATTCTTTTATAAAAATTCCAGCACTAGTTTCAAATTTTAAAATGCTCTATCGACATATAAAATTAGATTTTCCAACAAGTGACTGTTTGCCGTTCCAATATTCTTCGACTACACTGGTCATCGTTTTGTGAGTAAAATGACTTCTATGTATAATGTCTTATTCAATATTTATGTTATATTTATATATTATAATCCTCTTATAGAGTTTCATATCTTTTAAGGAATTAAAAGGAACCTTTATAAGATTAGTTTGTAGTCACTTCCTCTATCCGTCTGCCTGTCTGTCATGAGCCTTTATTTCTTCATACCTTGATTTCTACACTTTTAAAAAAGATATGGCCACAGCTACCAAATTTCATAGTTCTAGGTCAACCGGAAGTACCTAATGAATTTGGATTCTCTTTATAGTGTCGAAATACGCATTTTTTGC
The DNA here is from genome assembly GCA_037355905.1 of Heliconius aoede. Classification (NCBI taxonomy): domain Eukaryota; kingdom Metazoa; phylum Arthropoda; class Insecta; order Lepidoptera; family Nymphalidae; genus Heliconius; species Heliconius aoede. Next base: position 1,143,096 of record JBAIZZ010000249.1, on the reverse strand, counting down.
AATATAAAAGGCCATATATTCTTTCTAAGTAATTATAGAAATATATTTATTGTCAGAAAATCATGGGGACGTAGATTTGAGTATATGGTTTGAATACCAACTCGAAATCTCCAAGCGTTCCTGAGATGAAGGATCTTGACAGACAGACAGACAGACGGACAACAGAGTGAGTGAGTGAGTGAATGAGTGAATGACCCTTAGAAGGGCTTTTTTCCATAAAGAGTACGGAACCCTGGATATTAAATACACTATTGTACTATCTATGGTCCTAAACTGGCTGTGCTAGTTGGAACAAATAAATGGAACTTAGAACTTCATGAACTGTGGCTTTCGTCTTATATTAAAGTTGTTAATGTACAAGTTAATGTACGCTCTGTTTGGTTGAAGATCCCCTTTTTGCTAAAATAGAATAAACATTAAGTAAAAACAGTAATTTTGTTTCAAGTGAATAAGTTGTAGTTTTGATTTGCTCTGGATTTGAATTTATTTTACGTTCGTAACGCTTAAATTTATATTTTCATTTCTTCGATCTAGCGTAGTGAGATAAAGCGCGGCGTCGAGTACCGTCGCTTTATGCCTGTTTAATTCGGCGCTATAGGCAATAGGTTTTCTCTGCCTACCTTTCTGTGTGAAGGTGATTTGTTTTTTGTTAGGGTTCCGTACCTTTTAAGGAAAAAAGGAACCCTTATAAGATCACTTTGTTTTCCGTCTGTCGGTCTATCTAAAGGGAATCATAACTAATAGGTTAATCCCGGTTGATCTAGAATGATGAAATTTGGTAGCTAGCATCTACAGGGGAAAATAAAAAAAACTATACATTTGTGGTCAAATCCCAAAAAATTTTGAAACGTGGCAAAAATTGTTATTAAAGCCGCTAATTCAAGTGAAGTATCAGAAGAAAGGCCTTGGTGTGCATAATCCATTTTCTATGACGCACTATTTTTACGAAACCCCAGGTGAGACCGACTCGCGCTTATCCGATTTTTTATTAAATGGAAATATACAACAACGAGATAGCTGTACTATTGCAAAAAGTGGGTCAAACTGTTTCGAAAGCGCTTCAGTACTCAATTATATTATATACTACTGCACTAATATTATAATGAGAAAACATTAGTATTTTTTATATTTTTATTATTACTAAAGAAATAAGAAAAACTAATATTCACTCTTACCTCTGCACTTTAAAGCTATGCTTAACCCAGAAATTAATAATTAAATTTAAAACAATGAAATAAAATAATTACTTAAAATCAATTTAAACAGTTAAGTTATTATTCAACTATATTATATTCAATAATATAGCGTAAAGCTGAAAAAAAAATCATCAGCCTGCCATTGTTTTTTTTCATATCATGAAATAAACGGAATTTATAAATTCCGTTTATTTTCATAAATTGCGAGAAGTAACGACAATTTATGATATAAACTTCCCTTTAGGGTTCGGAAGTAATCAGAGGTTTAATAAGAAAGGCCAGTACGTGGTTTGCAGCATGATTACAATCAGCGTTTATTCTAGGCATATCTATATTCTATGCATATTAATGTTAGGTATATTTTATGGGTTAGTAGTTAATAATGGAATTCGTACTTGGTATATGAAATACATCTTTTTTGCGTCAGGCTGTTATCCGCATACAGTAGAGCAGCAGCGGGTAGGCAGAGGGAGCCTAGGGTTAAGATATTCATATTTTACGACGAAATTTGGATTTGAGTGGACTTGAAATGAAAATGTTAAATATTCCATTATGGAATATAATCATTATATAAATATGTACCTACTATTCAATATGAAATTTTAAGGTACGAATGTATGAAAATATATTTTTTTACCTCACATATCGTGAACTTCCCCTCGTTTCACTTGCTGTAATGATGTAAAAACACCTTGAGGGACAGCGATGTGAATTTTCCTAGCATTTAATACAATACTTCCTCGTTAACTCCATGTGCATCAATTTTAATTTTGTAGGTTAAAGGGAATTACAACATATAAAAGTCGACAAGCTTATGTTAACTTAAGATTTTTTCAGAGCTTCAAGGGTCCTTAGACCTCAATATTTGATATTAATTTAAGTTTGATACCTTCTCATGATATTATGATGAATGGTCTTGACAGATAGACAGACTTTCTAGATAAATTCTATAAGGGTTTCCTTTTTTTCTTATGAAGTACGGAACTCTAATAGTCAACCACATAAATATTCAATAGAAATTAATTATAGAGTTCATTCTTTAATCCTATCCATCGTTAATCTGTTTATTTATTCAGTGCCGTTACTCGTCATTCATTATCCGGCAGTCGAATTTAAAATACTCTATAAAAAAATCAACACATCTTTACGCTGTATCCCGCAAAAAGCAGGGTAGGCCTCGGGAAAATTATTTTAAATTCAATTTCGTATTATTTAATTTAAGCGGCGATGATAAAGTATATCTTAACACAAGGTCTCTACGTTTAACTAACTTACTCTTAACTCATTTGGGAGATAAAGGGTAAAGCCTAAATTTCTTTGTCGGTCTCTTGCTTATGCACATAGGTAGAATGCGGGGTGAACCTAGTGTTATAAGACATTATTCAACATTTACCACCTGATTTTCGAAATTGCGTGATATGTGGCGGAACTCAACACCGTGCTCTGTTGTAAAATAATGGAAATATAAAAAAAAAGTAAATATAACCAGTCGGGATCGAAATCACAAAACAGAATTGAATGAATTTGAATGATGATTGAATTGAATCAGTGTTACTTCTCTTTTTTCCACTGCGTCACAATGGCCTCACAAAAAAAAAGATATTTAAACAGTTGTTTTTACCCTAATGGCGTTTTTATGCTGATATATCTATATAAAACAAACCGGTAATAATGACTGATGGTGTAAAATATATGAAGCTTAAACGAAGTACCACGAAAATATGAGTTGCTCATTTTCAGTGTTGCAATTTTACTTTTTGCACGTTTTCAGCGTAGTTTCACGTTATATTCATAATTTTCGATACCTTTGTAAAATAATGCTACAATATAAACATGTACATTTTACGTGCTTTAAATATTCTACAAAGAATGTTATTTACAATGTTTATAGGCGTTAATATTTTTCTCTTTAATTGAAGGTAGACAAAGGAAAACCGGGAAACTAGTGTTTGGACACTTAGTATTAAAAAATTAGAGACGAGGCCCTCGTGACGCAGGGGCAAAAGCGTGCAACTGTAAACTCGACGTGTGGGTTCGATTGCCACTCGGAGGAATAAAATATTTAATATCAAATAAAGTGGGAAATGGACGGATCTTAATATGAACGGGGTATCTTAACACTAGTCTCTGACTAACACGTTATATGTGCGTTATTTTCGAATCTAGAACTATCTACACCTATCATCGCATACACCTGCGCCATGATGGTGTAAACACCCCTTTGTTATTATTATTAGTTACACAAAATCAATAGCTAGTAGTGATCGAATGATATGATTTTTACAACTATTTTTATGTCCAATCTCCGAATATTTACGACGAACTTAGTTACGACTTCAGTAAAAGCTAAGGACGGTAGGTCGAAATATCGTCTTTCTGACGTATTTGATTAGTATCAGGTAGCTATCTATGTATTCTCATAATAAAATTGTAATTAAAGAATTGGCATAAAATTTATGTATTCAATAGAAATTGTCTATTTTATTAGGGTAATTAAGAATAATTCTGCAGTCAGTCTGTCTGCTTCGTTGTGATTATAGAATATCATATAATATTTAATTAGGGGAATATTTGTATCACTTGGATTACAATGTATTTTTTTTTCTTCACACACTGTACCGCATAAGGTTGGATAGGCGAAAGGAATCTACTGAAAAAAAACTATTTACCATTTTCCACTCAATTTTTTTAGAACAATTTCAAAGCTGCGTATAGTCGTATTACTAGAACGAGGCGATTAAAATAATTCATAAACTCAAGTGGAAATCAAATCCACAACCATCGCGTTTACAGTGAGATACTTACTATATCGCTGCCCCACAATGGTCACATGCAACGTTTTTTTTTTCTGAAATATACTTAATGAATAGCTAGTACATATATGGCAACGAAGTGACAAGAAATTTAGTAATTTACAGTTACTTTAACTTACAGTTACTAAATTTCTTGTCACTTCGTTTAATTTTTCACCAAAATGTTTATAGAACTTACCTAGTTATAAGATATATAAGATTCAAATAATAAATATTATCAATAAATTTATTTAACGCACAACCCTGTTTACTGTCAAGCTAACACGGTCTCGATCCCAGGGGCGGTTTTCTAGTTTGTTATACAACACAATAAAACTAATAAGCCGTTCTGCGGAAGCTTCACCGAATTATCGTGCCTATTTAAATATATGGATAACTTTTATTATTATACATTTGTTTTTACGATATGTTGCTCGCTTCCTGTCAACAATGCCTGTGAGAGATCTGTATGTAGAGAAAATTGTTTATTTTAGAGACGGAGTAGGTGGAGACTCCGGTTGACCTTTGAAAGCATAGTGTCATAGATAAAGGTCACGTAAAAAACCTTCGGGTCTCCAGAGGGTATATATGAAGATGTTGATGTCAGTTGACGAGCCAAAAGAGGTATGCAGAGATCGTAGCGTTACGCGCGAGGGATGCTGCGTAAAGGTAAGTCAGGTTAACTTTAAGTTGTTTATTTTATATAACTTAGATTGAAAAGACCTGGATTGGAGGCTATTTATATTTTAGTAATAGCTTTTTAACAGTATGTACTAAGTAGTAATGGTAAATGCGTTACGAATAATATCCTTTTTTTTATGTTTTATATTTTTTTCTTTCCTTTAGACATGCAAAAAGCTGAGGTCAATAGATCAGTTCTGGGGAGGATGTATGTTGGTGCAATGCCAGGAAATAGCAACTTCTAGTATAAATTGAACGTTTCAGTTTCTGTGGTAAAAACAAGGTTTGTGGGCCGGCTAGCATTAGACGATAAACGAAAGTACATTATTAACAATAAAATAAATGAAAAAAAAACAAAATTAAGTCAGATTCTTCCAATTAACCACCAAATGGGAATAGAACCTACAATTATCACGTTTACAGTCGGACGTTATCGCACTGCGGCACGGTAGCTAAGTTTTTTTATGACAAAAAACTATTTTATATTGGTAATTCATGTTATATTGCGATTCTACTGTCGTGTCGTGGGTCCTGATTTTTATTACTACAAAATGTATGATTCAATAATTAACAACATAGCAGGTCAGCAATTTTTCTATTATATTTTATTTTCCAACAATGTGCAAGTAAGCAATTGCTTCGCTGCAGAGTCACAATGTTGTACTGTTTTTAGATATTTTACAAAATCTTTCATTTTATTTTATACTATGTATGTTGAGTGATTCAAGATGTCATTTAATATATAAAAATAATTAGACTACCAAAAAAAAAAAATATTATATAATAAGTCCGATATATTTGCATGTTAATATACAGGTAATTAAAACAGAATTAATAATATCTAACCTTCTTAATAATTAAAATCTATTATCTATACAGTGGTTTCCTCTCGAATAGTTTACCAGCGAATTATTTAATGTACATACGACGTGTACCAACAGAATAAACAATGATGCCAACATCATCTGCATATCTGTGGTGAAGTAAACCTATTTCTATTAACAACAATAATTAGTCATTTTCATAATTACCATATTAAATGTTTCATTTAACAACGCGTTAATGTGACTTTATTGAATTTTGCCATGTTTCGTTATTTGCTTTTTAGTGAGGCTCTATCGAGGCGCATTTGGACAGAAATTACGTAAGCTGACAATTGTGGGTTAAAATCCCACGAAACTTTGATTCAATCACTGATCTTCGTAAAATAACACCCATAAATTTACACTTCTTGAATTTTTTTCTTTATTGGTATTGTAAATTCTCCCTTTGTATTTTGTAGGTTCACGAGGAAACCTTATGGGTTTTGATTACGCGGCGAATTTCATACAAAATGCATTAAATACGACGCTTAAGTGAAGCGAGAAGCTTGATTTTTCTTTATTCCAAAGGAACGTGGTATTAAATATTTAATATTAATTTCAACTCGAAATCTCTACGCAATCAATCAATCAATCAGCTTCACGCTGTATCCCGCACACAGCAGGGTAGGCAGAGGGAACCTAGTGTTAAGACACTCCGTTCTCCAGTTTCTGCCGAATTGCCTCCAGCATTGCGCGTTGAGTGGCAGAACTCAACGCCGCCCTTTGCTCGATATTAGAGCGAAGAAATGGAAATATAAATAAATATTTCACTTCCTCGAGTGGAGGTCGAACCCACAACCGTCGCGTACTTCCGTCGTCGTGGCGCAGGTGCACATCCTTGTGCTACAGATTATACTTAAAGGCATAGTAGCAAGGAGTTAACTAAAATGTCAGTAAGTTTGTAAGAATCCCTTAAGAATCTTTTAACAATATGAAATAACAGGAAATGCGAGTGGGGTGTCCATTTTTTTCAAATACAATAATATTTTTAAAAAATCATGAAGTTAGATTAAAAATATATTTTTATACAGAGAACTACAAGCACATAATGCGACAGCCGACAATATGATCCTCTTTGAGAATTTAACGAGGGTTCTTAATGGTTTTTGCATTGCAAAGCGGGTATTTTTTACTTTTAAGCTAACTTTTAAATGACATTAATATTTTGATATTAAAACAGTTTATAAATGTAACAGTTTTTCACAGGTATAGTTCACAATATAGTTATACAGATGTTAAACAAAACTTAAATTAAATTCATTCACTTTTTAATAAGAAATAAATTATTTTTGAGAATATTAAATTATATGATTTAATAAATTTTAATATAAACTAGGATTAGATGGGTCTATTGTTAAAAATTTAATTATAAATAATAAATATAATGATAAATATTGAAACAAATAATCGACTTTTTAATACGTACATATATTAAAATATGTTTCTTCACTTAAACTGCCACTTGACTTATTTGTGTTAAATATGACAATGTTTGACTGTAAATGGTCATAGGTTCCATACCCACTTAGAGAATTGTTCATATGTAATTTTCTTTTCTATAGATTTCAATAATAATCCCATCAGCTGTACATGCTATATATTAATATATACATGACTCGATTTTGTTAAGAAAGTTGTATGTAATACATAATGATATCGATATTAAGCCAAATTTACATTTATATAGAGTAAGTTCTAATCGAGTTCAAAGATCTTCGTGTATGTATAATATCTGCCGAAGCATCGATGTCTTTGAAATGAAACTACATTGTAGAAAATAATTTCGCTTTGTTTCGGTAAATACAGTCCAGCGATCAGATAGTCATCATAAAACTGAACATGATAGAATATGATCAAAGAAAAAGTGTAGATACATATGCCATGGAAATAAAAATGCCTCATTAAAAATTTAATATAAATAAGAAAAATCGGTTAGCAGTTCCAGAGATCAGCCCGGACCAACAGAAAGACAGACATACAAAAGAATAAAAAAAATATTGTTTGTGTTTTAGTATTGTGTAAACAAATATATAAAATTTTTAGAGCTGGCAGATTAATGGCCTCACTAACTTAGTATCCTGATTAGCTTAATTTTGTTTCCTTGTAGAGTTTGGTGCGAGAGTGGCAAGTAGTCGCTACCCGATGCCGACAGGGGGGGGGGGGGAAAGCTTAATTTATTGATATTAGCGCTGTCAAAGGATTGGTTGCGCCTCTCTCTTTGAGTTTCATGCCCTATTTGGCTGAGTAACCACGAGGCGGGTTACATAATTCTCAAGCTGCGATCTGTTTATTGTTCATAGTAGTTCGAGATTGTAATAAAGTCAGGTAGATGAAGTGCAGCGTTGAATGGAGGGTCTACCTGACCTGGTATCAGGGATATAGTTGCTTTTTAAACAAAAAAATATTATAAGTAATTTTTTTATTTATAAATTTATAATTAATTTTCATCAAGTTTTATAAGTTGTAACTCCCGTCGTTGACCTACAATTTCTAATTTCGCTTTTACATAGTTATTCAATCCTTATCATATATGTTTTGAATAATAGTAAATCAATGATGATGAAATTAGGGTAACGCAATACATTGTGTATATTATATTATATGTATACAAGTTCGTAATATCGCGGTGCGAACGTGTCACAGCATTAACACGATTCTCATGTAACCGATATAATGGGGCTGCTGTTGGGGGAACTGGTGTAGTCAAAACTTTTGTACCCCATTCGCTGAACTGCAATACATGTACATACATATACAAGAAACTTGGTTGTAATTCTATTAGTAAATTAGTAATTTGATAAATTCGTTGATCGTATGACGGCAATCTTTAGGCAGAAAGCTTTTAGTAACTTAATTATGACAATTTAATGCTTCTTAAATAATTATGGTTTGTGGTTTCTATAATTTCTTTTTCTGTAATATTACACTTAATATTTATATTGTGAAAATTATTAAAAACTAAAGTTGCATTTCCGTACTTCAATCGAATGTTTGAAAAAAAAAGCAACAACTCATCGCGAAGAAAAACCTTGTAGGGTCCAATCTGACATTAAATAAATAATATAAAATATATAAATAAAATAAAATAAAAAATGAAAAAACGAGACAGCGGAAAGCGACTTGGTTTTTTACTATGTATTGATGGTGATATGAAAATTGTTCTCCTAACTTAGCGCCATCTATTGAATCCTTATCGATTTCCTTACAGTTAACAGATATCGCCATCTGTTAAGAATCGTTTGAAGCTAACAGATAATTTTAAACTGTTATAAATTACTGTCGATTATAAACAAATAATTTATAATAAAATATTAATATTATAATTATAAATTGAAATATAAGCTATCCTATCTTTCAAGTTGGATCTATATATATATATCTAAATAACGTGTAAAAGTTAATTATAATATAGTAACCAAACTTGTTGTTCTTGTTAGCTTGTTATAATCGTTTAGCCAGAGTTCGCAGGCTTTTCCCTACTTGGCTTATCTATTGCGTATAGGTACTTAGTAGTACGACAGATAAATTATCCTGATCTTTGTCCAAAAAACTATCCAAAGATTACAGAATTAATATAACAACTCTGAAAATAAGCAGTTTTTCGAACATGCCAATTAAGTTTTTTGATAAGATGTATTATTATTATTAAACATAACTATTTGTAATCTATCTAGATGTGAAATATCTGAATATTTTCGATTAAAAAGTACAATTCTTGTGAGCGAAGACAAATAAAGTTTCAAAAGATTTAATTTACAATATGTTAAGTGTAATAAACATTATAGACAATAAGTATTAAAATAATTACACAATTTGTTTTAAATATCCCACTTATGTTACTTAACCTCAGCTTCACGCTTTATCCCTAGCATGTATTTAAATAATATTAAATAAATATTCGTATGTTTCATGCGGGCAATACGCGTTAAGCCTGCTAGTATCTTATATAATTTCTTATCACAGCCGTTCTGCTTTGACACAGGTACATTTGATAAGTAAAACTAATGTAAAGGTGGCGAGTGTAATTGAAGCGCGTACAGTGAGTGATATATATATATATATATATATATATATATATATATATATATATATAAATAGAGCAGTAAAATACTTCTTTGTATTATTTATTACGTAATATAGTGAGGTAAATGTCTGTATTATATCAAAAGGAAAGTTTTAAGAGCGAACTGTTATATATTATAGCAGTGATATTACATACCGTTGTAAAGCTCTCATGTAATAAGCTTCACGCTGTATCCCACATTTCAGGCCTAGGGAGTCTAGTGTCAAGATACTCCGCTTCCTACTTTCCGCCAATTTCTGAGGACATTTCGTATTGAGTGCCTTTGCTTCGGCAAGCGATTGATTGGATATATAAATCTAAATGAATATTTCACTTCCTCGAGTGGGGATCGAACCAACAACCAACTACGTTTACGGCCACAATTTGTGCCCCCGTGTGACGACTGGTCTCATTACATGAATTGTTTATTTTGAAATAATTAACACATAATTGCGTAATTTTATTTAACTACGCGGATATAAACTTTATACATGTGCCGACAAATTAGTACAAGCAATTACTCAATAATTAACACGACGAGGAGTGGTTCGCAAATATTTTACTATATTCCGATGAGAGATGGATATTGATTTCGAGTATGACAAGCAATAAAACAGTACTCAAGCAAATATTCAAGTTATGAAAAATATATTCATTTTTCTTTTTTTTTTCTTATTTTTCAGCTTCACGCTGTATTACCCGCACACATCAGGGTAGCCAGAGGGAACCTAGTATTTAACCACCCTGCTCCCCATTTTCCGATGAATTTTAGAGGCATTACGTTGAGATGAATGGTGGAACTTGACACCACGCTTTGTCTCGACGCCTGAGCGAATAAAATGGAAATAATTAATATCAAGTTTTATTTAATTATTATTTTCTCAAATGGGAGTCGAACCCAACCTGTCGCATTTATAGTGACACTTTATGTGTGTGTGTGTGATACACATAAAGTTAAAGTTAAAGTGAACGTTCCATTTCGCATTTCAGCGTTCCTTGCAGCGCGTCCTCGTAACAGCGGCGATTACCTTAGATTTTGTTTAGACGATAACGCGTTGAAATGTCGTGACATTAATTATCACCATGAGACAACACTTTCTAGTTTTGTGGTTTTTTCAGCTTCACGCTGTATCCCGCACACAGCAGGGTGTTAAGACACTCCGTTCTCCACTTTCGAATTCTTTAGGTATTGCGTTGTTGAGTGGCGGAACCCAACGCCGCGCTTTGCCTCGACACTAAAGCGAAGAATTGAAATTATGGAATATTTCAACATGTCAATTAAACGGGATAGCTTAGCAGTCTTAAAATCTAAGTTAAATTAATATGAGTTAGAGTAGTTTTTTTTAAAACATTTTTATTAAAAAATATAACCATTTGGCTGATTGTTAACGCATTTTTTTTGTTAACGCGACGCTTGCATGTTCGATTCTCACTTGGGGGTATTAAATTATCTTTATTTCCTCGTTATGGTAACAAGATCGGGGCGTTGAGTCACCAGTCAACCCGCAACGTCCCAAAAATTCGGAGGATGCAGTGGAGAAATGAAATAAAGTGTCTTAATAAGGCTCCCTCTGTCTACCTAAAAGTAAAGCTTATAATTAAAACAATAATTATTCTATAAAATTTTATTATTTATAATATATATTTATTTTAATTTTTTAATAACACATTAAATAAAATCTACTAGTGCGTTTTATATGTTCATAATGTTTTAAGGCCTTTTGAAATGTTTAATCCCATAGCAGTTATAATCAAGGCCCAACGCCTCGCCATCTGGATTCTTCTAATGAGGCCTTTTTAAAAATTGTCTTTGTTCATGTCGGTACGTCAAGATAACGAGTAAAATTTTTAAAATCTCTTTTCTTTCTTTTGTTATACAATTTGAGCATTTGTTGGAATAATAATAATCTACATAAACGAACTTGTTAATTAATATAAGATACATAAAGCTTTTTCTATTTGTATTTAGATTATTAAAGTCTTATATATAATATTCAAGAAATATCAAAAGAAAATATGTACACAGTACAGTAGTTTTTTTAATATTAGTGCTATACTACTACTACTACTACTACATATCTACTTTGGTTTCGGCCTTCGGATAAAAATAGAAAGCTTATTCCATTTCTAAAAGAAATGTTACTTCAAAATAAAAAGCCACACAAAAACACTAACACATTTTATTTGTAATGGCAGTAAAAAAACTAAGATAAAATATCTTCACGTAGTTATTATAGCAGTGCGATCAACACTTTTCTGTGTAACTTTTAATGATAAACAACTTGAGGCCAAATGGAAAGTCATTAAGAATGAAATGTGCCGATTCGAATGAAATAAAACGATCGTTTGGTGATAATTTTCCTACACTATACATTTTGCAAAAATAACTTTATAAAAATATTATTTTACTATGATGATGATGATGATGATGATGATGATGTATTCGTATTGTCTTGAGTGCTGGAACTCAAAGAGATGAGATCCAGTACTCAGTACGATTTTTGGCGGAAAGTCTTAATACTAAATTATATATGTTTTGTGCAAGAAATAGCGATAAAGCTTAAAAAAAAATTAGTAATGACAAATATGCTTGTAATTTTAACTTATATAGTTATATACATTATAACATAGTATGTTAGTTTAGAAAGTGTTCCGTAAAAATGACTTAAAAAAACAAACCGCTTTCAAAATTTCTTTTAATAATTTTAACGCTTGTTTTTAATTTAAAACAAAATAATGTTATCAAGTTACGTTAAAAAAAAAGCCTGTGCGTCGTTGCCTCATTTTTTATTCATAAGTGTAAATAAAATTATACATTTCATTTAAGCAGGCTCGTAAAGGTGGCAATATTTAGATTCAGCTAAATTAACGTTATTTTTTCCGAGAGGCTGTCGCGGAGCAAGGGCACAAGTGTGTGACTGTAAATATGATAGTGGGTTCGAATCCCACTCGGATAAATGAAATATTCAATATTTTTATTTCGTCGCTCTGGTCAGGAGGCAAAGCGAATTTTTCAATTCTACCAGTCAATATGCAACGCCTCAGAATTATCACTATATTCATTAGGTTGACGAAGCTGCATATCAGATGTGGTCGTAAAAGATTAGATGGTGCCAAATATTGTGATACTCTTAATATATCAATTGCTGGGGATTTATTAGATAACCAATAATAATTAATTAATTGGTTCGATTCCCACTCGAGGAAGTGAAATATTTATTTACGTTTACATTTCTTTGCTCTGGTGTCGAGGCGAAGCGCGGCGTTCAGTTCTGCCACTCAATACGCAATGCCTCCAGAATTTGTCAGAGTGTGGGGAAACGGAGTGTCTTCACACGAGGTCCCCTTTGCCTTACTGTGTGCGGGATACAGCGTGAAGCTGATTTTTAATTTTTTTTTTAATTAACACTTGGTCAAGTAACAAACGTTTTGTTTGCATAATATTTTAATAATTATTGTCACATAGACAAATAGAAACAATTTTTGTCTATTCACATGTTAATACTGATTAATTCTATATAGTATCTATTAATTAGTTTACAATATAACTTTTAAAATCTACTTTTTACTTAAATATCCAGTAAAATTACTATTTCCAATAATAATAACAGACTTTGAACAGAATTGTCTAAATAACGGTTAGGATATCGTAAACTGTCCCCGAAGCATTGTTCATTCAGATGTACCCAGCTATATTTGTAAATTCAAAGGTAAACTTTATATCTATCAGAATTTATGGATGCTGCGAGATTTGTTCTACAGTTCCACTTGGAATATGGAAATGTCTTGAGAACTAATATATTATTATAGACAAGTAATATTATATGACAGAGATTTTATCGCCATATGTTTTATATAATTTTCTACAGCTATCATTAATATATATATATAATAATAATTTAAATAATATTATATATAATAAAAAATATAATAATTTAACTACAGTTACGTAGTTGTAAGTTATGATATATAATAGGCTCGCACTCCAGCATTATATCGATTGTGCGTCCTAACGCCTAAATAAACACTAAAATTTCATTTATCAAATCTGATACACCTGCGGTAATTACCTTCGCACTCTCGTAATTCATTTTATTGATATCAGTAACGAGAAACAGCTTGTAGTTATAACCCATTTATGGCCAGTGTACTAAATAAACGCCATACTAAATGAGCACTATTTAAAACTATCGTTAAACGTTTTCTATTTTTTACTAGGAAAAAAATCTACTTCACGCTTCCGCACACGGCAGCGTAAGCAGAGGGACTCTAGTAAAACAATAATGAAAACAATAATTTTGGAGGCATTGTGTGTTGAGTGGCAGAACTCAAGGCCGGGCTTTGCCACAACATCAGACCAAAGATATTAAAATATAAATTAAAATAAATATTTCAATTCTTCACTCATTACAATATATAATCGCGTTTACAGTCATACTTTTTGCCCCTGCGCCACAACTGACCTCAGTTCTACGTTTTATGTTCACAATTATAACGATTATATTGAAAATGCACAGCATCTAGAGATAAACAAGGCAGAGTAGGCAGAAAGTTACCTGACATAATAGGACTAGCGATAGCGGACTGAATTCTAAGATGACATAGTCTTGATAATGACCGATTGGAATGAACTAATGGGGCTCCCTCAGGGAGAATATACCGCAACTTTGGTGAGCGAAACAAAAGTGTTTACAAAAAATATATTCCTGATAGAAACGACAAGTTCAAGAAAAATGATGTCCAAAATTATTCTGAAAATTTCAAAGGCACATATATGACGTAGTACATACATAAATTCAGGATACTATGAGTAGATTAAGGAAATATTTTTTTACTTAAATATATATATAATAATAAATATAGTCTTTTTACTAATTTCATTTCCATATCGTAATTTTTACGATAGTTTAGCGTTCTTGGCTTAAGTAGGTATTATATGTATCTTAAGCTCAGTTATCGTAAAGAACTTTGGAAGTTTCTATGAAGACTTTTATATGAAGTTTTTGACGACATAATACAATTATGATATCAGTAGTATTAACGTAAAAAAAACTATCCCAATAACACTATAATATTATTTACACAAAGAAAAATATCTATACAAAATTTTAATCTATTCAATTTAATGGTAATACAAACGGCAAATTCCATAAAAATTATGTCGGCACAAGATGGCGTAAAAAACTGAAACGACGACGGGCTGTCAGTAGAATTTGATTGATGCAATTTCCCGCGTTTAATTACTCTCAGAATTTTCTTTTTAATATAGTTAAAAATATTTTATATTTAATGTATAAATCTTTGTTGGATTTAATGTAATAAAATGTAAATAATGCACATTTTCGTCTCTAAAATTAATTATTTTCTTTTTTAATTTTTGTTATATTTTAAATGTTATAATATTTTACATGTTGTACATTTTTAAAGTTTTATTATTCCATATACTTTTTAGAAGACATATAAAAATTTTGAACGTAGGGGGATTTGAAGCAACGCCTCGACGTAGAAAATATGGCTTACTTGAACAGATGTCAGAACGCTTGGACTTGGTTTCCAAGTTTTATTTATATATTTTTTTCATCTTTATATTTTAATATTTTTGTCCAATTTTCGAGAAATTACGTGTTGAATGGCGTGGCAACACCGCAGTTTGCCTCGACACTAGAGCGAAGAAATGGAAATATAAATTTAAATAAATATTTCATTACCTCGAGTGAGGATCGAACCCACTACCAGTCGCGTTCACAGTCACATTACTACACAATATAATATTTCATTTTCATCCACTAACTTCACAGCGTAAACATTCGGCAAAGCGATGCTCCTCCGTTCCATCATTCGCGAAATATTAAAATTGTTCCGCCACATTGCTCGTCTATATTATCAAAGTTGGCGCGAGTTTCAAGTGTTTGTCGTTCATTTAAATATCGGCACGACATTAAATATTTTTATATGAGCATAATTTCTTTGAACGCGCCAAAAATCTGAAAAAAATACGCATTTATATGAGAATACTTTACTAAGTTCAGAATTAATTTCCCAACATAGCCGAGTAAATTACGAAAATTAAATATTACGAGATTACTCATTCATTATTCTATTAACCATCAAAAGAAAGATAATAAATCTTACTCCGCGCAAGACGGGAATTTCATCTATCACCTAGGACCTCAATTAAACGAAAAAGCAAACTCACGCGACTGCAGTTGTACAACATAATTAGAAGACTTTAAAATTTCTATAACTGAAATATAGAGCCTTTAAAGTGAGAAAGTAAAAAATACAACCTTTTTATTTCACATGTGAATTTTAATATATTATTGAAAATGAATTTCGAAATAATAGTAGTGTATAATAGTGAATTTTTGTAAATTTTCGCAACTGGTTTCTTTGTTATATATTTATTTATTAAGATCGAGCTTTATGACAAGAAAATAAAGATATTATTATGTGGAAGTCTTGCGTGGGAACCTTTTCTACTGTGTGCTATTCTGATATATCAGCTATATTACTGTAAACGTATCCCGTAGTTTATTCTATTAATCGTTAAAAATAAAGACAAGATTGTCTTTTAATTGTTATGTTAAATCTATATTAATCTAATCTAATATATAAAATCTTCTGGTTGTACATACATATAAAATTAGAAATTCATCCTGAATATACACCTTATTATGAAATCTTCGAATCAAATTACACTTAAGTACATTAAAGGATCAGATAGTTACTCTGCAAATAGAGACGCCGCGGCCTTCAAAATTTACACAATCGTGCTCCTGAATTGGGACGGCCTCGATTTGTTATCATGATAGAGCCCCCTTTTGAGGGGAGTGATACAGCAACTTTGATAATTCAATAAATTCAGATAGTTTGACGACAATTTGCGTAAATAACTTCAATATTTTATTTCTTTTGTATATAAGTTTTATTGAAGGATGAAGATAAAATATTGACAAATTGAAGACGTTGTGTAACTACGACGGTCGTGGGATCGATTCCAATCCGAGAGAATGATTTATTATTTGTTTAGTAGTGTTGAGTTCCGCAATTCAAAACGTAATGTCTTGAAAAGTTCGATGGAAAGTGGAGAACGAAGTGTCCGTGTGCGGAAGTGTGGGATATAACTTGAAAATGATTTAATTTTTTGCCTGTTTTTGATCCAGTAGAGATTTAAGTCGTCGTGGCGCAGCGGCACAAGGGTGTGACGGTAAGTCGACGTTTGTGGGTTCGATCCCCCCTCGAAGAAACGAAATATTTATTTATATTTAGATGTGTGCGGCATACAGCGTGAAGCTGATTTAATTTTAATTTTTTTTTAAATATTTACAGACCCAACTTCACGCTGTGTTAAAACACCCCGTTACCCACTTTTCGCCAAATTCTGGAGACATTGCGTGTTGAGTGGCGGAACTCAACGCCGCCCTTTGCCTTGACACCAGAGCGAAGAAATGGAAATATATATTTTAAATAAATATTTAATTTACTCAAGTGGGGATCGAATCCACAACTACTGGCCGCATTTATTGTCTGCGGGATAAGTCTTACGTTAGAATTTAAATCTAAAAACTATGGGTAAAGAGCTATATTTTATAACTATATCTATAACGGTATGAGTTTTATCTGAGGTCGATTTGTAACTAACAAGCTATGCAATAAGATCTGAGAGTCTGAATTACAGTCATTTCTAATTCATCACCATGACACTTGGTAATAAAGTATGTAGATGGAAGTGGACGATGATCAATGGAACCTGATGGATAATCAAATAACTTACAAAACGACTAGATAGCTACATAAATAAATGTTTAGTCTAAAATTTTACTTATCGTTGTTTTTTTAAGTTCTGTATCTCGCATGTAATAGGGTAGAAATCTAGTGGGAACCTAGTGTTAACGCATACTGTTCCCCACTTTTGGCCGAATTTTTCGATAATGTGTTACGTGTGGTGTTAGTGGTGGAACTTAACGCCACGCTTTGTCTGGTTATTAAAGCAAATAAATTAAAATATTCATTCATTCGTTCCCTTGAGTTGAAATCATAACCAGAACGTTTTACGTAAGTCTGCCGTTAATATCTTATCGTGATTTTACAGAAATATCTTTATCATTTATTTATTTAATAAATTTAATATAGGACGCCTGCAAGCAACTAAACTGTCTTCCACATGTGTGGACTTTCATATAAGACGTACGTAATTTAATTTGGAGAGAATTTTTATTTTTTTAATAACTTTTTTCCTCCTTAGTGGCCTGTCGTGGCGCAGGGGCACTGCAAATCGATTGGTTGTGGGTTCGATCCCCACTCGAAGACATGAAATATTTATTTAAGTTTTTGTTTTCATGCCACTCAACACGCAATGCCTCAATTTGGCAGAATGTGGGGAACGGAGTGTCTTAAGTTACTTAGGTTCCCTCTGCCTATCTTGCTGTGTGCGGGATACAGCGTGAAGTCAACTCAACTCAACTCAACGTCGCAAGTTGCCTCAACACCAGAGAGAAGAAATGGAAATATACATTTTAAATAAATATTGCATTTCCTCGACTGGTCGATCCGCTGGCCTCAATTGGATAAAATGAAATTTTACATTTATATAAAGATTCGGGTTAATCGAAAATAAGCGATTCAACAAATAATACTTATTGTTATGAAAACCATTATGAGAAAGGATAAATGTAACAATAACAGAACATGGAGGATAATATTGAAAGAACTATTGTATCATCCTGTACAATAAAGCCGTACACTGAATCAAAATAGCTTTAGCAAAAATATATAATAATAAAATACAATATTAAAAAAATGGGGAAATAATACAAATCCATTGTAGCGCAGTTGGATTATATCTGACACAAGGTGCGCGTTCAATTCTCACCAGGCAGGCAGAATGAACCTAGAATCTAGGTTCCCTCTGCCTGCCTTGCCTCACAGTTTCTAGGTCTTAGACACTCCATTAGCTTTTTTCACCGAATTCTTGAAGCACTGCGTATTTGATGCCGCGCTTTGCCTCGTTTACTTCTCGAGGGGGGATCCATCCCATAACCAGTCGCGTTTACAGTCATACACCTGTGCCTTTGCACCACGACTGGCCTCACAACTGGTATCCAAGTAATAAAGATATAATTCTGTCTACTATATATATAGTGCTTTGAAACAGTTTTAATTACTGACTACAATTTCACAGGATAGCCTCATTCTCAACACACGAGTGGGAATCTCCACACTCTTAGTGTACAGAATGTTAGATAATGAATGAATTTCTCAACAAACTGATGTATAAATTATATTCCCCATTCACCTACAATCCCGAAATTAGTATGGAAGCATTTAGCGGTCGAGTCCGACTCGCGCTTAGCCGGTTTTTATTATCTTTATATAATGATAAATTATGATAAATGATTCTTCGTTTAATTTATTGTCAGTAGAAACAAGTCTATTATACAATCCTTACATAAGAGATATAAATCTCTTAGAGCTCTGAACTACAATTACAATTCAAAGTGCTGAGGAATCGAGTGATGTGGTTTTCCTTATGATTTTTACAGGTTAAAATAGTTTTTTCAAATGATAAAAATAATATTTTTTGTTGATGAATAAATATTAAATTTAATATTATATATTAATCTATCTAAAAATAAAATAATATGTTAACACTTTTTCTGATTACTTAGGCGGGATACAGTGTGAAACTGAAAAAATAATACATATATACCATACAATACTGAATAAACATATCCAATCCGTCCACATATAGATTTCTATAGCAAGATCTCGAATTGAAATAAAATTTATCAGATCGTATAATGTACATTACACATTGTTAGTCACTCTTTATTTTTTTTCCACAATAAAAAAAAAATGAATCCAAAACATGTCGTGCCGAGTCACGAGATAGATTGATGTATGGGTGAAAAGCTATTTCTTTTTATTAGTGTAAGCTGATGCAAAATAAGAGTCGGCAACAATGCCGCGTTAGTCACAGCGTATGAGAGCATAGCAGTACCAATATTACTCGTGATTCATTTCCATTCTATACGGATAACTAGCGACCAGCTCGCGGCTTTGCCCGCTTAAATTTATGAATTATTTGTTTAAAAAATTTAATTTACATTTTTAAATTCCTGACATCTTTTTAACGAAATATCCATTTTTAATAATTTGAAAATTATTTTGCAAATTATTATTCATTTAATGGAATAAGGTAAAGGAGGATGAGGGAGGATAAGGATAAGTCAATAATCAATGGATAATATGATTTGATTATTGTCGATACTTTTATGAACTATTAAAAATGTGTGTAAAAATGTGGTCCGGTAGATTTTGGGTGAAAACAATACAAACATACGTACAAAAATACAAATCTTTCCCCTTTTTAATATAGATGACAGCCTTTTTTTTTCCGTGGCGAAACCCTGAGATAGATTACATCCCTAGTAGATACTAGATTAATTTCTTTTCGAGGAAGTAATGTATATTTTCTGGCTTATTTTTAATTGTCGTCTACAAGTGGCATACAAATTATTTTTTTTTCATTAATGCTATTATTCCTACTAGGAACTGAAAATGGCGGATGTTTTCTTTGGAAGAAACTCAAATTACTATACTTATAATAAAAACAAAAACACATTTTTATAAGGTAAGGTATATGGCCGATCAGTATATGCTTCTGCTTTGATACTTTCCACATACATAGGCAAAGAAGAAAAACAACTAAAAATTACACAGTCCACCGTATAACTTTTAAGGGAAGATTTACACGAAATACCAGTCGATTGCGAGATGGGGCGAACGTGGTACTAGATTACATTCAGTTTTTCTACATCACACTGTGATGTAGAAAAACTGAATGTAATCTAGTACCAATATAATTACAGTTAGGTAAATATTATATATTCTTGAAATTTTTATTTGAGAAATATATATTTACCTCTGTTTGCTACGTTTTTGTCGCGATTTATTAGTTGCCAATGCTGGGCGCAAGAGCCCTCGTGAACTTGAAGTGGAATATAGTCGATATTGCACAATCATATTTGACTTTTGAATATAAACCCTATATATTGTATGTGATTGGCCTTTTAGGCTTGCAGTTACTTATGCTATTGTTATAGGTTCTTTTTAGATTTTTTAAAAATAATTTATATACCTGACAAAAACGAAAAAACAAAAAACATATAATAACACCGATAAAGTTTACAAAGGATAACTAGATTCAACACATATTAAGTGAGTGAGTTTTTAAAATAATTTAAAAAAAAATCCACCCTGTATTTAGGACAGAATTTTTTAAGGAATATTAGAGGTTATTTAAAATGTTTTCTATTCTATACTTTGTATATGAGTACATCGTTGTTTACTCTATCGTGACAATTTATTGCATTCCAAATCATATGAACGCAAGTCGCTTGAATATTCTTTATAACGGTTCGACTATATGAGAGTACATTTTTTATTTAAGCTTTTTATGGGAATAACATAGCTTGCTTAAATTTAACATAGATTGTTAAAATTCTTTCACAAAACCTTAACTTGATTATTAACGATTCAAAGAAATAATAAAAAAAAAATCCTTCAATCTAATTATCAAAGTGTCCCTCGCAGAAAGTATTAAAGAGTAAATTGGAAAACAATGAATTTTACAAAGAAATTCTATTAGTATCTATATTATATTTTGTACTCCACTTACCATCTTGTGCGGCCTTACTTATTTTTTTAATTTATTCATAAAATTATTTTTTACTAAGGTTATTTTTTATGAGTGGCGGAACTAAATACCTCGTTACCAGGGCTATAAAATGAAAATGTTAATGAATAATTTTCCGAGTGGGAATTCACAACTATCGCGTTTTCAGTCATACTTTACACCACTGCGCCATGACGGCCTGAAACGTATAAATGAGAAAAAATATAATAAACCCACTAATAGTGGCAACTCGGCAAAATCAAATTCCATAGTAATAGAGAATAATTGTGGCAGAACAATGATAGTCCAAGAATCCCCGATGGAGCAACAGTCCGCAACGAACGATTGTCAACTCCGTGTTCAATAGCCTTAATGGAAACGCCGATTGTCCGCAATTCAAACTAATTTTGTTTTAACGAGTCGCAGATTCAGCCGTTTTCGAATGTAGATAGTTTTCGAAAATTATGCTGGTGACTATAAATTATTTAAAGTTTTATAAACTTAGGACCAGTAGGGGCACAAAGTGTGACTGTAAATGCGACAGATTGTGGGTTTGATTCCCACTCGGTAGAATGAAATATTGAATATTTTCTAAACACGCTTCAGAACTCGGTGAGGATCGGAAGTGACGTAATGGGAACGGGGTGTAGACGGCCTTTATTTCATGATTCAATAACATTTATAATATATTGTAATTGACCTAGCCTTATGAGACATTCAGAGATTATTCTAGACAAATATCAGTAGGTTTTGTAATGATTTAAAGAAAAAAAAAATCAACAGTTTTTAAGTTTTTGTTCCTTTTAAGAAAAGAAGAAACACTTATAAGATCACTTTGTTGTCCGTCTCTATCTGTCTCTCCGTCTGTCTGTCTGTCAAGATCCTTTATCTCAGGAACGCTTGGAGATTTTGGGTTGAAATTCAAACTATATACTCAGATCTACGGCTCCATGATTTCCTGATAAAAAATATTTTTATATTTATTTAGAAAAAATATATAGACGTTTATATTGCAAAAAATGCGTGTTTCGGCACTATGAAGGGAATCTAAGTTCATAGGGTTCTTCCGGTTAACCTAGAATTATGAAATTTGAATTTTCTTCAAAAATTAGATTTTTCGATAAATACAAAAAAAAAACCAAATGACTGTCGAACCATTTGAAATCTCTAAGTTTACACAGGGGTGTAATGGATAGGATCCCCTATCCTTACACCTCCGTTGCTTC
This sequence comes from Heliconius aoede, assembly GCA_037355905.1. Classification (NCBI taxonomy): domain Eukaryota; kingdom Metazoa; phylum Arthropoda; class Insecta; order Lepidoptera; family Nymphalidae; genus Heliconius; species Heliconius aoede. Next base: position 1,120,598 of record JBAIZZ010000249.1, on the reverse strand, counting down.
TTCGATCGAGTTACACCCTGTATATATAGAGGAAAAATATTATATATATACGGTAAATTTAAAATCAGCTAATATCGCTTAATTGATATTCATTTCGTTTATACGCACTTAAAATATCTCGATGGTCAGACTCGTACATTGTCGTCCCGGGATCGAGAGTTTTGAGAAGTTAGAGGGCCCTCGATCGCCGTCAAACGGGCGACGGGGCTTTTTAATGAATTTTAAATTTTTGCAATTAACATTTTATAAAGTGGATAAATTTGATGGAAAAACTCTAGAGCTAATCGCTTTTTTGTCGCAACAATGATAACAGATTTTGCCTCTTTTTAGAGTTTCAAAGTATAGGCTATTTTAGGATAATTTTGTTTATAATATAATTTTGTTTTTCACGAAAATCAAGCATTTTGTAAGAACAGATAAAAATAGTTTCTAACCAATTCTTTTTGTCATTATCCAGAGTTCGGTTAAACAATGTGATTTGTGATACACGACTTTAATTGTATACATTTTATTTTCACGCTGTAACCCGCATGTAAAGGGGTAGGCAGAGGGAACCCAGTGTTAAGACATTGCGCTGCTTACATTACTTACTTACCTATACATAAATTATAGACTTAATATTTTCACTAAAAGTATTATAAAGAGGCCGCAGTGGCACAAACATGTGACTACAAATGCAATGCTAGTGGATTCGATTCCAACTTGGGGGAAAAAATTGATTATTTATTAATATTTCAATTCGCTCTGGTGAACAAGGCAAAGCGTGGCGTTGAATTCTGCCACTCAACATGCAATGCCTCTAAAATTTTGAGGAAAGTCAGGAACGGAATATCTTAACATTAGGCTCCCTTCAACTAACCTTCTGTAAGGGATACAGCGTGAATCCGAAAAAAATCTTAAATATATCTTTAAGTAACGTAACATTTTTTTCATACTACAATTTTTGTTACAGCAAATAAACAAGGCTTATTAATTGATACAGACAGTAATTGACTCTAGAAGAACAACGTTTATTTATAGGTTATCGAAATAATATATACTTTTATATCTATAAATATCGTTGTTATTTCATACAATTTAATTGGGGCAAAAAATTGAGGCTGTTAATTAAAATAATAGTGTTGATACTCTGAGAAAATTTTTTTAACAAATTATTTTAAAAAGTAAAATAAATAGCTTCGCGCTGTATTACGCACAACGTAGGGAAGGCAGAGGGAACCTTGTATTTAGATACTCTGCTTCCGATTTACCGTTGAATTCTAGATGCATTGCGTGTTGAGTGGCGGAACTCAACGCCGCGCTTCGCCTCGACACCAGAGCGAAGAAATGAAAATATAATTTTAAATTTACAAATAACATAATTTATAAAAATAAATCATAATATTTTTATAATATTAATATCACTATCTACAGAACAATGTTCAAAATTAAAATGTTACAACACAAAAATAAATATCTTTTACTTAACAGCACAAATGACATTTAACGTCAGCTGATTCGCGTGACTTGAGTAAGAGGCTTTCATCTCGGATTTCAATTTAACGCGATGACAATGTCTTAACATTTGCCATTTTCTTTTCAAGCATTAACCTCCGCCGGAGGTGCCCTTTATAATATAATTCTAATTCGCGACAAAAAAAATAATAATGAGTTCTCAATCCTAACTCAAATGACATAATTGTAGGGAGTACGGGATGGAGGCTTTATATATGGGTGTATTGGTACTATATTTATTAATACTTAATTTCCTTGGGAAATTAAATATTAAATATTTTCGAAATCGGACAAAATAGAATATTTAATATTTTGGGAATCGAATCAACTTATTTTTAAATGTGTTCCTGCATGGTTTCAAAGTAATTAATTACATTTGCACTTCTGGCGGTGTGTACAGTTATACGACAACTAAAGTATAATATATCAGTAAAAAATAAATAAATATGTTTGAAACAATATATTTATTGTGACATTTCTTTTCAGAAATGTTTATGGAAATTTATATTTCCATTTCTTCGCTCTGGTTTTGAGGCAAAGCGCGGCGTTGAGTTCTGCCGCTCAACACGCAATGCCTCCAGAATTCAGCAGACAGTGGGAACGGAGTGTCTTAACACTAGGTTCCCACTGCTTACCCTGCTTAATGCATTTTAATTTTTTTTCAGGATAAGGTAATGTATGCCAGGCCCGTTAGTTCTTTATAAATCTATAGTTATTTCTGGATTAAAGGGTTGAGGGAGATTAAAATAGAAGATAATTTAATTTAACCTGCGGCAATGTTCATATTTTTCATGTATGTATCTTATATGATTAGTTAAGCAGCTATGTTGGATTCCACCATCCAGCACTGTAATTTGGAAATAAATTGATTTCTTCAAATAAAAGCAACCGATTCGTCTGTTTTTGAAAATAATGAGTGTTTAATCAATTATATCCCAACTCCTTTCAATAATATATTTAAACTAGTTTTTGTCCGTAGGTTTACCGCCGTGTTATAATAAAAAGAAACTAAGCGCGTATAAATGACCGCTGATACAGAAGTCCGTGAACCGAATATCCCATAGAAAAAGATTTTCTTCAATTCGAACCAATAGACGCCGTTATTAGTGCATTAAGCTAATAAATCATTTTTTAAATTAATATTTTTCATGCTTCACGCTGTATCCCGCATACGTAGCATAGCAGGCAGAGGGAACCGAGGAACCTAGTGTCAAGACACTCCATTCCATCCTTCCCCTAAACACATACTTTAACGTTATAATATTAATGTAGAAACATAGATATAAATTTCTAATTTCAATTTGAAAATATAAACATGAAAACGGTACAGACCTTTAACGTAAAAGTCCGAGCAAAAGCCAGCTATATGTAACGGTGAATGGCAAAGTTGAATTTTGGTGCGGTACAGAAAGAAAATTCGTTTAATCGAAGTACAGCGTCCGCAAGCCAAAATAAAGAGTTTTTCATCAAATATTTCAACCTTTTGAAATTTAAAGTAAATTTCGCAATTTTATTTCTTTGAAAAAGTCTCAATATCTCAGTGGGAAAAAGAGTGTCTTAAGCAAAAAAATCCAGATAAATCTACAAGCCATATAAAAATTATTTTTTTGCAAAATAGAAAATATTATACGTTTCATGTTTGTTTAAAAACTGTCACTACGGCCACGAGAGTAAGCCGTCATTTAAAATGCATAAGTTTGAAATGTGTTCACGTAGTTTGAAATCGCACTAATGGACCGGGAACATTATTATCCCGGGAGAGTATCAACGTACCGAGCTGAATTACTCATACTGTATCACATTTTAATGCCAGTCCCAGTTGATGAATATTTTGTAGTAATAAAGTCTCCATTTTTTTTCACTATAAATGCAAACATTTATTATCTTCTAAAATGTATGAGACAACTTCAGTCTAGTTGTGAATAAAATATGTTTTTACTGAATGTAACAAAAATATCATTTAACATAAATGTTTTAAATATATATTACATGTAAATAGTGAAATACAGTCGTAGCGCAGGAGCACTATTGTGCAACTGTAGACGCGGTTGTGGGTTCGATTCCCACTTGAGGAAATGAAATATTTAATTATTCCTCGCTCTGGTAACTACTTCCATCACACAATGAGTACAAGTGGGCAACGTATCTTAATGGGGACGGAGAGTTTTAAAATAAGGTCCTCAGGTTGTTGCAGGATATACCGTGGATCTAAAAAATCGCTTCGATAAAGTAATTCTATAACAGAATTCTGCAATATACCATTTTTAAATTTACTACTTTGGAAATTTAAAGTAACTGTAAATACGAAATTATTTACTAAAGCTTATTACTCAGCCCAGGAATTTGTAAAATAAAACACAATGCGTTTCTGGATTCCGGATCTATGCCTTTAACCATCCCAGGAACCCACGGAACAACTCGAAATTCCACGCCAATCGACTCGGCCGCTTCGGAGTCTATAGCGAACAGACAAACAAACAAATGAACAGACATTTGTTTTTATATATGTAAAAATGGTAACGATTTTTTTGTGTTAAGAATAAAATCGTATAACCTGTACAATGTATATAGAGAAAATCAAGTGTCGAGTTTCTTGATGGCTCTTTTCAGTATAACTTTTCAGCTTATAGTAAATATAAAAATTTTAAAAGAACGCTTACAAAATGTAAAACGAACAATTTAAATTTATTCACGAAAAAAACTCTAAAAACATCGAGAGAGTTTGTTGCAAAATAGCAGAATTTTCCTTTCAACCGTAGTTGTATTCCATAGTTCCCATATATCGAAAAAAATCACCAAAAGTTTCAACGTTCAAAAGCAATGTTGAAAAAAAGCTTTAATTAATAATTTCGAGTACCTCTTTACTGTACAAGGAATTACATTTTCAGCGAGTAACTCTTCTCTCAGTAATGAAGGTTAATTTACCGCTGGACTGTCCGCGTCTGTCACATGAAAAATGCACGCACTTCCCACATTTTATATTCAAATAATCTTTTGAGCTCTTCCTCGTTATATGGTTGCCATGACCAATATTAACATGAAACAGCGTGAATATTTTGTGTTGAAAATAGAAATATTTTTTTTTTTTGTCATTCATATCATCTATAGGGAACATAGTGCAAAGACACTCCGTTCCCCACTTGCCGTATCTCTCTGCCGAACGAAACTCTGCCGAATTCTGGAGACATTGTGTGTTGAATGTCAGAACTCAACGCCGCGCTTTTCCTCGACACCAGAGCGATGGAATTTAAATATCATTTTATGAATAAACTTGGGTTTATTCATATGAAAATAACAAAAAAAAAAAACAATTTATAACGATAATAAGCCCATTAGTGTGGCAGTTATTAACGCCGCTACAAGCGTCGTTTCATAAAGTAGCATGAGTGTACTGAGTACCTACATTACATAGAACTGTTTAAAATAGAATAAATTAATGAAGTAAAAATAATCAAAAACCATGGAACAATTGTATAAGAAAATAATTAATTAAAATTATGGTATACATAAAATAAAAAAAATACGGATTAATAATGAAGTATAAATTATTTATCTTGATTACTTTTGTATATTTCAGAAACATGTTTGCATATAAAATTTGTAACTTAAAATTGTTAGAGTTGACCTATATAGTAAGAGTTGAAATACATTCTACTTTTATTAAAGTAAATGGCTAACTTCACTTTATAACGTTAAGCAAATAACTTTAAATTAGCATTTTGAATATATAACAAAAATGGCGAAAGTTCAAGAATTAACCAAGTTGTAGTAATTAACTTAAAGTAAGTTTTCTTTGTAAAGTACATTCATATATAATATACCTTTATACAGAATAATATAAAATTATGTTAGAGACCGTTGTGCTTGGCGCTCCGTTCTCTTTGACTACCCCACTAGAGATAAAGTGTGAAGTTAAGTTAACTTACATTTAATCATTCCCTTTTATGGGAATCGAACCCACATTCATCGCGTTTACATTCATAGGCTGTTCTACTGCGCCTGAACCCGCAGCGAAATATAGGCACTTAAACACAAAAAAAAAACTTTTTTTCATAATAGAACAAGCAAGCATAAAAGGTAAACGTCGATAATGGAACAGGAATCGGTAAAATATGGATGTGAACTTAAAATGCCGCTAAAGGTCACCGATTGCGCACTTAACCTAAAAATATTCCAAATGAGTCTGCATGCATCCAGGTCACTGCGTTTCGTACGTAGCTCTGCCAAACAGCCTTTCACGGGTGAAATTTAAACATATAATATTTTTTTTATTAATTTGTTATAAAAATATAATTTTATATAATTTCTAAGAATTATATAGACAAAATATTTCATATTTTTAATGCGCGCTCAGATTTTTTTTTACTTTAAAATAAATATCTCATTTCAGAAATAAACAATTTTTAGGCAAAACCATGAAAGTTTTTCATTATTATGATATTAGGTTTTGATATTGGTCCATTTTTTTATTTTTTGTACAGTTTTAATAGAACGCATCTTATTTTTTTCACATTCAAGCAGTGTCCTGCATATAGCAGAATGGGCAGAGGGAACCTAGTGTTATGACACTCCTTTCCCCACTTTCTGCCAAATTTACGACGCATAGCGTGTTGTGTGGCCGAACTCAACGCACAAAATTTCCTCGAAATTGCCCCGCTCTGGTATCGAGAAAAAAAAGTCCTATAGGAAAAATAAAAAAAGACTTAGAAACATGTCTAGACATCCAAGGTAACGGACGGGTTATGGGTTATGGGATTAAGTGGAAGAATATAAAAGAGCGAATTTCCGGCTCACCAGACAAAAAACCTAAAATAAAAAGCTCGATTAAATGTAACGCATAAAAAATTACGACAACAAAAGATAATATAGAAATAAAAGAAATATAATTTCACTTGGATTACTTCGCCGTTTTTATTTTAACTGTCGTTGTTTTTTCATGTGAAATATTTTAGGAGAACTTAACGCAGCGAGCAGTGGTTGAAAACGGATATTCGGAACGGCTCTCCCGCTATAAAATGCAACGTTTACGTGTCATGTTGAGATATAAAAATGTTTTTTCTGCTTCAATGAAATTGTATTATTGGGAGTGCCAAGGTTTTCAGTAGCCAAACAGTATTTTCGGACTCCGTACCATACGAACAAAGATTATTAAGACCAGTTGTGGCGCTGCGGCACAATATGTGACTACAAACGCAACAGGTTGCGGGTTCGATTACCAGTCGGGGAAATTAAATGTTTATTATTGTCCTTTCTTCGTTCTAATTTCGAGACAAAGCGTGTAATTCCATCACTGAAAATGCGATGCTTCCAGAGATCGGAAACAGAGTGTCCTAACATTAGGTTCTGTCTGCCTATTCTGCAGTTCGCTAAAACGAGACGCTAAAAAAAAACTAAAATTAAGTAAAGTATTCAATAAAGTTATTACATGAGATATTTTTATGAAAGTAGACGCCTTTTTATTTACGAATTTTTATGACTTATCGCTCGATGTCCACTCGGGGGAACTCTTTCCCGACTCAATAATTAGTCTCAAAAAAATTGGGGGAGTGTTCCCTTCAGGTACCTTGCAAACAGGGTAGGCTTTATTTGTGTAAGTATAGATAGCATATAATGTATATACATAATTTCAATGGAAATAAAAAGATCAAAAAAAATATTTAAATGAATTTATTAAAGTTGAATACATAAAATTTGTATGTATTATGTACCTTTACCCAGAAAGTAAATAAAATATAAGGGTAAGATTTTATTTTGTTGTCAAAATTGAATCTTTCTACGCTTCAGTACGTAATTATTATAAATTCCTATCACAAAGGTTCATACATAGGCGTAGGTATGTAAGGAAAGCGTCCAATAAAGGAAATCGCAATCCCTGATAAGTTTTGTCCCTTTTCATATGGCGTTACTATGCATTTTATTAAGATGTATATATATTTTTTCATTTCCTCGAGTGGATAAGTTTTGCTAAGTAGATTGTAGTGTAAGACTAACCTAACTTAAATACTTGCCAAATTTCAACGTTCTAATCCTAGGCTGACAATATTAATAAATATAATGCAGAACATGTCAAATATGATAAATAATTAATAAAAACAAATGTCTCTGAGTAAAAAATTAAAATGTAATGCGTGTAACAGCTGAAAGGAAAACTTTCCACATTCGAAGTCAATTCACACTTTTTTTATCGTTCATTCACATAAAAAATGGGACCCACGTATCAAACAAATATTTCACATAAGCCTTATATAATCTGTCATTCATTCATTCGTGAATAGTATTCTTGATATATTAGATATCATGCAGCTTCTCTCTTTTTCCTGCATATGGCAAGGTTGGCAGAGACAACAGTATTCTCCGCTTGTCGCACGAATTTGAGACATAATATTTTGAGTGGTAGATGTTAATTACGCATTATTAGAGCCTTGCTATAATAATCATTCCCGCGAATAAGGAATGAACCCCCAATGTCTGTATGTATAAATCCTAAGAGTAATCATGTGTATTTGGTTAAAACACAAAATTAAAATTAGTATTTATTATATATATTTATATAGTCATTGACCCGTGATCTATATCTATACTTATAATCGTAACAAAATGTTGAAATTTTTTAATTTATTTTCTTGTTTCTCTTTTCCAGAGATATTAACGTCCTCAAAAAAAAATTTTAATATTAATGTATTAGTATCAATATTAAAATTAGTATACATATTACTAAATATTACTTAACTTCCTATTGCAACGAAAACAACGTATTTAAAACATTTCTTTTAAAATATTTTACTATATTTATTTTCAGAAGAAAAATGTATGAGATAGATCCATTAGATATATTAAATAAATACGTATATAATATTAAAAGTTTCTAATAGGAAATACGAAATCAGTTACTTCTAGTAACCATAAAATGATACAGGAAGACTTTATGAGGGATCTGTTTCCTCTTTACATAGTCCTTCGCCAACAAGCTTTCGGGAAAGCGGCGACTTGGTCGTGTAATTTAATTATGATACGAGTGAGAGTGAATCTACATCACAACCGGCTTAAGTAGGCGTGAAAACTGTCTAAAGTTATAATATACTATATTATAACTTTAGACAGTAAAACTTTTTTTAGATAGTAAAACTTTGTGCAGCATAGCTTCTCTCAGCTGCACCCACCATGGACAGCATGCGATGGACCCTAGTACTTTATAAGAAACTTTAAAAAAACAATAAATACAATAAATTATTAAATAAACAAATACCTGCATCTAGAATATGTCTAGAACACACAATATATCATCTACTTAACGTTCAGTTTCACCTGCGCGTGACAAACTTTATACTTACAAACTGTTCTGCGCGTAATGCAAACAGGATTGATAGCGTTTTAATGTACTAACTTTCTTTACAATACAACGACAACGAATTTGAAATCAATAGGGTGTAATAGATTTTTAATGACTGTTATTTGGCAGATCTCTTTCGTCATATTAATCACGCTGTATCCCGCACATAGCAAGATGCGCAGAGTAAGCTGAGGGAACCTAGTGTTAAGATATTTCGATAAGATAGAAGTTATATGTTATAGCTACTAATACAGTTTTTACTATTTTAATAGATTTTCAAGTAGACTCAAATATGCATTTAACTGCATGGCGTTGGGACGAAAAACAATGGTTATAAATTTAAATATTATTTATATTTAAGTAAAGGCCAGTTGTTGTGCAGGGGCGCAAGTGTATGACTGTAAACGTGACTGGTTGTGGGTTCGATCCCCACTTGAGGAAATTAATTTAATATTTTCATTTCTTTGCTTAATGTCCAGGTAAAGCATGGTGTTGAGTTCCACCATTCAACGCGCAATGCCTCCAGAACTCAGCGAAAAATGAAAAACGGAGTGATTTGGAGATTCCCGCTGCCTATCCTGCTGTGTGCAAAAATCTGTTCAGCACTTTCAGAGATTAATTAGCCCACGAAAACAGGTGAAAATATTAAACGAGCAAATGAAAATATTTACTCTAGAAATTTGATGTTCATATTTTTATTAACCTATTTGCCTGCGTGTTTTTCGTAGGTTTACCTTTCGAATTTATAACAAGGCATATGTTTACCTTAAAGTTTGTTAGCCTATATATATATTACATCATATTTTCAAATAAAAACTCTGCATTTCCATTTTCAAGCGTGATAACGTGTATTCCACAACAATAAATTTTCATTATGAGTACAAACATAGGTTGTTAACACACTGAAGTAATATTTTATTTTCATTATATAAACTCTAGCCACTCTTTGTTGCTCTACTCATGCCAATTAATTTGTTTTTCTCTTGAGATTTCGCTAATATAATAGAAAATGTGCGAGAACAAACAGACAGATAAAAACTACAAAAAAATTTACATAGATTTGTGATCTATTATTATTTCATTATTAGCCTTAATAATATTTTTCTAAAAATCCTTAGTAAACAAGCAATTTTTTTCCTGTTTTATTATATAATAGTATAAAAATTTCTATGATCTAAAAGAAATTAGTGAAATGTTAAGCCAAAGGAATAACAAATAAATAAAAATTGATAATATAATATAAAATATAATATAATGATGAAATAAATTGTTTCTCAGCCGAGCATTTAAGTAGTGCGGTACAGGTGAATCGAAAAAATATTTTGTAACTTCATTCATATTTGTATGTTTATTCGCAATCAGTAATAAAAAAAAATCACAATTATTTAAATGAAAAAATATTCCAAAACAAATAGATTTTGTCCTAACGCAATGAAACTTTGAAAAGTTACAAATTAGTCGATCTATTTAAAAATGCAATATAACATTTTTTATATCAGAAAATACATGTAGTTGCGTTAAATTCAATGAATAGTGTTAACGTGGTCAACTGAACAATTCTTTATTTGAGTGACATTTTATATTGTGTAAAAATACACTAGGTTTTCAGTATTCTATCTTTTTTTTTCCATATTTACACTGTATCTTGCATGTAGCAGTGTAGGCAGAAGGGAGTCTTACGTTAACACACGCAACTCCCCACTTTCCGTCGAATTTTGGAGCCACCTGGCGGAACTCAACGACGCATTTTGACTCCACATCAGAGCAGAGCGAAGAAATAAAAAATATTAAATTTTATTTCCTCCAGAGGAAATCGAACCGACAACCTACCGCGTTTACAGTTACATGCTTGGCCTCAAAAAATAATGTTAAATACAGTATTTAAATGAAACTATTTACTCATGACTTGCCTTGAAGTATTTTATATTTTATGATAAAATTCCATTCCAGTTAAGACGCACTCATAATTTAAGTTATTGGCGCCAAGAGGAAACCAGTGAAGGGAACTCGATCAGTATTTGTTTGTTGGCAGAACTTTTAATGATAAACAACTCTGGACGAGATGAACAGCCATTACAGCTGAGAACTGCTGCACTAAATGAAATGGCGAAGTGTTCGCGTTCCATCGATGACCTTTTAAACTTATAATTAAATTTTATTAGTGAACTTTTGTATGATTATATTTAATGCGGCTGTCGTGCTGAAACAAATAACGTATTACTGTAACGCGGTTGTGGGTTCGATCCCCACTCGAGGAAATGAAGTATTAATTTAAATTTATATTTAATAACAATGTATATAAAACTTAGCAATATTCTTTAATTCTGAAATATATATAACTAAAGGTTAATTATTTTTACTACCTACTTAACTTTCTACGTCCCTGTCTACATAATATGTTATAAACTAAAGCAAACATACGTTGTTAAAGATCTCTTTTTAGTTGATGAAAATGAAGATACTCTACTGACTTTGTAGCAGCCACGCTGAAGTATTTATTTTTAGTAATATATCCAATATTATGATTAAAAGCTACTATAAGCATTTAAAATTTAAAAAAACTCAACTCAAAATAAACTATTTTCTGTGTACTTATATTACGTTCCATTATATTCTTGTTAGCGACTTGAGCAATTAATATCCTGCACTTGTGTCTCCATCTTAGGCTGTAGTCTCCAATGTGGGAAAGTTTTACAGAGAACTTTTTTAATATATCACTATCACAGCTTACTATCTAGAATAATAAGGCTGTAAGTTTCAAAAGTCATAAGTTGTTTGTATAAAATGCTGTTATTACAACACATTTTTTTTTGATTAAACAGCAATGATATAATGCCGGCCCAGCCAAGATACGGTGTAGTGCCGCCACTCAACATGTATTGCTTTATGCGCTTTACTGAGAACGTAGTGTCTTAACACTGGGATCCCGGGTTCCATCTACCCTACCATCCATCTTCAGGTACTCCATATCAATTATTACCAGAGTGCTTGTTCATTCCTTTCTGTCTTTAGATTTTATCAAGCGCTATCATATTTTGCAAATGAAACTCTTTCATTTGATACCAATATTAGATTGTGCAAAAATTTCGTAATCCACCATTTTTATGCGACGGCCATTTTGCTCAACAAAACATTAAATATATGTAATTGTATCAGAACTGTTGTCATGTCACGTCCACAAACATATTTCTAAATATCTTAATGTATTTAGATATATTCATCATGAAATCTCTTAAAAATCTTCCTTTGTATTATATTATATACAAAAAAATATGATAGCGTTCTTTAACTATCATATTTTGGCTTGCTTCCAATTTACCTGAAAATTATCAAAACGTATGTCTCTTACTATCTACGACGTAATAAACGTTATTTTGTGACATACAGCCTCTTAATAGTAATATAAAATTAAAAGACAAAAAAAAAAAACAGTTAAGTGCGAGTCGGACTCGGTGACTGAGGTCTCTGTGCTAATTTCAAGATTGTAAGTCAATGTGAAGTACAACTTATAAGAGTGGACTAACTTAAGTTTCATACTAAATACAGCAAACACGATCCATAAATGCTTGTATCTAGTTGATTAAATTAAGTTAGAAGCTTGATTTTTCTGTGCTTTAAGGGTTCGTAGACCTAAATATTCGATAATAATTTCAGTTGTACAACGAGGTCGAGATAAATTATCTTGACATACAGACATTGCTTTTAAAGATAATAACTTGAGTGTAGTATTATCAATAATATCAGGCAGGCAGAGGGCCTAGAGCCTAGAGCGCAAAAACATAATAAAAAAAATCCTTTTCTTTTATATGCTTATTGAAGTATATAATATATTTAAGTCGAGTGTAGTAATATCGTTAGCGATACAACCTACTCCACGTAACAGGTGGTCCATTCCGTCACCGTGAGGTGCTAATGTTTGCAACGTAGCCGTAACACGATTGTAGACTTTGCATAACGTACTGCAAATGGCTGGTTATAATCTACATAGAAAATAGTCTACTTTTAGGCCAGTCGTGGCGCAGGGGTACAAGAGTGTGACTGTAAATGCAACAGGTAGAACATTATATGAGTATATTTAATATTTTATTTTTTTATCATGTCGAGGTAAACAGCGGCGTTGAGTTCTGCCACTCAACACAGTAGGGAGCGGAGTGTCTTAACACCAATCAAGTAAGCTTCCTTCGGCTACTCTGCTATATTTGGATAGTAATCTTTAGAACAACATTATAATTATTAAGCTATCTATATGCTTCATTGTGCACTGTTTGCTCTACAGCTCATATAATTGAACTAAATTAATTAGTGGCGTCAGTACACAATTGTAAACGCATGATCTTAGATCATGTCTGTCTGTACAGTCACACGTCAATAATTAGTGTCTAATTAAAAGTTTACATCTAGTTAACGCCAGGAAAATCACTATATTTTCTCTTCATATCTATGATTATATCATCGTTTCCCGTTAAAATGAAATGTACAAATATATGTTAAAGCAATTTTATTTGACATTTCATTATAAATCCTTAATATTCTGATTAATTTGTAAATTTGCATGTATAAGCCTTCTTCTTTAATACTTCAATCATTTAAAGACAACCGCCAATCCGTAGCGTAGATTGAGAGATTAAAACGTAACCGCCGGTGGAATAGAAATTGTAAAGATGCGACACACCGCTTGTCCCTTCAAATAATAAAATATATTTTCTTATTGTTAGCTTCGCGCTGTATCCCACTTTTACCAGGATATGCCTCTGCATACCCTCTGGGTATCTGGTAACCTAGTGTTAAGGCTCTACGTTTTCATTAAGGCACTTTCAGCCGTATTATAGGAGGCATTGTGTGTCATTCAGTGGTGGAACTCTACATCACGCTCTGCCTCGTAACAAGAATGAAGAAAATGAAAATAATAAATATTTCATTCGAATAAATATAAGTCTACGCTTACGCTACGTTAAGTCTACGTAAGGTAGTTAGGCTAAGTTAGTACTGCATTGTTCAGTTATTGTGGGTTCGTTCACTGTAAGTTTCAACAATTCATTATATGTCTAACTAGCGATATTTTTTCATCTGAATTACTTTCGTGGTCTAATAACATTGTATAAAAATATAAAATATCCGTACATCGATAACTCAAGGTTCAGAAAATACATTTAAATAAATATTTTATTTCGTCAATTGAGGATCGAACTCACAACCAGTCGCGTTTACAGACACACTATTGCGCCACAAGCGACCTCAATTATAAAAAAGACTAAACTAAAAGTATATATCTAGTGGTGTCGCTTATCTTACTATATAAGTCTCTTACTATCCACAGCATGCAGCAAACTTTTATCACTAAGCGTCTGTTTGAATTGAACATCTCTGCTGCACTAAGCATCTAGATATTTCGAGCGACAATTGTCAGAGAATGCCTTTTATAACTGCAAATTGACAGGTCTAACTTCACAGAGGAGTAAAAAACCGTCATTCCATACAAAGAATAATCGGTTTTACAAAATTTTTAAAAATGTTAAAATTTGTATATATCATCAACAGTATATGTAGTATATGCAGTATATATATATATATATATATATATATATAATTTTGCCGCTAAGTAGAGTAGGCAGAGAGAACCTTATGTTCCATCACATTCCGTTCAAGACGCTCGAGACATTGCATATTGAGTGAAGAAATATGTCCTCTGAATGGGGATCGAATTCACAACCATCGCGTTAACAGACAGTTGCCGCGTGCCATCCTATTGCCACTGTACCAAAAAATTTAAATTTAACAATGATTAGGTTAAGTTAGTCAAAACAAAACAATAAATTCAATATTAAGGATATTTTAATCAAGATAACGCAAACTTTTAACGCATTAAATGATAACAGAAGTTATCATTCACGTGATAGTCGATCGAATGGGAATTGCGAGGCCAAATCAAATAATATAATAATTAAATAATAATTTTGGCAAATATGAGCCGGACTTCCCCCAGAGCGTTCAGGCCGCTCTACAAGTTGACAATATTGCGGCAATCTTTATTATGGAGTCTCTGCGGCGTTTCTCGCGTAGGTTTTCCCTTTACTATGTTTCTAAGGAATGGTGATAACATATTTAATAGATACATTTCTCTTGGAGTAGACGGAGTGAGCCAAGCAATGTATATCTTGTATATATATATATATAATAAAATACTCCAATGTTGCAAACTTTACGCATTTCGTATTGATGCCATCGTGGCGTGATGGGGCTGCGTTTGGTTCAGCTAACAGTATCACTCTAATCACGCAGTATCTCGACTTAGGACGGATGATAGAGCTACCTGATTATCTCGGCCTACCCTACCTGCCTTACCTAATGCTGTACCACGTGTATATCCAATTTGTTCCCGACTTCACGTCCAATTTCTCGAAACATCGTGTATTAAGTGGCGAAACCCAACGCCACGAGCGAGAAAATGAAAATAATTCATTCAGATAATATGCTACTTATAAATGCTGCGTCACAATGACCTCTAAATCTAGAAGACGCTAGAAATATTCTGCGTTAACTTTTTAGGTGAATTCGGTAGATAGATAGATTCTTTAATTTCAATTCTAATTTCCATTTCGAAACTCGTTAATAACACCGTCCTTTAATTCCGTACAGTTCCAGAATGTCGAATCTCTTCAAAATCATTTTGCAACGTTATCGAATTGTCTAAATTAACAAATGAATTCGCGCCTTTAATAAACAAACTTTTGCTCGTCACGACACGAAGATACTTTTACGTTTTACAAATTGTTATAAACTTCTGGTAAAGGTGAATATAAAACAGCAACGATCGTAAGCTTGCCATCTTCATGCCATATAATATTTGAAAATCTTAACAGAACAGCTACACTATGTCTTTATTTAGCTTCACGCTGTATCCCGCACGTTACGGAATAGACAAAGGGAACCTGGAAACATGGTGTTAAACTCCGTTTCCATGAAGACACTTCCGTAGCCCACTTTTCTCCAAATTCTGGATCAATTACGTGTTGAGTGGCGGAACTCAACGCTGCAATATTCACACATACGCTAGTAGTAATATGCAATAGCTACTTTTGTGCTAAGCTTATAGACCCAGCTTTAAATAGGACGTATTCTCGTATTGTATTGTACGGACACTGGACACTGCGTTTCCTATTGAAACCATACTAATAACTCGAATAGAATGGTCGCTGCCATGTTCTACACTCTCCCGTACAAAGGGACGGGTCGAGTTCATTACGTAACAAAGATTGTAAAGTCATAGACGTCTATACTTGTAAAGGATCGATGCTCGATGTTTATATATAATACATATATAATAGAAAAAATGTTATAGGTAGCATTTAATGACGAAATGGAATCATAAATAGTGAATTTTAAATTTTTATATGTTAATCTAATAATAATATTAGTGTTTTATTAAATTGGCTGAAATTTTAGTTATCAATGTATGCATACTGTCTATGATAATATTATTATATCATAAAATCTGGATGAGAAAATAAATATATTGTAGTACAAGCGGTCCAAGCCGTTGATCCTATAGAAAGATCCTCTAGACCATAGGGGACAAAATACTAAAAACGGAAAACAAGTGAAGACGAATTTAAGTAAATCGGTTAAATGCGAGTCAGACTCATCCACCGAGACCGTACCAATTTCAGGATTGTAGGTCAACGAGAATTGTACAACTTCCAGTTGATAAACTTAAGTTTGTGGGCATAAGCATTCGTTTTGTATCAAACGAATTACAAATGTCAGCTTGTAATTATTTTTTTTTCTTCAAAATATCTATAAATTTTCACATTTCGGATTATTCCCTTTATTTGTATTGGAAGTTTTCACTTTCTTCCCAATTTCTTAAATGTTGGTCCATGAGACTATTGGTTCTGATAACGCTTCGAATTTCATTCAAAATAATTCAATCGACGGATGATCGTATCTTTTAATTGAGTTAACTTAGTAGCTTGATTTTTTCGGAACCGTAGACTTATATAGAATATTTGATTTTATTGATATTAATTTTTATATGATATTTTTACACGATTTTGAAATAAATTATCTTGATAGACGGACAGACGAACGAACAAAGTGACCCTAAAAATCGTTCAAATATCATATCGGGTCAATTAACCGCTGATTCAAAATATCAAATTTGAAAGAAAATGGTCATATATTGAAAACTAAACTAACTATAAGTTAACTTGAAAAAAAAAACAAATGTATACATGTATGTTACAAAACTTACATATTAATGGTGGTCTCTTAGTGCAGATATTAGAATTTTTATTGTGGCATATGAAATGTCAAATAGTAAAAGGAAAAGAACGTGGCGTTCTCCCGACATGTTGACAAATCGGGCTTAATAAAATGGGTAGACTTCAACTAGATTTTCTTTCACGTATGAAACAAAGAAAATGAATGTGTCATAAATTTTCAATCAAATTTAATGTTTGTGCAATTTGTTATATAAAATCTTAACTTAGATTTTATATAATTTAGAAGATGAATGAGAATATAGATACAAACAAATATACTTCGTATTAGTTCAGTAATTATAAAATTAATTTTGCTGTTTTTCGTTTTATTTTTTTTAAATGCCACTTGTTTTTGTTTTTTTTTCAGCTTCACGCTGTATTCAGCACATAACAGGGTAGGCAGAGGGAACCTAGTGTTAAGACACTCCGTTCCCCACTTACCATCGATTTTTGGAGGCATTGCGTATTGAACAGTTGTTGGTGGAACTCAACGCCGCTCTTTGCTTCGACACCAAAGCGGAGAAATGAACATATAAATGTAAATAAATATACAGGGGGGAGGCGTCAGCGAACCATTTACGAAAACAACATATATGTTAAAATATTTCAAAACAATATCTAAAGAAATTAATCAAGGTACCTCAACAGTTTAGACGTAACATTTTTTTTTCATTTCAAGATTTTTATCCATACCTGTATTTCATGTACACATACAAATAATACTACAAAAATATTAATAAGTGAGCAAGCCATTATCTTAAGCCATATCGAAAACAAGTGCCATTGTTAAAAATTATATTGTGATCATGTATGTACATATACAATCAATAATAACTATTTAGATTAACTTACAACATAGTAAAGTGCTATTATGTTTATTTAAAATAGGATTAAACTTATTAATAAACTGTACAGTGGTTGTATTGAAAAATCTATTAACGCTGAAAATAATTTAAATTTTCGTTTCACAGTATATATTATGAATTGTTTAATTCAGTAGTGCACATTAACAATAATTGAATACAAGGCTTACTTTATAAATCTAACACAATGTCTAAAAACAATTTGTGGGCTTGGTAAATATTTTTTTTAATCTGTATGGTTAAATTATTTAAATTTGTTGCTTATAAGACAAACCATTAAAATTATAGTCAAAATATTATAATTGAAGCAATGATTGGAACTTCTTGAGGTAAAACAATGTTATAATTAATTATAATCTAACAGAGATTAAAATTAATTGTATTGTAATCGATTAGGATTCCATAGCTTTCCATATCTAAAAGAGAAAAATGGAACTCTTATTTAATCACTTTATTTATCCTTCTGTCAAAACCATAAAAAAAATCAATTCTATATTCAAGGAAATGAAAACATACTCGTAATAGTACAGCGTTTGACTGTAATTGCGATGAATATGAATTGATACTCACTTAGGGAAGTAATGAAGTTTAAATTATTTTGAGATCCTATGGACCTAAATTCTATGAAATCATAGGATGATGCAACACTGGCTTTACTATCTATATCTATATTTACATGTATACACTTGTGCAGCACTGAATGTTCAGATAACGAGAAGCTATTCAGGCTATTGTAAAGGGAGTAAGTCCTTTATTACGTTACACTATTCTCTGAATGTATCGTTTAATCTTCTAAGAACTTCTAAAAGACGCTTCATGAATTAAAATGTGATAATATGTCAAATGTATGTTATATTTAAAAGATATATTAAGCTTAAACATCCAAAACAATATAAATTCACAGCTATACAATCATGAAATTGATACAGAAGGAACCCTCAGTAGATGCGACCGATTTGCATTTGAGCGTTTCTTAATTTATTTTTTAAATATAATTATATAACTATAGTAAATATAATAAAAAACCAAGTGGTCTTTCCCGAAATGTAATTTTCTGGTCAGGGCTTAAATTTATATCATATTATCTATATTTCATTTGGCTGAAGAATAAAACCGATAAACCTTAGGTTTTAGGTATCATACACTACAAGACATATAAATGCATTAGAAACTTAAGTAAGAAGCACTCTCTTTAGACATTTTAAACTGACCTTTTAAACTATGGCTTCCTCGTTTTTTTTCTTCACAGTTGAATGTAAGAAATATTTTAAAAGCTGAGACGTCGCCAAAGATAGTTTAGAGCTAAGCGGACTAAGGAAAACTCTCAAACACACAAGTTTCATTGAAAATTTAAATCAGTCACACTATTCGAAACGACGTAATGCACCAGGATATTGTATAAAGTGGAAAGCAGCTGGAAAGTTTTATTTTTTTTTTTCAGCTTCACGCTGTATCTCGTACACAGCAGGGTAGGCAGAGGGAACCTCGGTGTAAAGACACTCCGTTCCCCACTTTCTGCCGAATTCTGGAGGCATTGCGTTTTGAGTGGCAGAACTCAACGCCGCGCTTGACCTCGACACCAGAGTGAAGAAAAATGGAAATATAAACGTGAAGAAATATTTTACTTCCTCGAGTGGGAATCGAACCCACAACCGTTACGTTTACGGGCGCTGTGGCACAATGGTGCTAACCATTGTGCCACAGTTTTATTAATATTGCGGAAATCTAATATTTATTATAGAAACAAAAAATAAATCATCTTCACGCTGTATCCCGCATACGGTAATAAGACGAAATCTAGTGTCAAGATACTCCATTCCCCACTTTTCGTCGAACTTTTCGAAGCATTGCGTGTTGAGTGGCGGAACTCAATGGGGGACCAAACCCACAACCGTCGCTTTACAGTCACACCTCGTGGCCCTGCGCCACGGCATCCTCAACATTTATTATATCTTACTATTATAATATATCTCATCTTCATATCGATATCAAATCTGTGACCAGCACTGAGTCAATCACATAAAACTACGGCAGATATAACAAAATTATTCGGAATTTTTGTCAGTATATTCGTCATATCGATTTATAAAATCTTCATTACAAAGCACATCTTAAATGTAATATGCGGGATAAAAGGCAAACGCCCTGACCGCGATAAATAATACCTCGTTTATCTATTTGTGTAATAGAAGAAACAAATGTAAAGGTTTTTATTACGTTTCGTATTACCTTTGTTTTCTTTCGTTCCGGCGTTGCCTTATTCCTTTTTTATTGCCTAAAACATCGAGGCTGTAATTTTTATGTCCGATAAATATTCTTGATTTAGTATTTTTTTTTGTAGAACTTATTATTCCCATCAGGTTCTTAATGGGGGGGTTCTTATACAATTTGCACGTATTTTTTTATTACCCAATTTTAATTTTTTAATTTTTTATTTTATTTACGCTGCAAAATATAGCAGTTATCTAAAAAAATACCACAATTAGGAAAAATCGCCCAGATGGAAGAATTACGAAAAATTAATTATAACATATTAGCATTATATTCTATCTCTCTATAAACAGATCGACGATTAAAAATAAACCTCTGTATGTATATACTTAGAAATCTCAAATCAATGTTTACTATTGAGATGTGATCAGGATTGGATCACATAGAGAATATTTGCTTTAAGCTCCGCCGCGACCCAATACGATAAATTGAAGCTTCATCAAATAAGTATCAAAACAGATCCTTGTTTGCTTCTATTAAGATATGGGCTTTATTTTCAAATGTTAACAGTTATTAAACGAATATATTACTTTTTTTTTAATGATTTCATATAGTAATTCATATGGTAATAACCATACGATAACAGGATGGTATGCAAAATATAAATATTTTATATATTTATTTTTTTATTCCTCCCTTTCCGCAGACTTTTTGAGTCATTGGTGTTGATGGTCATGTGTTAAGGTGGTAGTAAGCGGAACTCAGCACCGCGTTTTTGTTTGAACGAAAAAATCAAAATATAAATAATAATTCATGTCCCCGAGTGAGAATCAAACTGCATACACATGCATTCGCATCTCGTCGTTCGCATGTCGTTAACATCTCGTTTGGCTACGTTGACATTTTATATGCTTGTTATAACTTATTTACTTTGGGAAAAGTTATAAGAATTTCCCGACAGAAAGACCAAAGCAAGACAAAGCATAAACCGTTATTGTTATATGTAGGGTAGAACGTGGAGAAATCCATAATATCTTAATGCGCCCATTTAATTAAGAGGATGTTAATTGATTTAATTTCCGTCTAATGACTATTCTAGCTGTGTGTTTTCCGATTGAATTCAAATAAACGGCCGATTAGATTTAAATGCAGTATTCACTGTTATATTAATTGGTAAATTTCCATAATGTTTTGTACGTATTTGTTTATTTCAATCAGTTCATAAATAAATGAGTTATTGTCAATATAAAGAATTGCCTGCGATGATATTGCTACGGAACGAGTGTTTTATAGAATTTAAATCAGATGAAAAAAATATTAATTGTGTAGTCCAAGCGAACGAAGCCGCGAGCCGTTCACCAGTATATTAGTAAATTTATGAAAGCCAATCTAAATAAAACATCTTTATAAACGTATATAGACATACGTAATATATATATATATATATATATATATAATCATATACAAGTCAAAAGTGTTAATACTTTGTTTACATAGGGAAATCTGACGTAAGATATTCATCGGAGCTTCAATTATAAGTTCAATTTACGGATGTTCTAATATAAAGCAGTCTACCTACCAATATTTAGCGCTAAACTCTCTAAATAATATTTAAATTAATAATATTTCGAACTTCAACACACAACACCTCCAGAATTCGGCGAAAAATGGGGAAGTGTTTTAAAACTAGGTTCCCTCTGCTCACCCTGCTGTTTGCGGGATACAGCGTGAAGCTGAAAAATAGAGCTTACGAAGCGTACAGAAATGGTAATTTAATTTTTTATCAAAATACAAACGGTGTATACTTTATTTCTGACACGTTTAATTAAATATTCATTTTATTTCAATGAAATTCCTGGAAAGTTTTTATGTTAAAGATATTTATGAAAAAAAAAATTGATGACTTTGTATTTGCAAAAATATTTAAGAGCCTCACTTATTAATAAAATATTTACTTTCATTTTGAAGTTAATAGAAAGTTTCGTTCGTTAAAAATTAATTTAGTACTATTCATATGAATCTTGAATAAACACATAACATCACAAAATGACCGGATTCAGTACAAAACGCGATCTTATTGTTATATGAGCGGTCTTTTCCAGGAACCTTTGGGTATAGGGGGATACATATTTAATGAATATCTTAATATTGTAGCATAATCGTATATAAACATACATATTATTGTAAAAATATTATCATGGTCTTGTCGGCAAAAATAAAATCTATATCTAGATACGCTCACGCTGTATTCGAACTGCCATATAAGTGCGATTTCTCTATATAAAAAAAGTACCTTTACAAATATGACTCGGTGGTATTCATACGTTGCTATTAAATCTAAAGCCACTGGAATAACACCTTTGAGTATCTGTAAACTTATCCAATAGTTCTAATGGAAACACCACTTGACTATGATTCAAATTAATTTCTGTTGCTACCCACGTCAATAGAATATTAGTAGAAACACATAATTTTTATTTTAATATGTCCAAACAATATGTTGTTTTCAATTTAATTATATATGTGGTACAGGTACACAAAGTGTTACTATGAGCGGGATAGGATGTGGGTTCAATTCCCACTTGAGGAAACGAAATATTTTCATATTTTAATTTCTTCGCTCTGGTGTTGAGGAAAAGCGCGGAGTTGAGTTTAACGGAGTGTCTGAACAGTAAGTTTCCTCTCCCTACTCTGATGTGTTAAAAAAAAGAATTAACGACACATCAATGCGTAAATATTAACATTTACTTTATATGTTAAATTTGTATTATATACAAATTTAACACATAAAAAGTTCAATTTACTAAACTTAATAAATATAAATAATGTCGTGTAAAAAGCATTAACAGAGCTTAATACAATAATTGAAACGTGACACTGCTCGTTTTATTATTCGTATATTCAGACCACCACTGGAACAATATACAGCGTATTTTTATTTTCACCATTTTAAATCAAAGCATAGTTTCAACTACTCGATAAAAGCTGAAAAAAAGCTGTAAAATAAAATGAGAGATATCCTTTTCGCTTTCTGGTATATTTTTTGAGAGTGAAAAGTGGCAGATCGGCAACATTTAGTAGTATTTTTGTACGAGTATGTGTTAACGTTATTGATTGGATTCGTAACTGCGTCACACGTAATAAAGTATGGATAAAAAGCGTGAAATAAAAAAATAATAACATATGAGTAAACTGTTGAGAAAGGTAGGTCTGAAATATATTGTCCTTTATGCTGCTTCAATCGAAGGAGCGCAGTCGTTTCCTCTCTTTATACAATTTTAGAAAAAACTAATTAATTTTACATAGTTATAATAAATGTACCTTTTCTATTTCGATATATATATATATATATATATATATATATATATGCAATATTATAATAATTATAATTCAAAAAGTTCCCCATATATTGAGTGGCAGTACTCAACGCTTTCTTGTTACTAGAGAAATGAAATGAATATAATTCGCTTATCTGAGCGGAAATTATATTATATGTTATAATAATATACAATTTCCACTCAGATAAGTAGTGTTCATACAATAGTATTCATATACTTTAATGGTTTAAAATTATATGATAAGTATAAAACAGCAAGCAATATTCCGTAGTTCTTAATATTAAGCTTCAAAAAGATTTCACAGTCTAGACGTTTGCACTAATCGTCGCTAACATAAGTATTGATCCGAGACTGTCATATCAACCGTAGTGCACTCTTGAATCCTTTCAATTTATATATTCAATGTATTTAATTACTCCAGACCGATTGGTTTCTTTTGGATAACTATTTTCTCTTAATTTTATTGTTCTCGATTTTTATGAAGATTCCGTGTGGGCACCGTCACTTTTCATCATCATCTTGTATCATTTATTATGTCAGGCTGATCAGCTCAGAACAGTACCTAGGTTTTGCAACTAAAGTCGAGTGTAGATCTACAGTTAAATGAATGTTCACTTACGCTGGCTTCCACTCTCTGAGCTGTTTTCTTTCTCTATTCTAAATTTAACCTTTTAAATGTTAATCATAACATTGACATTATATAAAGCTTATAGTGAATGAGACCATCCCATGTACTGGTTATATAATATTATAGTTCTTCTAAAAGTTATGTTTCTTATATTGACAATGGAAATAAATCATAATTTCTTTTAATCATAGCAATACTCAATTCAGTTTCGCATACATACATTCAAGGATCTAAATAAGAAACTAGAATCATTTCTATTCTAAGCAAAAAAAAAATACGCTAAAAACACATATTTACATATATTGTAGATCAACGGAAGCCTGTGCAGTGTTATCAAAGACAGCCTCCAGTACAGGTGGCGGCGGTGACGACGACCTGACAATCCAATTTCATTCAAACTTCTCAAAGAACGAGGAAGCAGTTGCAACTCTTTCATAAATTGAAAATGTCATTTGCAAAGCAGTTCTATTTAACTTTTATTAGCTACTGCTATCTGTTGCTTGTAATATATTTTGTTCAGTAAATTTCTTTACCTCTGCAAACTTACGAGAGGCTTTAAGGGAAATTGAGTTAAAATATGACGATATTGAAAACTTTCGTTGTTAATATGAATCCTATTTCTTTTCTTTGATAAATAAAAAAGTATCATGTACTTAATAGCATCATAATACGTATATATATGAATTTAATCCCTCACGAGTTCTTGATAAAATGGACCTTAACAGGCGGATAGACAAACCTACGATAAAGTGTTTCTTTTTTTTTTTTTTTTTTATGGGAGAGGACAAGGCAAACGAGCGTTCGGGTCACCTGATGGTAAGTGATCACCGCCGCCCACGACCCCATGCAACACCAGAGGAGCCACAGGTGCGTTGCCAGCCTTTAAGGTGGAGATGAAGGGTACCGGGGCCCAGCATTACCTAATGCGAAACGCAGTGGCAAGGGCCACTACTTCACGCCGGTTTAAGATGCCGGGGGTGGTATTAAATCCGGTCGAGTCTGCCCATGCGTGTTGCCATTACTGGCGACGTGACTCTTCCACACGTACTTTAGTCGCCTCTTACGACACCGACAGTACCAGGGTGATCCTATTCTAAGCCGGGACCACACGGCTGGTCTATAAGGGTAGGACTATAAGGGTTCCTTTGCTTTGAGAAGTGGAATCTTAAAAACAACTAGCCCTTGTAAAAGTATATTTTGTTTAGATATTCCAATTATGAAGCGAACGCTCGCAAATTCATAAAATATTTATATAAGAATTTTTCCTTAAACTTAGAATTTATAATTAAGGCGATCCTTATTATGTATAATATTTTTCATATAAAATTTTGGACCATTTTAGTGTACATTTTCTAAAATTATCTATATCTTATAAAGTCTGTATGAGTTAAATTTTAGTCATTTTTAAATCATTGGTATAAGTCACATATATATATATATATATATTCCAAAATATTTCAAGAGAAAGTATGAAAATCTGGCCATATTCCACATTCTTCGATATATGTGATATTTGTATCAAAGCTTCTTTACGAACTCTTTATCTATTTTCAATCAACTTTTTTTACAAAAAGGAGAAGGTGCTTTATTCGTAGATATATAATATAGTTTTTTTGATTGTCCGTCGATCTCTCATTCATTTATGGACAGATTTTTTTTTATTTAGAAAGAGAATACTTTTCTATTGATTCCACGAAAATGATGGAGTCCCGTGGAGATAGAAAAGCAATTAGTTATGTTGTAAATGTTATTGTTTCTTGGCGTCGACTTCAATAATAACGAATTTCACTTACTGTCTTCAAATTTTCTTTACTTTTAAGTGTATAAAATATTTTTTTTTTTTAAGTTAGTTTTTGCTTATATTTATGCATATATAAATATAGTTTTAAGTCTTTTCTAATAATTATTTACTTACCTATGTCTCTTATTTTAGTGAACGTTGAACAAAAAAAAAACAAAAGACTACAGATAGACTCCTTGAAGTTTCGTAAAGTAATATTTCTATATGATAGATACAAATTATCTAGAATAAAATTTAAACCTACATGTTTCACATCTACAAAAATAAATAAAATAATAACAAATACTTTTGTATATTTTTATAAAAACATAGGTTCAAAATATAAATTGGATTGCTTTATTAATTAAAATTAAATCTTATACAGTATTCATACAAAATGTTCTACCCTTTGGGTAAAATATGTAGATTAAAATTACATTTATATGGTTTCATTCAAGCAATATCGATAACAAATATACTTGACGAAAATTTGCAATATATTTTAATTTTAATTTGGATTTAGATAACAAATACAGAAATATACTTGACGAAAATTTGCAATATATTTTAATTTTAATTTGGGTTCACAATAATTTATACTGTGAATTCACACTTTTTCTCACGTATCAGGATAGATAGAGGAAACCTAGTGTTAAAACACTCTGTTCACTACTATCCGCCTAATTATCTAGACTAAGCCCTAGTATAGAATTATGCCCTGTGGAGGCTTTAGACTTAATTTTAATTATGACTTTTCAACAAAATATTTTCCGATAATGTGTGAAAATTTGAACGTAGCAGGATTTGAATCTACGCCTGCCTTTGAGCTCCGACCTCTATAACATATCTTCTCATCAAGCTACGTTGAAATTCTTATACTTATTCAAATTTATTTAGTTTGTTAGCACATTTATAGTGACATTTCTATAAATTTCCTCTAACCAATGATAATTGCTTAGAATTATCATATAGCAAAAGAGAATATTATTAAATATTTCTGACATTGAAAACAAATAACGTTTATAGAAAAAATATTTAAAAAAAACTATACACGTATTATACCACTGCATCACGTATTCTACCACTGCACCACCTTTTGTACCACTGCACCACTTATTTTTACAGCTGTAAAACATGTTCTATGAGAGTAAACAAAAATGTTTCCTTAGACGAAGCGTATAAAATTACAAAAAGGTTGCAGGTGGTTGTAGACCGCCGCAAGGGAACTATACATTCTGATTGAACATCATCTCCGAGTTAGGTAATAGTGGGCTATTACATTTGTATCTTTTCTTCTAAGGCTTTTAAGGAGATCCTATTTGAAATACACATTTTATTTTCTTTACGGTACGGCATGAAGTACTTTACTGACACGAATCTACTCAAATATTTATTTTGCACGCTTTTTACCGCATCACAGGGTAAGCCGTGGGAACTTACTGTTAAGACACTCTTTTTTCCTCTTTATACTTATTACCTACTAGCGATTATAGCGCGGTTTTACTTTTTGTATTTATTTTTGAGTGTTTGTTGAGTGGTGGAACTCAACGCCACACTTTGCCTTAGTACCAGAGGGAAGAAATGAAAATTTTGATAAATAATAATTCATTCCCCCGAGTGAGAAACGAACTAACAACCGTTGTGTGTGCAGTCACACGCTTGTACCTCTGTGCCACGGCAACCTCATATGTAAAACTAATAGGCTTAGCATTAGCATGAGAAAGACTTCAAAATTGTAAAACCATTTCTTAATTATTTTTGTTTAACAAAATCAAAGTACGGTTTATTTTATTATATATAAAATTAATTTTTACTTTCTAATTCGTTGTTCCAAATAGCTTTTTTTTTAAACATTATGTTTAACAAATCCTGACAATGTTACAGAAGTTAAGTGTAAAAAAATGTTTATATTTTTAGTTTGTAACTATTCTATATTATATTTTTCTACTATTCTACTCTATACTTTATATTATATTCTATATTTTTACATTATCAATAAAACATGCCAAAAATATATAATATATTAACACAATGTATTTATATTTTATTTCCCCTATTTTTCTTCACTTTCTTCACTTTCATGTGAAGATCCATTCTCAAAATAAGCATAAATCACATTACCGTCTTTTGTTTCGCTCACACGAGCTACAATAGAATACAAAGTTGCAATTTGCCACCGCGAGGTTACTTTTAATTTACGGCCAGAGTTTCAATTACTTAAGTAACACAAACTATAGTTATTTGTTATACTCATTGCTATAGATTTATCTTATTGATAATGTTATGGAAGTGAAGCTCAGAGAAGACGTAGCTTTCTAACAATTAAAGTCTTTTTATAAACGGTTCAGTAGATTTTGTGTATGAAACAATACAAATCTTTCCTCTATATAATATTAGTATAGACATACAACTTTTTAATAAATTAGATAAAACAATAAGTTCGCTGTCATCTCATATTATTTTTAATATCGGAAGCGGCATAAATAAAAGTAGGCCAAGAGAATAACCCACCTGAGATTATGACATTTTTATCACCTCGATCCAATAAAATAATAGCATAGTGGACTATAGTAAACGGTTTATCGTCTATAAGACCTCCATTCCTTTCATTGTCGGTTTATGATACAAAGATTGTTCTTTTTATTTCCTACAAGTGATTCGAGTCGGTGACAGCGTTTGAATCCTATATTTTGAGTGGCACTAAGCTTTATGTCTCATTTAAAATATAATTTTAACGTTACTTTTGATGTAATATAGGGTTCAATATCTTTTTAAACAATATTTTTTAGAATTGATGTAAAATTATAAAATTTGTTTAGATTTTTTAAATATCTACTTAATACAATAACATAACAAAATTGTATATTTTACATATCTATTTCTTCCTACTTTTAAATAATGAATATTTGACCAAATTTTCTTATTAAATATAATTTGTATCTGACTGCAAATAATGGGTAAAGTTTTTCGTTTTTTATGTATGTATGAATGTAATATTATTTATTACCTCGTATCTCCAGAACCACGGAATGGCTTCACCACGCTTCGATCGGGCTCGCCCTCCAAGGTTTCCGTACAAAACTAAGTAGTCACGAGATTTTTTCTGAAAATCAAACTTATATTGGCCAGAGCCCTTTCATCTGATACCTCACTAGTACTAACGGCTTTATTACCAAATTTTGCCCACTTTTTAAGGTTAACTGGACTTACCCTATTAATTGTGATTCGCTTTATCGTGTAGAAATATAAATACGAAATATTTCTTGCGATATAAACGGCAATATCTTTTTTTTTAAAAAGTTTTCGAGATAAAGGCAGACAAACCGACAAATAGATAGAGACAGACGAACAAAAAAGTAGGCTTATAGACAACTTTTTATATCATAATTCCCACCTGGTCGAAATTTTAATGCGGAAACTGCATTTTTTTTTTTAAATTCAGGTAAATGAAATAGATGGTTTGCTTTTAGTTCACTTATAACTATTCTGACCAAACTATTCTATTCTGGAGCTGTCACAAATAGTTGCGGTAGTATAGTTGGTTTTCGCTTCCATAGTTTACTTTGTGTCCATGTTTGCCTGTAACCTTGTAATCTGAGAATGCTTTTTATTCCCTGCATAAGGAAATGATTTCCTTGTACAGGTAAAAAAAAGCGAAAAAAAAAACTTCTTGTAATATATTATATATATTTATAGCAAGTATAGCATGTATTTATAGATCATAAATATTATATTATGTTTTTTTATTTTTTCTATGGTAAGTGTTGCTTGCAAGAGTGTGACAAGGCCGCCATTACACCATTTTTCATTTGTGTATCTTATATCTATTTTATGTTCAAGCTGATATAAAAAGTATTAAATAAATAAATATTTTTATAACACAAATAACTGGAATATTCCGAAGTGGAGCGAATCAACAAATAGAGTGGAAGTGTAATTGTCCTCCTTATCCTAAAATCCTCTTCTAAGGCACGTTTGGTATTCTGTTGAAATAGTTCTAGTTTGTATACATTCTCACACACCTATTATGTAACAACGGTGAATTTAATACAATACGAAAATAAAACGTTGCTTAAATAATCGTTTTTTTTGATTACATTTTTTTTTGATTTTATAGGGAGGGAATCTGGAAAAAAGCGGTCTTTACCGTATAGTAGGCAGATTTTATTTATGTTTACATGTTTAAATATAGCAAGTAGAACACGTCAAGGGTAATTTGTTAAACTACAATAGTGAAAGCTCAGTTAGAAAATTGCATTTACATCGCATTCTGAAGTAAAATAAGTATATAATATATATATATATAATATAATTGTATTTCTTATTGGTGTACAATAACGAGTTATTATTATTATTATTATACAGATAGCGATTATTATCAGTTACAATTTTATTATTAACAAAAAACAGCTCCACGTTTTATCCCGCACAGAGAGACCAGTGTTAAGTCAGTCCGTTTCCCATTTTCCGCCGAATGCTGGAGGATCCTGGATTCCGATTCTATAGATAGATAGATAGGTAAACTAAAATAAAAATAAGTATTGCATTACCTCGAGTGGGGATCGAACCCACAATCGTTTTGTTACAGTGACATCCTTGTGCCATTGCGCCACGACAGCCTTTATTATATGTGTAGATAAATATTACTTAAGTGAGTAAGTAAATAACAAAGAGGTATAATTTTGGTAAATTGATAACGAAACAGGAAATATTAACAAGAAACAAAATTTAAAAATTAAAATTAGAGATCTGGTGGAACTCTGATAAGATTAATTAAAAAGCTGTTAAGAGAATTTCTTTTGAATCCCTAATTAGTGTGATTCACTTCAAATTACACTCTATTATTCTTCAAAAAGATGTGCTTTTAAGACGAGCTTCGCTTGTGACGGAAATACTGTAGCGAAGTAAAGTAAGAATTTATCGACATTGCCCGGGTTGTCTGGGTTTCTTTGTTTGGGTGAACGATACTTATTATTATAGTAAATAAGTGTTATACGAAAAATTTGAGCCCATGTATTTTTTCACGATAGCCCACAAAAATGTTCCACTAAAATTCTTATACACTTGTTTTAACTTATTTTGTGATTAAAATTTTTACAAAGATCTCAGGAAATGCGGACTCAAATCCACCCATGCAAAGGAATATATATGCAAATTATTACACGTTTCAAATTATTTTTCATCGTAGAGCTGTCGTGTTGTGAGTTCGACCCCCACTCTAGGAAATTGTTTATTTTATTTTTTTCATTCTGATAGGATAACAAATCTCGGTATTATATTACGCTACTCAACACGCAATATCTTGAAAATTTTGTGGAAAATGGGGAGCCGAAAGTCTTGAAGGGAATGCAGAGAAAACCTAGTGATAAGACACTCCGTTCCCCACTGTCTGCCGAATTTTGGAGGCATTGCGTGTTGAGGGGCAGAACTCAACGCCGCGCTTTGCCTCGACTCCAGATCGAAGAAATGGAACTATAAACGTAAATAAATAGAGTTAAAAAGATAAAAAGAAATAATAGAATTAAGATCAAAGAGTAACTGAATTTATATAAAATGTATTGGAAAAGCACTAATGATCGGCCTATAATAATTATTCAGTGGGAATATTATCTAGAGGTTGAGCTTGAAAAGAATTTTATTTAATCGCTATCGTATTCGAAGCCTCAAACAAAGGTTCGAGATATTTTTAATAAGACGCTGTTAAAAAAATCCAGATGGCCCGAATGGATCCTTTCATTATTATAAATGCAATGTAATTGGATATTTTTTATGGATAATCTAAAGAAAGAAGATATTTCAATTTCGTATATTAAAATTTTTGACTGAAATTTATGTTTTTTCTAATGACTTTCAGATAAAGAGAGGCTGATCACCGTCTTATATAAAATGGTTAAATCATGTGATCAATACATTTCTATAATTGGGTAATATATATAAGATCGATGTAAATTTTTAGATAAATATTCAGGATAAAAATCGACACTACGCTCAGGGCATCTCAGATAATTTAAAAACCAGCCAATTTAGGCGTGGAGATTTTTCAAATATTTTACATTATTAAATGAAATGGAGAAAAAAATTGTTTTCGTTAAAAATTTACAGTTACCAAACGATATTTAAAGACAATGGGGAAAATTATTGCTTTTGTAAGATAACTATTGTGAGTAAATAAATATCTTTCATGTATACAAGTACTATGTACGTAATATATATATATTAATTAAATCCATCAAATTACTATCATAGACTAGAATACAATAGAAACATGCATAAATTAATTTAATATGTATTAAAGCACAAACTAAAGGCATAATATGTTATCAAGTAATATATTAATTATTTAATGTAATTGGAGAGATTTTAATTTAATATATAATCTTAATTTTACGAACTGCTTCGCCGTATGTATAAAACTTAAAATAGAATTATTATTCTGTTCTAGAGTTTTGAATCTATTTTAGTATTGAGTTTTGAATCTTCTTATAATAAAGTACATGCCAAGTATACAAACTGGGTACCTTCAAAAAGCGCGTCTACATCCACCTTAGAGGCCAGCAACGCATCTGTACCTTCTCTGGAGTTACACGAGGTCATGGGCGGCGGTGATCACTTACCATCAAGTGACTGGTACATTTGTATGCCATGTCTTTTTCTATAAAAAAAAAATTTGACCAGTATAAGGTGACGTATCCCGAGGATATATGATGAGAGGGGGGTTATTGACATAGGTGATTTGACGCCATATCACATGGCAAATCGGCAGACAACGTGTGGAAACGGAAATCAGAAGATTGTGTTCAGCGAAGTACCGTTGGAGAATAGAAAAATAATGATTATACATTAGATTTATTTTAGAACTAGTTTGTGTGAATACAAACTTGAAAGCTAGTGTGCATCACATAAAGCTAGGTCATTAATACAAGTGTGTCACTCCAGTGCTTACTCGAAAGGGAATTAAAGGATTTGGCGTCGAGTGAAGGTCTTGTTGTTTTTCTACCTCTTATGTATAGCAAATGGATTTTTTACTCATGCTTGTAGTGTTAGATAGAGTCCTCTTTTTAAATAATACTATTTAATTTAAAATAAATATATTTATATTTATGATATTATTTCAATTTAAATTACAAGAGCTAAATCCATATCTTAACAAGAAATTTTATGACACTTGTTTAGCCAAGTTAAATAGTATATTTTACTAGAACGTTTATAGCTGTAGACCTGCAACTCGTAAAACAATTAGTCTATGGATGAAATTAAACCTGTTTTCATTAAAAATTATGCTTGTGTGTGTGTGTTGCGTGCTTGACTGTGCCACTGTTCATAATAAATCACTAAAGGGTTATTTTTCTACAGGCAAGGCAGACAAGGGTACAGAGTGTCTTAACACTATCTTCATTCTACGTCTTAACTCCTGACTACATTACTATATGCGGGATACAGCGTAAACCTAATGCATTCAAATAAGTTATTTATAACAAACTGGTTGACAGAAGTGTACGAGAGATTGTGCTGGTCGTCAGAATTGCAACTGCAAGCGAGTTATGACAGGTACCTCTAGTTTAGTCTAAAATTCACTTCAGCGGCGACTACCGAAATTGCATTTTAAATGAAACCATAACAGAAAAGCTAGTATCGCCGTACAAATGTGAAAGAAACCTTCAAATTTACAAGCATATGTATCCTTTTAGATATATCTTGAAAAGTAATACGAATTTTGATTAAGTTAAATACAGAAGCCTCGGTGGGCTAGTTCGACTCGCACTTAGCTGTTGTTTTTTCATAAAAAAAGGTATATCATTCTTTATAGTAACTTAATTATAATAACTTAAGTAGCTTTTTTGCTTCTACACTATTTTAAGTACGCATCACAAAAGTGATTTAGTGGTCATGGAGCCAGGAGTTATTGTTTCTATTCAAAATAGTAAGTTCTGAAAAATATATTTTAGAAATAAAATTTTACTATAACTTTTTAGTACAGAATGAATAATATTATATCTGTAAGCTTAATTGAAAATCCAAGCTTTTACGGTACTTTCAATCGAGAACCGAAGCTGGATTGCACCAATAAAATGAAAAGCCAGTGCCAGCTAGTTGATACTTCTCTTTTGTATCGAGTACAATACTCAATAGATAATACATTGTTAATAAATCATCTATTCATTGGGTTCTTAGGTAAGGAACGAAATATAACTTAATATAACTTATTTTAAAATAATATTATTTTTTTAAATACTTTTCGTTAAGATTCTATTAAAGAAAGTCCGCATAAAATCACCATATATTCGAAACGAATGCTGAAATTTGTATTAAAAAATGCATTACACCCACATACAAGATGTCAGGGCCCGCAGTGTAATTGCAAAACTCATTTCAGTAACTCAAAAAGTCCACAAACCAATTTATTTCATATAACCAGATTCCAGACTTACAATAAATGGCGTCACGTAAAGTAATATTAAACTGAAAGAAACTATGAATACTGAAATTGCTGATTCTTTTCGAAAATAACAACACAAACAGTACACAGCAGCAGAGGGAACCTAGTGTTAAGACACTTTGTCCCCCACTTTCTACCGAATTCTGGAGGCATTGTGTGTACTATTTTTTTGTAATAACGAATGCAATATTGCATGGGGTCGTGGGTGGCGGTGATCACTTACCATCAGGTGACCCGAACGCTCGTTTGCCTTGTCCTCACCCATAAAAAAAAGAAAATACGACTTTTTGAAAATTTATCACTATTAATATGCATTTTTGGTACAGTTAATGCATTTTTGGTATGCAGTCGTATTATACAATCAACTAACAAAATAAGCTTAATTGTTCATTATAGTAATTTAAATATTATTTTCTATAATTTAGTATTTATTTAAATTTGTGTAAATAAGTTTGTTATATCGCAATAGGTTTGTAAATGAATAAGTTATACTTTTCAAAGAATGTTGGAATGTCGATTGGTTAAAACTTTATCCGTTAAAACAGAATCGAAGAAAACTATAGAAATCGAAAGTAATGTAATTTGTAAATAAATAATCGTTCAACTGTTTTAAGTTTTAATAACTTAATTAAAAAATAAGCGCGTGTATAATATAATAAGTTTGTGCATATATAATATAATAAGTTATTATATTTTTTTATTAATATTTCATTTGTTTAACTCTTGGACGACCCTTATTAAATCAGTCAAATAAATAAATTTACTTACTTTGTTTATCTCGGGTAGGTATGTGAAAGTATTTAAATATATATTGAATTTATTTGTAGGACATAAGGCACATAAATTGTGTGTGTTAAAGAGAATATGCATCACCTTGCGGTGACGGCGTCGCCCGCCCGCAGTGCCAGGCCTTTGTAACGTGAACTGATTGGTTGAGGAGAGGTAAATATGTTATATCTACGTAAAATATATCACGGAAATAAAAAAAATTGTGATTTGTGATTTTTGAACTATTTTTGAATTTCATAGAAGGAAAGATGAAATTTTTATAATAATTTTTTCGTAAAATTTTTATGTTAAAAAGGCAAGTTTTCTGATTTGATTTCAAAGGAAGCGATGGGCTTAGGATCTGTGGGATCTACGTTTAAGATGTTCAGAACGGTAAGTATTCAAAAATAGCCGTTTTTCATTTTTCATTAAAATATTACAATAGTAAAAAGATAGATTTTAGAAAATTTCATATAATATAATTTATCAGCAAGTCTGTGAGAATCTTTTTTCGTAAATGCGCCATGTTGTTGACGTATTCAACGTCATTTCCATTACAATTCCTTTCAAAAAAAAAAATCGAATACGAGTGACAAATATTCTTTTTTTTTCTGATACTTTCTAAAAATTCTATGGTGTGGAAAATAACACTTAAAAAAAATATTTTTTCTTTTTATCATTAAAAATTTTACGTCAACTTGTTACTTCGACAAAATGTAAAAAAATATTTTATTCTTAAGTGCTCAAAGCTCAGTGTCAGATTTACGAGATATGCTTAACCCATTTCATTACTTGAATTCGCGGTAATCTCCACAATCTTTCACTTTGTTATAAATTTGTTTGTTTTACAAAGAGATTGAATCATTATATTTAAGTATTCCATATATTACACGACCTGTTACTGTAATGTTCTTATTATTATTATATATTTCAAAATTTTACATAATTACTAAATTCAAAATTATACCCTAATGCGGAAGATGCGGGAAGATTTATTTATTAGAGAACCCAGTGACACACCACGTATTAACTTAGGATAGACAGAAAAAACTTGGTGCCAGAACTTGGTGGACTTGACAGAACATGGAAATGAAGATAGTTTATCCATCTGGGGTCCGAACCTTCAATCACTCGATCGATCGTTAAAACGATAAAAACCGATCTTGAATTCTAAGACGTTGAATCATGAATATTTTTACATACATTACATAGTCTACTTCCTACTTATATTATAAGTATATGAGAGTTTGTGAGCATAGACGTAAACGTGACTGGTTGTGGGTTTGATGCCCAGTTGAAGAAATTAAATATTTTATATTTTCGTTTCCTTGTTCTGGTGTCGAGGCACATTGCGGCCTTGAGTTCCGCCAACACATAATGCCTCCAGAAATCAGCGGAAATGTTAAACACTAGATTCCCTCTGACTATCTGCTGTAGCATAAATGCTATAATTTATATAAAAATGCTATAATTTATATTAAGAGGTGAAGTTTTTTAGTTATCTAGTTGTTTTAATAGGTTTACTGAATATTATTTCATATTGCACATACTAACATCGTTGTAAGCGATCCTAATGCGGGCGTCTTACTTTCGAAGCTGTTATGTTATTGTTCATTCAGCATGACACCACGTAAACCAAGTCTTTTTTTTCAGCTTCACGCTGTATCCCGCACACAGCAGGGTAACCAGAGGGAACCTCAGTGTTAAGACACTCCGTTCCCCACTACACACCAAGACTTGTGATTTATATTTAATGTAGTGTATACTTAAAATATTGAAAATATCTTTCTCTATACAGAAATTTAAGCAGTGTTCGTTCTGTCGGAATGCGCACTTAGCATACCAGGCAAGTATTTTTTTCACATACAGACATAAAAGATAGAAAAAAGTACTACCAAAACCAGCGGTTCAGATATTGACCTCGTCATATTTTCATGTATATATTCTAAATGTTTTACAGTAAACAATATTTTTAAATACATAATATGTAAAGCATTTTATAATTTTAAAGGCGGAAAATATTTTTCTTATTATAAAATTACGGTTATCCTATTTTGCAGTCGGGCTTATATTTTTCATACTTCCGTTGAGCCAGTGTTTTCCCGGCTAACTTTTAATGCTGTATGGAACTGATCTTATTATGACCGTTAAGTCTATTTGCACGTTTTATAAAACAAAACGTGAATAGAAACCAAAAGAGAAAATGGGGGTGAATAGTTATATAATACAACGAAGGCGAGCTAGTTTAATATTAAAATTAAAGATATTTTAAATTTTAAACAAAACGAGCTGAAGATTTCATAAACACCTACACAAACTTTTTAATAGCAGATAAAACTGCAGTTACCTTTGCATTTGTATTGTTAAATTTTCATTTTTCACTCAGTATAAATTTCTTATCAACTAAAGATAATATTTAATAATAAATATCTAGTTTACCTCAATAAAGTACTCGTGCCATATTCACTAACTCTGTACAAGGAAGATTTAAAAAAAATAGATAAATTTGGCCGATTAATATATAGATTATAGAAGGCAAAAGCAGAATTTATATGTAATTATCTGTCTGCAATCTAAGTTAACGCACTCCGTGTGAGTGGTCACGAGGTAACCAACCATTGAGAGAAGTTATCTCGTGGATTAGGAAATAAGTGGACGAAGCCTTGATCCAGTGGAGTGAGGACCTGG
This sequence comes from Heliconius aoede, assembly GCA_037355905.1. NCBI lineage: Eukaryota > Metazoa > Arthropoda > Insecta > Lepidoptera > Nymphalidae > Heliconius > Heliconius aoede. The sequence goes on along the minus strand of JBAIZZ010000249.1, from coordinate 1,082,800 downwards.
GGTCACTGGTTCCCATCACCGTGAATAAGCGACTGTGGAGGAGTTTCTCGTTTTCGATTCAATAAAATCGATCGAAATAATAAGGAAATTAAATATAATATATAATATAGTACATAATAATTTATATTTCATATTGTGAATAGTTGTACTTAAGCTGAATGTTCTTGGGTATGTATACAAGCAGATATCGTTGGTATTAGAAACCGAATGTGGCATTGAGGACGGCCATTAACATATGTTGTTCAAACGAGTGGAAAGCGAGGGATATTAATCGGACTCTCCTATTGAAATTTATATACGCATGTATATATAACTGTTTCGGTTTCGAAATCATTTAGATTTTGAAGTTCCAATTCCACACAAATATAAAACATTTTACAAATGTAAATAGCTCTTCAGAAAGTAAAAAAAAAAACATTAGATGTGCTGCGATATCTACGAGTATAATCTAATGGGATTTTAGATAATAAAAAAATTTAAGAAAGAAAAAAGGAAGAAAGAAGAGAAAAAAATTAAAGAACTTTAGGTTCAATCCAAAAGGAAAATACATAGAAATTAGCTATAATAAAGGCCTTTGACCTTGCAAGGAGCAAAGTGGTGAAACCACATATTTTATCAATTTAGAAATATTCGAAAATGTTTCACAAGAAAATATCTTATTTTCCGGGCACTGTTTTTTCCGCTCGCTTACGTTTATCCATAAAGTATGATACGGCGATTTATTTGAGGCTTTTTTGCAACAGGCCAAGCTATTTTTATATAAAATTATATAAGAAATACATTAATGTATTTTTCAATTTTATTATGTGTATATAATGCGTCATTTATGTAATACGTATTATACGTATATAATACGTTTATTATGTAAATATAACTATGCCAGCTTCAGATAAGCCACTACATAACTGAAAAGATCTAGTGGAACTTTTACAGTTGATTTTTACAAGCGCAACTCACTTCGTTCACCTGCTTCGTAACTGCGAGTAGCTCCGATATCGAGAAGATGGAAATTATTGTAGTCGGTGATAACGGAATTTATCGTCAATAAGTGTCCCAGTTACTTTATACATACTACTTGGGAATTTTTAAGCACTTTGCCTTTTGCAATTTATAGAAATATATAAATTGTTGAGGAAAGTCAACTTTGAATATTTACAAATATTTTTATTTTAGAGAAAATCAGTTTCTTTGTCATATAAAAAAGTCAAATTTTAAAAATTAAATAATTTTTAAAACTTTAAATAAATCTCTCATTAGAAATTAATTAGATATTACTTATTTAGAATGTATGGTTTAGTGGTCAGAGCGCTTCGATGGCTTCAAAAAGGCGCAGGTTCAAACCCCGCTACGTTCAGTTTTTTTACGTTTTCTAAATAAACATTATTAATATATTGTTAATTCATCATTCTCTCTATAAAAGCAATTACTCAGTCGAGTTTCGGGCTACGTCATGTAAAGTCACCAAATTAGTGAAGAGTGTAATGATATTCTCTATTCCTACATTGTTACTCAGATATGCCAAACATGGAAAGACCAAAAAAAAATAGTAAAAGAATCAAATGAAAATTTTTTTACAAGATATAATAAGCTAAACACATCACAACAACAAAGCAGGCTTCCAAGGATATGTGGTCACACATATCCTTGGAATGCTGTGGTCTTGTCCGGGATCAATTTCCACTAATGCTCCGACGTTTACTTACAACCTCTCGGCTCGCAAATATCCCGGGTACGTAGAAAGCTTCTATTTCACTGCCCATCTTTGTAGCCTTGTAATCTATCTCGAAAGCTTATATAAGTGTTACAGGTTATATTTGAAATAAGAAATATTGAAATATGTCCCAATTGTGTGTGTGAGTGTGTACTATACAATTTCCATTACAGTTATTTTTCTTACTTCCGTACAGAGATTTTCTTTTAAATATAATAAAATAACAATGTATGCCTAATCAAAATATGTAGATCATATATAATGATAAAATTTACTCTCTAGCTTACTCGTAGTTGCAGTTTTTATTTTTGTTTATCCGTCAATCTGCCAGCTTGTTGCAGTTTCTTCAGTACTAAGTTATGATAGAAAGACAACTTTCTAGAATATTAAATTTCAAATTAGAAGAGTACATTATTATGAGGTTAGTCGTGGCGAAGAGGCACAGTCTGTGAAACTGACTGGTTGTAGATTCGATCCCCACTCTAGGAGATGAAATATTTATTTAAATTTATATCTCCATTTTCTTGCTCTGGTGTCGAGATTAGGCGCGGCGTTGATATCTGCCACTCAACACGTTATGCCTTCGGAACTCAGCAAAAAGTGGGGAACGAAGTGTCTTAACACTGGGTTCCCTCTGCCTACCTTGCTGTATTCGAGAGACAGCGAGAAGCTGATTTTATTTAAATATTATGGTCTATACTAAAGAAATGTAATAAAATAATACACTTTATATTACATGGAAAATTTATTAGCAGACCTTCTTGACATTCAGATCTCACAATAAATTGCACAATTACTAAGTTCGAGTTTATAATGTTTAAAATAGCAGCTTGATTTTATACTTATTTATTTATTTATATTTTTATTTTTATTTGATCATATTTTTGTTACTACATACTGTAGATATAATTTTTACTTCTTTATTTATTAATAATGTAATAAAATATTTAATGTATTGGCCGAAACTTGTCCGCCCAAGGCATGCCATGTGTATTACATCAATATATACATCATATATACATTACATATACGTTTTTATTATTTGGTTTAAGTAAATTAAACATTTTACTTTGCCTGTTTTAAAGTTATTAATGGTGTATTCTTACAAGCTTCTTGCAAGCTGTTATTAGTATATTTTTACATAATTTTGAAACATAATTATTACATATATGAGGCTTAACGACATGTTTCGACGAGCGATGCTCAAACAAGATCTACTGGAGACATGTGTAGCCTGCAATACAATATAATCCAATATTGACAGTTGAATCACAGTTCTACAACTCTTTTAGATTATAAATATTAATATTTTAGAATATTAATTTGTATAACCTTAAGACTTATAGATCATTATTAGTTATATTAGAGGCCGTTATGGCCTAGGGGCTCAAGGGTGTGATTGTAACACGACGATTGTAAGTTCGATCCCCTCTCAAGTGTATGAATTTTCATTTCTTCGCTCTGCCACAAAGGCAAAAGCTTTGCGTTGAGTTCCGTCACACAACTTGAAAAAAAAAACCGGTGGAAAAAGTAGAACGGAGTGTCTTCTGGATCTGGATTCCCTCTGCATACCATGCTGTGAACGGGATAAAACGTGAAGCAATTTTTTTAATCTATTTCTTTATATTACATTGTCTACATATGCAATGAACGGATAAATTGTACATCCATATATGTAGGCAGCTCTCGACTCTGTTTACTTTCCATATTTATCAAGAAACATCGGCGGAAGTATTCGTATATGAAAAGTTACGTCCATTCCACTTTACAACCTCTCACAAAAGGATTAGCGTACGTATTTTTTCCAATCTGCCGGATTTAAAGCTTCATATAGATGGATGATAGAACACGAGCCGTAAAGAGAATATAATATGCGCCGATGTTTTTATTGACATAAGTGAAGTTGTATCGATTTATTTGAAAAATAAATGTGGTGGTGGAAAATGTCCACTTGTATACGTTTGTAATGCTTGTGGTATGGATTCCACTTTGAGGATAATTTTATTTATAAACTTTAAACTAACTTTTCGTTTCCTCTGTATTGTAAAAAAGGAACATGGAGTTAAAATATCTTCTGACCTAGCTACCGCTACGACCTAACAAACATTTGAATTGATATACATTTTGACACATTACGATCAGCAAAAGTAGGTAACTTAAGTATTTCAAATTTCGTGGCCACTACATATATTTGAGGCCAGTTATGACGCAGGGGCACACGCATACGACTATGAACGCGACAGCTTGTTACTTCGTTTCCCACTCGAGGAAATAAAACATTTATTAATTTCATTTCACTTTGGTAATGAGGCAAAGCACAGCCTTGAGTTCTGCCACTCAGCAATTGTGGGTGGAAATTGGGGCATGGTCTTGGTGGCCATGAGGACTCTGTCTACCCTGATATGTACGTGATACAGTGAAAAGCATTAAGCTTGCATTCGAAGCATAATTTTTGCCTAAATTGTGTTCAATAAAGAATAAATAAATAATTAAACGATATGCAATGATTTGATAATGAAAATAAGCTATCATTGAAACATAACATTAAAACTTTCGCACATCCTCATCGGATAAATTTTTGATTGAGAGCTTAATTTCAACTCTAACTAAGTTAAAGCTTTATAAATTGTATAAATATTCACTTTCTCGGGATAAGACAAAGGCGTTCGGTAGCATTCGGTAACCGAAAACTTAAGAACAACAAAACGACGAAATTTGAAAAATATAATACATAAACTTTAGTTTCTATTTGGAAAATAAAAAAATATATTAATATTATAAGTTTTTAAGAAAATATAAAACATAAATATAATGGACCTTTATAAAACTGAAGAAGTTTAGAATAAAAGTCGAATCCGCTTTCGCAAAGTCTCGAAACACAAGCGACCTTATAAGTTTGAGACTGACGTTTTATTCATACGAGTGTAGTAAATATGTTGAGTCAGGTCAAAGTGTAGATTAGAAATTTCTATTTACTTTTATTAGCGATAAAATAAAGAGAAATTCATTGAAATTTTCTCTAAATGTTAGTTAGTTTATGTGAAAAGCTAGTTATTTTAATTATATACGTGTCGTTTCAGCTCGAAACAGTGTATGCAGAACACGCACTAGCGTCGTCGTTCTAATAAATGGCCTGTCGTTTATTAATTTATAACACTTTTCATAAACTGTGAGTGATAACATAATGACTGTATTTATATTATTCTTGACACGGATAAAAACTCAAATTTTTCGGAATTTACTGATTAATATTAATTAGATTAATTTAGATTTCGATTATTCTTTTTTTATTAGAAAGTCTGCACTTCAAGTTACATGAGATGTTTGGTTAGGTTCCTATGGGATCCTGTGGAGATGTCAGTGTTGTTTAAAATTATATTTTTTTTATTTCTAGTTCTAGTAGAAAACAATTTAAAATGTATATACAATGGCAATAGTTGAATTCTCAAGTCTTAAGTCTTTAGAGATGTGAAACTACAGCCTTGTGAAACTCATCAAATGCTTTCAGAAGTGGAGCGCGGGTGAATAGATAGTGTGGCGCTTCCTTTTAAGCATCTCACGACCTTATTTGAGTGATTGTTCTTGCACTTGAACTGCATCTTCGAATCATTTATTCAAAACTTAAGTATTTAATTCATAATTTATGGCCATGGGATGGTGTAGATACAGGAAATTATTACAAAAGTTAGAGATCTGGAGGTTTTTCTGATATTCAGGCTTAAATAGAGCCCTTTCCCTTTTGTCTTAACGAGAATCGGGTGTCTTAGCACTAGGTTCACAGGTTCTATTTGCCTACCCTGCCATGTGCGAGATACACCGTGAAGCTAAAAATAAATGAATTCTTATAATTATGAAATTGTAATTAAAAGGTAGATAAACATAGTATATTTATAAATAATAAATTGAAATATCCAAATAAACATTGAGGTCACTAGCGTTTCCGTGTCGCGTACGCGCTGTAAAGCCGAACAGTTTTCAGATTTTAGCAACGAAACACTACAAGTGGCCGTTTCTGTGTGCGCTTTCCTTTGACGAGGTAGCAAAGGTAGACGAAAACCGATTTAAAACGTGCATGCAGTTAAAAAATACTAGTTTTTGCGCTGTGAACCTGAAAGAAAATGAATAAAATAAGTTTAAAGGCGTACCTATGTTTTCCTATTCTTTTTTTGTTAATTTTATATAATTTCAATTCATCAAATAAAAATGTGAAAGAATGAAAAAACTATTGAAAACGAAACGAAACGAGCGAAAAATAATGAAAACTAAATGTTAGTAGGTAGAAAACTTAAAATATTGGAATATTCACAAATTGAACTTTGAATGGTAATTGAAGCTTCGATAGCTTTTTATGTATCTGAACGTGTTGTATATTTAATTGAGATATGCTGTGTGTATGTATGTTTATATCAATGTGTTTATTTAGCTTGTCTTTCATTAATTTTTTGTTATACTAGCGATCCGTTTCGGCTTCGCCCGCCTGAACTAATCAATTAATAATTTATTCATCTCAATGACCTTCGTGATCTAAGAAAACTTTAATCAAACACTTGTTTCGTAGTAATATTATCGCAAACAACTGTTTATTTTATCTCAACTTTTTAAATTTGTAAATCGATTGAAATAATACAAAGACTAAAGGTTAAGGATTTTTACCAAAATACGAGAGTGAAAACTGCATTTCAATCCATTAAGCCCTTTATTTCTATTCACCCTGAAAACACAGCATCTAGAATAATCAATAATCGGAAACAAAACTAATTAACATCCTCTTAATGGGTGTTGCAGACGGCAATTATTTGGTTTTCTTCTCGTTGTATCCCACATATAACAATAATGGTTTACGATTTACCTTAATTAGCTTTCTCTGTAAGGCGATTTTTACAAATTTCCTCAACATAAATAACTTGTAACAAACATATAAAAATTTCAATTTAGTTGCTCAGAGAGGTTGGACGGTTTCCAAGAGGCTAAGGTTCAAATCGCGCTATGTTAAAATTTTGCATGTTTCCTAAAATCTAAGTGCAGTCGCACAGGCGTGTGACTGTAAACGCGACAGTTATGGGTTTGATTTCCACTCAGGGAGATTAATTATTATTTGTATTTTTATTTCTTCGCACTGGTAACAAATAACAACGTAGCATTTACTTAGTATTATCTTTTTTTTATGTGCACATAACGTTTTTCCCCCACTTTCACACAATTCCCCACATTTCTTGAAGTAATAAGGCCACCTTTGCATACTTGTTTTTATTTATTTCTTGTCTGGGGTATTTGTATTTTTTTTTAATATTTGTGTGCAATAAAGTATAAGCTAAATATGTGACTGTAAACGAGACAGATTGTGTGTTCGATTCCCGGTAAAGCGCAGCTTTGAATTCCGCCACTCATTACACAAAGCCTCCAGAATTCGGAAAGTGGGTATCGGAAGGTTTTAAATAGGAAGTGCTTGACGCGTATAATAGGTTCTACAAAGAAATATTAAATTAAGAGTTTTTATTTGACATAAAAGTTACAGCCTCGATGTTTAAGGCAATAAAAAAAGGAATGAGGTATTTCCGGAACGAAAGAAAACAAAGGTAATACGAAACCTTTACATTTGTTTCTTCTATTACACAAATAGATAAACGAGGTATTATTTATCGCGGTCAGGGCGTTTGCCTTTTATCCCACATATTACATTTAAGATGTGCTTTGTAATGAAGATTTTATATTTCGATATGACGAATATTCCGGACTATATTGTTATGTCAGCCGTAGTAGATGTTTTATGTGATTGATTTAGTGCAGATCAAAGATTCGATCTCAGTACTAAAATCGAGACAGAATATAAGTAAGATACAATAAATGCTGAGGCCATCGTTGCGCAAAGCCACAAGGGTGTGACTGTGACGCGATAGTTGTGGGTTCAATCACAACTCGGGGGAATGAATTATTATTTATTAGTCTTTTCATTTCTTCGTTCTGATTCATAAAGCATAATTCCTGAAGAATGGAGTATTTTGATAATAGGTTCCTTCTCTCTGCCTACAGTGATGTATGCGGGATAAAGCGTAAAGCTGATTTACTTTTTGTTATTTTTATAATTATTTTTTTATGGGAGAGGACAAGGCAAACGAGCGTTCGGGTCACCTGATGGTAAGTGATCACCGCCGCCCACGACCCCATGCAACACCAGAGGAGCTACAGGTGCGTTGCCAGCCTTTAAGGTGGAGATGAAGGGCACCGGGGCCCGGCATTACCTAATGCGAAACGCAGTGGCAAGGGCCACTACTTCACGCCGGTTTTAAATGTCGGGGGTGGTATTAAATCCGGTCGAGTCTGCCCATGCGTGTTGCCATTACTGGCGACGTGAAGTGGTAGAGCCACACGTACTTTAGTCACCTCTTACGACACCGACAGTACCAGGGTGATCCTATTCTAAGCCGGGACATAATAAATATTTTCTTTCCTCGAGTGGGAATCGAACCCGCAACCAGTCGATTGTGCAGCACAATTTGTACCACTGCACCACGACCAGTCTCAATATTTACAACAAAACTTAGATTTCGCAATATTAATAATAATATAAAAAGCTTTCCAGCAGATTTCCATTTTTTACAATCCTGGTGCATTACGTAATTTCGAATAGGATGACTGATTTAAATTTCTATGAAACTTATGTGTTTGAGAGTTTTCCTTAGTCCGCTTAGCTTTAAAGTATCTTTGGCGACGTCTCAGCTTTTAAAATACTTCTTACATTCAACTGTAAAAAGAAAAACGAGGACGCTATCGTTTAAAAGTTCAGTTTAAAATGTTTAAAGAGAGTGGTTCTTACATAAGTTAAGTCTCAAATGCATTTGTTATCGCTTTTATTCTAAAACCAAATTAATTGTAGATAATTTAAGGAGAGAAGTTATAACGTATACGTAATTATGGACTTAATGATGTCATTTTCAAAAATGTCATTGTTATCTATACACACGGAGCAGTAAAAACCAGGTTTTTAAAAAAGATCAAAACCACTCAAATGAGAGTCAGTCTTACCCATCGAGGGTTCCGTAACAATTTCATGATTATATGTCAACGGGAACGTGACTTATAAAAGTTGACAAACTTTCATAAGTCACGGTTGCGGGCTTATGCCCGCAAACTAAAGTTTGTCAATTCATGTTATATGAAGTAAATTATAAATTTAGGTTTGGAATTTTTCGGGTTTGTTCGGAAATAGATTTACATTTTAAGTTTTTTATTAATCATATATTATAATGACATATAAAAATTTCATTAAATGTCTTTTGGGAGATCTCAGAAGATTAAAAGATACATTCAGAGAATAGTGTAACGTAATAAAGGACTTACTCCCTTTACAATAGCCTGAATAGCTTCTCGTTATCTGAACATTCAGTGCTGCACAAGTACATATATGTATTTATGTATATATATGTATGCACACGCATGCAATCGATAGTTAAGCTAGAATTGCATTATCCTATTATTTCATAAAGTTTAGGTCTATAGGATGTTTTTAATTATTATGAACAAGTGGCTCTATGGCCATTGCTATGCAACTTACCACCCTATAAACAATACGATGTGAAGGAAGCTTGTAACAAGTGGCAGGCAAATAGAACGTAAAATTAAGACACTCCGTTCTCCCGTTTCCACCTTGAATTGACTCGTATTGAATCACAACTCAACACTGCTCTGTGTTACGGGAGCGAGGAAATCAAAGTAATTTAAAGCTAACATTTAAATAAGTTGTAATAGTTAGGAGTCCCGACTTCAGTAGTAAAAATAAAAGAAATATCTTTTAAAGTTGTAGGAGGGATATTTCATCACGGTCAGAATTTTCCCGAAGGTTACTATACCAATGTGTTAAGAATCGCGAAAAAAAATTGGATTTTCGTAAAAAATGAAATTGTAGAATCAAAACCTTGGCCTAGATCATCGAACAACGTATACATTTTGTTCCTAGAACGTATACAATAAACACAGTTTTAATATTATACTTTTTTTCAAAAGTACATTAAAGGCAAGTATGACAGACGAGTTTTTCTCACACATATTTATAGCTATCACAAAATCAATTATACCTTATTTATTCTAAAACTGAAATTCAATCGCCGTTTATTCTGTGCCTCAAATTGAGTTTAAAATTTAATTTTTAAATTTTATTATTTTAATTCTATGATATAAATGAAATCAAGGTAACTCTGTCAAGTAATGTCATTGGAAGTATTTTAACTTTATGTTCAAAAACTCTAACACTACTTTTTCACGTGGTACAGTTTTAATACTTTTTTCAAAAGTACATTAAGGGCAAGTATGACAGACGAGTTTTCCCTCACGTATATTTTTATAGCTATCACAAACTCCATCATACCTTATTTATTTATTCTTTAACTGAATTTAAATCATCAATTTTAAGTCTGAATATTTCAATTTTAATTCTATGATATAAAAGAAATCAAGGTTATTCCGTCAAGTAATGTCATTGGAAGTTTTTTAATGTAATATTCAATTATCAATACTAAAAAAATTCTTCAACTATTATGTTCATCAAACATTTTTTGATGAACATAATAATTTATCATGCACTCTTCAAAAAAATTATTGAATGAACCACACAATTTTTTGTAGCATCAAATACAGGATAGGTCCACTGTACTTGCCCGGGCCGTCTTGGTCATATTGATTGATTATTGTAACTGACTAATGTGATCAAAGTATAATGCAGAGAGCCCTATATGATTTTGAATGAAAATTAGCTTATTAAATCGTTATGCGTAAAACTATCTTATGTTAAATGTTTGTACTCACTAAACAGATCGGTAGTATGATGATAATAAATAATAAAACGGAAGCCACGGCTTGTTGAAAAATGACCAAATATGGTTTTCGAAATCCAGAACGAAATTTTTATATAAACACTACCTGTTAAAGCTATCTTATACAAGTAAGGAATATTTAAATAGCTGAAATGGAGGAAAAATGAGTATGCCTAGTACTTAAATAACATTACATATTTCAGTTCATAAATGTTTATCAGACTACAAAGTCTGGTGTATTTGGATGTACTTTTTAATTTTTCATGTTGAAGAACCTTAATGATTATTCAGCTTATCAAACCACTTTGAACATGACGGAGACGGCCCGGGCAAGTACAGTGGACCTATCCTGTATTTGATGCTACAAAAAATTGTGTGGTTCATTCAATAATTTTTTTGAAGAGTGCATGATAAATTATTATGTTCATCAAAAAATGTTTGATGAACATAATAGTTGAAGAATTTTTTTAGTATTGATAATTGAATATTACATTAAAAAACTTCCAATGACATTACTTGACGGAATAACCTTGATTTCTTTTATATCATAGAATTAAAATTGAAATATTCAGACTTAAAATTGATGATTTAAATTCAGTTAAAGAATAAATAAATAAGGTATGATGGAGTTTGTGATAGCTATAAAAATATACGTGAGGGAAAACTCGTCTGTCATACTTGCCCTTAATGTACTTTTGAAAAAAGTATTAAAACTGTACCACGTGAAAAAGTAGTGTTAGAGTTTTTGAACATAAAGTTAAAATACTTCCAATGACATTACTTGACAGAGTTACCTTGATTTCATTTATATCATAGAATTAAAATAATAAAATTTAAAAATTAAATTTTAAACTCAATTTGAGGCACAGAATAAACGGCGATTGAATTTCAGTTTTAGAATAAATAAGGTATAATTGATTTTGTGATAGCTATAAATATGTGTGAGAAAAACTCGTCTGTCATACTTGCCTTTAATGTACTTTTGAAAAAAAGTATAATATTAAAACTGTGTTTATTGTATACGTTCTAGGAACAAAATGTATACGTTGTTCGATGATCTAGGCCAAGGTTTTGATTCTACAATTTCATTTTTTACGAAAATCCAATTTTTTTTCGCGATTCTTAACACATTGGTATAGTAACCTTCGGGAAAATTCTGACCGTGATGAAATATCCCTCCTACAACTTTAAAAGATATTTCTTTTATTTTTACTACTGAAGTCGGGACTCCTAACTATTACAACTTATTTAAATGTTAGCATCACTGTAGGGAGATTTGTAAAAAAATTGCGCCTGCTCAAAAATAATAGCCAAGAATTATCGTCTCGCAAGATCGTCTCGCAAGAGAGAATACTATTTATTAAATATATTTGTATTATAATAACTTTATTACGAGGTACTGCTTTCACTTGAAAAGTAATGTCTTTTAGTCTTTGATTTAACAATGGCGAATAATGTTCATTATTCAACAATTTTTTCATCCAAAAAAGTATGAGGTCTACGTGAGTATCAAGGAGTCTGGAAGAGTTTGTCATAATCATATTTCTGTGATTTTCAAATAAATCGTAATTACTGGGATCCATAATGATTTATTAATTTAACAATATATTTATTTTTGAATCTTCTTTTTTTATAAACATATATGTATTAATATATATAATAAATATATAATATATAATATAATAAATATATATGTATTTTTCTTATTATTATTTTAAAAACAATAGTTATTTTTAAATCCGAAATATATTAGTTATTACAATATTCGTTTGAAGTTGTTTTTTTTATATATGTATTAATTATGAGCTTATCGAGTATATTTTAAATATATCGACACTCGCAGTCAATCGATGCCGTGCTCAAACACAACTGATTGAAAGAAAGAGCACGCGCTATCGTCTTTACGAGGTGTAAAAGAGATGCGAAATGACAAACGGCTATCTTATCCGTGATAACTTTATCACGTGACAACTTTCACTATCAAAATAGCACTTTATTACTGAGGATTAAGGGCGTTTTTCTATTGCGTATTTACAACCTGAAGTTGGCCGTGATAATTTTCTTGTAGAACACTAAACGAAATCGAATAGTTAACTTTTTTTTTCATTTGGCTATTATTAAACAATTACAGCATATTTTCAAACATGTGAATATACTTTTGTGGCGCATTTTTTCCCAGGAATCGAATGCGCTTGTCCGATTTATTCTATCATTAATAGTTTTTAAATGGGGGCAGAAAATAGTTTTCGCGCCACTCCAAAAACCCGACTTTAAAGTATATAAGGAGTACGCTATCGCGCTCCGTCTGCCATACTTGCCAGACGGAGCGCGATACCGCGCTCCTTGATTTTATTATTTTATTATTTTCATCATGTATATGTGAATATCATGTAACATAAATACTATTATGCCATGGTGACGGCTTCGCTTCTATCTTTTCATTATATTGAATATTTATTATTGATTTCAGCTTGATAACTCCACGCAATCTTTATTATAATTCTATTTTAAGAATAATTATTGATAGTATACAAGATAATAGGTGAATTGTATACAATGGCACTTGTTTTCGATATAACGGCTTGTTTTGTAAAGTTTTGATTATATATATTAAAAACATTCAAATTAATTTTTATAATTACTGAAAATACCAAGTATTTTTCTATATCATAAGTCATTTCATTCATTGTTGAATGAATCTGAGAGAGGTTTTACGTAATAAATTGCACAAATACATAAAATTCGAATGAAAAATTTACTTTTCTTTGTTCCGTACATGAAAGAAAAACTAGTCGAGTTACCGATTCTATTAACCCGATTTGTCAACATGTCGGGAGAACGCCACTTACTTTTTCTTTCACTATTTGATATTTCATCTGCTACTATAAAAAAAAAAACTAATATGTGCATTACGTTCATTAATATTAAGTCCAGTTTACATGTCTAATTTATACATATTGTAAACAAGCGAATAATTAGTTTTCAATTTTTAATTGATTTCGCGTAATGCCTCTAGAATTTAGTAGAAAGTGGGCAACGGGAACGGAGTGTATAATATTAATTTCAAATATAATATTTTTGTACAAACAGATAAAGCTCGAGTGAAGTAGAAACTCAAGTGGGACAAAACAAAGCCTGAAATATTCAAGATGAAATTACATTAACTTTTATTTTTAATGATATTTTAATATTTAGTTCTATTTACTTATATATTCCTAAAACTTAAAAATCATACGAAACATTTTACTTTGTCCCACTGTTGTACTTATTAAGTTACTTTGAAGCTGGAGATATATTCATCTATTTTATATTCACCTTTCCTAGAAAGTTTATAACAATTTATAAAATGTGAAATTATCCTCGCGATGTGATGAATAAAAGTTTGTTTATTAAAGACGCGAACTCATTTGTTAACTTAGACAATTCGATAACCTTGCAAAATGAACTTGGAGAAATTCGACATTCTGGAAGTGTACAGAATTAAACAACGATGTTATTGACACGTTTAGAAATGGAAATTAGAATGGAAATCGAGGCCTTTTTAATCTATGTATATATGAAATTTTCTAAAGAGTGAACACAGAGGATTTCTAGCGTTTTCTAACTTTAGAGGTCGCTATGGCGCAACATTGATCAGTGGCATACCTGCTGTCTGTAAACACGATGGTTGTAGGATCGATTCCCACTCGTGAAATTGGAAACAACATTCATTTTCTCGCTCGCGGCTTTGAGTTCCGCCAATTAACACACGATATCTCTAAAAATTGGGCGGCAATCGGGGAACTGAGTGTCTCAATACTAGACTTACTCTGTTATATGTGAAGTGCAGTGGAACGTTAAGAAAATATTGCCTTGCATATAGCAGCGTACGAGGGTCTCTGTTCTCCGCTGATCTCATTTTTTGTTAAGCACAACGCCACACCTTATTGACAGAAACGATTTAATGAAGTTTGCAGACAAACGCTGTCTTGGTCCCAAATGCACAATGATGAACTTGATACGAGATAATTATTTAAAATTTCCAATAATGGAGTATTTTTTATTCCTATTTATGAAAACCTATCACGTGAATGATAACTTCTGTTTTATTTCAATTTTCAATTATTATTATTATTATGTAAATTTATTTAAAATTTCCTTAAAACATTGATGTACATAATACATAAATTATAATTTTAGTATTACCTAAGCTTCAAAGTGTCAAAGGGGAAACTTTTGCTTGCATAACTAATATTAAATTAGTATCCAAACAAGATAGTTATAAGAGTTAGTTTCTTACATCGTTTTTTTTTTCACTCTTAAGTTAACTCTAAGTCTTAAGTTAAGTGTAAGTAGTTAAGTTTTAGCCTAAGTTTTTGTTGTGTTTGATTGAATCAAATAAGTGTGGGTTTAATTCTACTCGACAGTATGTTTATATTACACTTTGATCCCACTATAGTATCATTTACCATTCGTATGTAACGCAGTGTCTTGACACTGTGTAGGAAGAGAGTGCAAAAAATAAAAGAAATCATTATCTATTTACAAGAAATATGTATAGTTTGACTAAAAATTTGAATCTAAAACCTAGCGTATTACATGATATATTTTAATTTCATACTAAAATGTCACTCAAATAAAGAATTGTTGGACACGTTGACACTATTCATTGGATTTAATGTACGGTACTATATGTTTATTTTCATACACAAATTTTATATTGCATTTTTTAATAGGTCTATCAGTTTGTAACTTTTTATAGTTTCACTGCTTGTTAGGATACTGCGTATTATTTTCGAACGATTTTTTTAAAAAATAATAGTGGTTTTGTGTTTGACCGACTTTCTTAACCAACTTCGGTAAAAGGGGGAGATTATCAATTTGAATGTATTTTTTTTATGTTTGTTACCTCATAACTTTCTAATTGAACCAATTTTGCGTGAAATTATTAAATTAAAATTATTGAATCTGGTGTATTGTGGTCGCATTTCTTATAAATAATTGTTTTTTTCTTAAGTTTGCATAGCTTATTTTAGTTTGTTTGTTTCAAGTTGGTTTTCTTTAAGTTAAAAATTATAAATATGTTAATAAATATTTTTGTATAATTATAGTTATAGATCAACATGTAAAGATAAGTTTTAATATTTTCATGCTTTTTGTTCATGCTAAATTCATAATTGGATTTATTTAATTAAAGTTTTTAATGGATTTAGTTTTCCATTTAGGGACAATGATTAATAATAATTTGTTTTTTTTTTCGTTATTCTCAAAAAACGCAGCGTTGATTTACGTTAAGTTAAATTCAACTGAAAGTCTGGATTGAAATGACCTTAAAAGTAGATTCCGTCTACCTACCCTGCTCTGCAAGAAAAACGTGTAGCCGCTAAGCTTCTTAATGATATTATTTCTGATTCTCGTTAAAATCTGAGAATTAGGCAGAAGTAGTGGGAAGGTTGACACTGCCTCGAAAGGTTAAAAATTTTCAACATCAGATAAAATAAATGATCGGTTGCTCTAAAATATCTATGTTATATAGGTATATTGAATTACGATACCTAGATCTGTTTTTGATAGGCGTACTTAGAGCGATATCAGAAGGCTTAACCAACTGTTAAACTGTGTTTAAACTTAGATAAAGTTCCAAGCTTGGCCCTTGCGATCGTGCCCACATAATAGTAAAAGTTAGACGTTTCGTAACCGCTGTGGTTTAACTCGTGATTTAAGATAAGATGCTGTCTAAGGCGATTTCAAATATGACTCCATCGTATGGAGTAATTTACTAGACTCGTTTGAGGCCATTCGTAGCAGACAGGGGCACAAGTGTGTGACTGTACGCGACTAGTTGTGGGTTCGATCCCCACTCGACGAAATGACAAGTTTATTTTAATTTATATTTTGAGGAACATGAAAATGGGGAACAGAGATAAACGGTAAACACGTATAAAGGAGGTTTTTTTACATGTAACGGTTGATGGAGTTAATAATTAATGATATATATTAATTGAAAAAAAAAAATTCTATGGATTCATATAAGTAATTCACTAATTGAATAAATATGATAATGATAGCACCGTAGATAATATTAAAATTTACTATAATTTTGATAGAATACTGCTAAATCGGGGAAATTTTTGTTCTACAATATCGACAAAAATGTTTTACTTAACAATAATATTTTATTAATTAATAAAATTATGATTCAAATTTGTGAATTCGATAAAATAAATTTTACTAATTATATTTTAAAGTTTTATTACATTGCACATTTTCACTGTAAAAAGAAATAATTTTCCTCGTTTTCAGTGATATTTGTTAAATATTTGACATGTAAAAGTACGCAAAAGCCAACTGCTTCCTAAACGTTAGACAAATTTTAATAGATAAAAAAAAATTACAAACTAATTAAAACGAGCTAGTACTTTATATTAAAATATTGTTTCATCCGTCAGTATATCTGCCATTTTCAGTTATTTTATTTTGTTCTCTGCCAACTAACGGTCATTAAAAATCTATTACACGCTATTGATTTCAAATTCGTTGTCGTTGTATTATAAAGAAAGTTAGTATATTAAAACGCTATCAATCCTCTTTGCATTACGCGCAGAACAGTTTGTAAGTATAAAGTTTGTCACGCGCAGGTGAAACTGAACGTTAAGTAGATGATATATTGTGTGTTCTAGACATATTCAAGATGCAGGTATTTGTTTCTTTAATAATTTATTGTATGTGTTGTTATTTTTTTTAATTTTTCATAAAGTACTAGGGTCCGTCACACGCTGTCCACGGCGGGTGGAGCTGAAAGAAGCTAGTTTTGTCGGCGGGCGCTGGGTTAGATCAGTCAAAGTTCAATTTGTGCTCATGAACTAATTCTATGGGACACATTTTGACCATTTACTCAATGACTACAATTACCTTTAACACCAAACTACTTCTCTGGGATCACCGCGTCGTCCACAACGTTCAGAGATGTAGGTCTGGCGATCTAGAAGGAGTAGCATTACAACGAAACACACGTTTGAACAGTAAGAGCTTCACTTCGCTCACCTCAATTATATTATATTATCAAATTCGCAAATAATAAAAAGAAAAATGATATAACTTTAAGATACTAATTTATTTCGAAGAAGAATTCTTGATTCTATTCTCCATCCATCCATTGTGGCTGATTTTAATATAGTATATTAGAACTTTAGACAGTTTTCACGCCTACTTAAGCCGGTTGTGATGTAGATTCACTCTCACTCGTATCATAATTAAATTACACTACCAAGTCACCGCTTTCCCGAAAGCTTGTTGGTGAAGGACTATGTAAAGAGGAAACAGATCCCTCATAAAGTCTTCCTGTATCATTTTATGGCTACCAGAAGCAACTCATTTTGTATTTCATATTAGAAACTTTTAATATGATATACGTATTTAGTTAATGTTATAAAAAGTCGGTGTAACTTTGTGTGGTGGTAACTTTTTGTTTTCTAGTTCGTTTAAAATCGAAGTTTTTTTTGTAAAATTTATTTATTATTTCACGGCTTTTGCAAGACAAGCCATAATATAACAAGCATACCACTCCTGAACGAATGAATGATAAATTGTAAAAAGTTAATATGAAATATTTGGTAAATACGTGACTCGGGTCCCATATTATATGCGAATGAATGATGAAAGAAGTATGAATTGACTTACATTTTAAATGTATACTCAGTGACTTTAGTTTTTATTCATGATTTATTATATTTGATATATACATATATGTAATGGAGAGAGAGAGAGAGAGAGATAATTTTCAAACACCTGTTTCTGTGTGCATACCATACAAACACTAAAAATTATCACAACACACAATATTTAAGGCATAATAAAATAACGAAGCTTCCTATTGGCTTTTAGGCTACTATTGACTTATACCTTAATATAGTTATAAAAAATAAAAATTAAATTAGCTTCACGCTGTATCCCGCATACAGCAGGGTAGGCAGAGGCAATTTAGTGTTAAGACACTCCGTCCCCCACTGTCTGTCGAATTCTGGTGGCATTGCGTGTTGAGTGGCAGAACTCAACGCCTCCCTTTGCCTCGACACCAGAGCGAAGAAATGGAAATATAAACATAAATAAATATTTTACTTCTTTGAGAGGGGATCAAATCCAAAAATATAGCGCTGCGTTTTTTCTGACTGCCGCAGTACGTAAACAATTCCGTTAATTATATATTTTTTATAATAATAATAATAAATGCCTAGCTAAAAATAAATAATTTTATACATCTTAATAAAATGCATAGTAACGCCATATGAAAAGGGACAAAACTTATCAGGGATTGCGATTTCCTTTATTGGACGCTTTCCTTACATACCTTCGCCTATGTATGAACCTTTGTGATAGGAATTTATAATAATTACGCACCGAAGCATGGAAGGATTCAATTTTGACAACAAAATAAGATCTTACCCTTATATTTTATTTACTTTCTAGGTAAAGGTATTTTGTATATATCATAGCTAATAATTTGCATAACGTTGTATCCCGCAGATTGCCGGTTTTTCCCATTTTTGCCGAACTCTAAAGGCATTGCGCGTTGAGTGGTGGAAATCGACGCTATCCTCTGCCTCGAAACCAGAGCGAAAATTAATTACCTCGAATGGGAATTCAACCCACAACCCGTCACGTTTAGAGTCTTCACACTTTGTGCCTCCGCGCCAAGATTGGCTTCTAAAAACCTTGGCACTCCCAATACTGCAGTTACATTAAAGTTAGTGAAAGTATTTTATATCTCAACATGACACGTAAACGTTGCATTTTATAGCGGGAGAGTCGTTCCGAATATCCGTTTTCAACCACTGCTCGCTGCGTTAAGTTCTCCTAAAATATTTTACATGAAAAAACAACGACGATTAAAATAAAAGCAGCGAAGTAAACCGAGTGAAATTATGTTATGTTTTTTATTTTATTTATCCAGGACTGCTATGTATATAATTAAATCAGAAACGCGACTGGTTGTGGGTTTGATTCCCACTTGAGCCAAGCAAAAGCGCGTCGTTGAGTTCCACCACACAATATGTATTGTTTCCAAAATTCAGCGGAAAATAGTATAGCATCTTAACACTAGGTTCCCTCTGCCCACCTCTTCGAGATACAGCGTAAAGCGGATAAAAAAGAACATCCTGTTTTCAACATAAAATATTCACGCTGTTTCAAGTTAATATTGGTCATCGCAGCCATATAACGAGGAAGAGCTCAAAAGATTATTTGAATATAAAGTGTGGATCGAAATTTCGTGCATTTTTGATGTAACGGACCGCGGACAGTCCAGCGGGAAATTAACCTTCATTACTGAAGGAAGAGTTGGGCACTAAAAATGTAATTTCCGAGCCACCGCCACTTTGACGGGAAACGCCTTTCACCTCGTACAGTAAGGAGGTAATTATTATTTAAAAGTTTTTTTTTATTTAAATACTTTTGAATGCAACATTAAAGCTTTTGGTGAAGTTTGTCGATTTAAACTTTGAGATGCAACGACGTTTGAATGGAAAATTATACTGTTTTGAAACTTTCTCAATGATTTAGAGTATTTTTCTTGTCGAAAAATACTCTTAAAAATATTGGGGGAGTTTCAATTGCCTGTTTTACAGTTGTTAATGGTTTTGAAATTTTTATATTTGCTACAGTCTCGAAAGTTATGCCAAGAACCGCCGTTTTTTTCATTAAACAATTTCATTACAACTTTATTGTTTAACGGAAAAAAATGTTAGCCTTTTTGTATAAAATTCAAATGATGTTAATTACCGTGTTTTTATCCTCTAAAAATTCTTGGGCTGATTAATATAATAAGCTTAGCTCATTAAGTTTGTTTTTACAGTTACTTAAAATTTCTCCGGTAGCATTTTTAAAAATATTGTATTACGAAATATTTTTATAAGATTACTTTTTCTATGTGAAAGAACTTGGGAAATTAGTGTCGAGACATTTCGTTCCGATTCAGACACTTACGTTCCCCAATTTCCACTGAATTCTGGTGGCATTGCATGCTGAGTGGCAGAACTCAACGCTGCTCTTTGCCACGTTACCAGAGCGAGAAAAAATTAAAATATAAGATATTTCATTTCTTCGAGTGGGAAATGCAAACTCACAGCACACGCCTGTAAAGTCGAGCACGCTTGTGCTCCTACGGCCTAGCACTGTATTTCACTACTTATACTTATTTAAGCAATTATGTTATATGATATTTTTGTTACGTTCACAAAAAGTATGAAGGTTTTTTTTATAATTTATAACTAAAATTATTTCATACATTTTCAAACATAATATATGTTTGCATTTTTAACGAAAAATGGGACAAGCGCGAGTCGGACTAATCTACCGAGGATTCCGTACAAAAATTGGAGGTCTCGAATTTTTCCTGAAAATTAAATGTAGCTTGGCCAGATCTCCTTTGAAGTCTATTATTTTTTAGAATATAACCGTAAATGTATAGTTTTCATTTTCTCTCTACTAGTACTACTGTAGATGGTAGCTGCCAAATTTCATAGTTCCAGGTCAACCGGAAGTAGTACCCTATTAATTTTGATTCCCTTGTTGAAGTATTGGCTATATAAACGGTCATATCTTTTTTAATGTAAAGAAATACGCTTTTTGTAAGGAAATCATCGGCCGTATATGGTTTGAATTTCAACTCGATAACTCCAAGCATTCCTGAGATACATATATAAGATATTTATAAGGTGATATTCGGGCGAATTGGGAAAAGGGATTTCCTTGTAACTATTACAGTAAATACTACTACATATTTTACCAGAAAAAAAAACAAACTTGTTAAATTTCAACCGGACCCCAATTGATAACCTTTTTTTATCTCCTTTTGATATTGATTGATAAATCCTCCAAAATGGGAATCGAACCCACAAATGTTAAATATCCGGATAATATCACTTACCTCAATTAATCAAATAAAATATTCATTTAAAATGCATAAGTTATTATGTAAAATTTAATATAAAGATAACGTTAGTCTTAACGGACTTATAGATGAATAGAGTTCTTATATGCAAAACAGGAAGAGGTTTATTCATGAGCCTTCTTGCAACAAGGCAATGGAATACGAAATAAGTAAGCTTTGAATTTTAGTACATATATTCTTAGAAATGATAAGTGGCTTTGTAAAAATGACAAAATATATTTTTGATAAAATTATTTAGTTAAGAGTATCCACGCTTAAGTAAATAAAAATAATTAAATTAATTTCCTTCTTTGAAACCATAGAACGTTGAAATATATATATATTTATAGGTGTTATTAAGTTTATTATTAAAGAATCAAAGACCACAAATTCATAAATATAGACCGGCCATACTAATTTATCATCTGTAAGAAGTACAATAGTGATCTCATATCGTGGTCAGGTCAACGGAGACAATGTTCTCTATATATTTGTCAAGTTTTGTCGCCCAATTGTGGAAGTGTCAGAGGCATATATATATATATATATATATATATATATATATACATTTATATGTGTGTGTGTATATACAATATATTACATTCAATAATTGCAAACAATGTATGTACATATATATGTAAGCTTGTTTATATGATTCTTACAAAAGTATGAACAAAGATTTTTATAATAATAAAAGAAAAAAAAAAGGAAATCCCTAAAACGTAAGCGAGTCGAACGACCTGAGTAGCATTTGTGTGATTTGTGTGCACCGCTACGAGTATGAACTGACGCGTGTTCGCAAAAGGCAATTAAACCGGCGCACTCATAAATTTCCATTATTTGGGTAAACAGGGTGACGCGTGAGAGTCAGTATTTTACATTGTCCAGTTGAAGCTGTGCCAAGTGGGCTGCAGCTGAACCATCGTTTGATCACCGAAAACAACTTAACGGGTCACTCTATAATTAAGATTTTGGGTGAACTCCAAAATCAAAGTCAGCAAACGATTTTGCCAATTGTAATTCAATATATTATTTGTAGTATCGTGTTTTAAACCTATTTATATTAGTATCGGTGTCACTGTTTACGTAACGGTTGTGGGTTCGAAATGTTTATATTTCCATACGCTCTGATGTGGAGGCAAGGTGTTGAGTTCGGCTACTCAACACGCAATGCCTCCAGTACTCGGCAGTAAGTGGGGAACTGAGTCTTAATCCTATGTTCCCTCTGTCTATCCTGCTGAGTGTGGGATACAGCGTGTCATTCATGAGGCAGAGGTACAACTGGTTGTGGGTTAAATTCCCACTCAAGAAAATGACGTATTTATTTAAATTTACATATTTATTTCTTCGCCCTGGCGGAGAGGCCCAGCGCGGTGTTGAGTCCCGCCACTCAATACGCAAGAATTCATCGGAATGAATTTGACTTGAAGTGCATTAAATTGTTGTCCAAACACTTTAAATAGTTTGTAACCACAGAGTTAAAGCAAAGTTATGGATCCAGTTGTAAACTATTTTCATTGAGCTAAATAGGTATTTTCATAGCAATTGTATATTATAATAAGTGTTACAAGCTTATATTTGAAACAGAAAAAAAACATAGTTACGACATATTTATAACTGAAGAGTTTGTTCAGTTGAACGCGCTAATCTCAGGAACTACTTATTCAAAATGACGAATTCTTTTTGACAAATTTCATACATTTCTTCTAGATTTTGCAATATTAATTAAATATTCAGATAAGGAAATAAATTACATTCATATTTCTAAGAAATAAATAAAATCTTCCATACGAAATTACAACTATTACAAGATAAGATCTCGAGGACTCCCTTGGCGGCGTTTGTATGAGAATAATGTCCTTCGACTTCCATATCGGACAGGCAAGAAGTCCATATCGTTTACTTTACGATTTCGTTTTGCTGAGAAATTTGCAAATTTTTAAATATATTTTTTTATATATTTTAATTTTGGAACTTCCCAGAATAAGGCCTGCGAACACAACTGGGTTTATATTAATTAGAGAAAATGAATATCTACATCTAGACTATACTATGTGAGATATAAGTAAGCTATATAATTTTTTTAATAAATTAAGACTCATAAAGGACTACAACGCTGCCAGTACTCAGATGACGACAAAATTTTAATACCATCTTTAAACCTTTTATAGATGACAAGTAAGGATCCCTCTTCAATCCGCTTAAGGGGGAAAAAACGTATTCCACGAGACAGCAATAAATAAATGGGCCAGTTTAAAAAATTCTGATCAAAGAAAATGGCGAACTCAGGATATCATTACTGAAAATGATAATTTTTTTTCTATATACCTTTTATTTTCAGTTTAAAAGAGATATACGTGTCAAATTAACAAGTCACATTTACACATTTGATCCATTTTACGCGTGCCTAGCGGTTATTGTACATAAAATATTGTATTTTCCAGAATTCGGTACATTTCATTATATTCTACAGAATTTTATAAAATTTTTGGTGTTATATTTAATTTAATTTAACTAATTAGTGTTATTTTAGCAGGAACGCGCTGTTGGCATGGTTTTTTGGATCAAAAATCTCCCCCATCATCCCCATATCCCATCAAAAATCTCCCCATCTCCATACCTTTAATACATTTATTTATCTTTTCAT
>JBAIZZ010000249.1:1036395-1058629 GCA_037355905.1 Heliconius aoede | reverse complement strand
AGCTGCTGTATGTTTGTTTTTCGACTGCTTTGATTATTTTTTGATGGATTTTGGCGGAGTGGAAATGAAGATCGTTGTGGTATACTTTAGATGATTTTAAAGGAGATTAAATTTTTTTCTACTTTAAACTATTGAAATATTTCTTTAGAATAAAGTGATCTTTCTTTCATTTGAATCTGAATTTATACGCAAAACTATCGCTTGCAATCAAATTTAGAGAGAGCTTATGGATATTTTTTTTTTTTATTTAAAAACAAGTAAAACTCGACTAAAAAACTTAACCAATGTCACGCTCTGCAAGCTCATCGTAATCTAGATCATTTTAATGGGCGTAATTTTTTAATGAAGTGCATCGCATCATATCTGATTACAGAGTAATTAATTTTAAGCAAATTGACTTCATATTAAAAGAAATCAGCTTCACGCTATATCCCGCATTCAGTAGAGCGAAGAAAAATGGAAGTATAAACGTAAAGAAATATTTCACTTCCTCGAGTGGGAATCGAACCCACAACCGTTGCGTTTACACGCGACACCCTTGTGCCATTGCGCCATGACGGCCAAATAATAATGCAACTTAGACAATATAATAGATGATTTGAGACTGGTGCAACGGCACAAGCGTGTCATTGGATCGGGACGGTTGTGGGTTCGATTACCACTTATTTACTAAATTCATTTCTTTGCTCTTGTACCAACGAAAACGCACCGCGTTGACTTTTAACTACTCAGCAAGCAATGTCTCGATTTCGATCTCCCGAAAGTGGTGAACGGAGAGTCTTATCACTAGATCGCCGCTCCCTATACTTCCAAATGCGTGATACAGCCTGCAGCTGAGGTAATAAATACTATTTAGTCTGTTACGAAGATTTACTTTTTTTTTATTTTCATGCCAAGAATATATAATAATATATCACCAGTCATTACGTACCGTAATCCTTTTGTGAGAGGTTGTAAAGTGGAATGGACGTAACTTTTCATATAGGAATAATTCCACCGACGCTTCTTGATATATATGGAAAGTAAACAGCATTGAGAGCTACCTACATTATATATGTATGTGTATTTTATTCGTTTTATTTGTATTCTCTGTGTTTTTAATATATTAAATATGTTAATATTCCAAAATATTAATATGTTTAATCTATAAGACTTATAGAACTGTAATCAAGATGTCAATACTAGTTTGTGTTGTGTCACATTAACAGTTTGGTCAAATTTTATTATGAGTGCGGTACTAGCTAGCGGTGTTAGGTTATAGAGGTTGATTGTACTGTGAATATAACCTTACTTTTACTAAATCTATAATAATTCAGTTCTCAGATAAATAAAACTGCCGGAATTTAAAGAGAGAGATTGATGCACCTGAAACTACTTTTTCATAACATTTCATATATTTACATTCTATCTCCTTTTATCATCCGATATGATTTATTTTATTTAGGTGTTCATTGTTACTTAGTAAAAAGGAAATCCATAGAAATTATATTATACTACAAATATATTGTAGCCAATTTGGACATATTACAAGATTTTTTATTCCAACTATAGCCTGAAACACTTATATAAAACCTCCAAAATGGATTACAAGGTTACAAAAATGGGCAGCGAAATAGGAGCTTTCTACGTACGTGTCATAATTAAATTACGTTTCTGGGTTATTTGCGAGCCGAGAAGTTGTAAGTAAACGACAAGGCTTTAGGGGGAATGTAGTGAAGCCTGCGATTTAAGTTTTGGTAAAACTAGTATTGTGTTGTACTCGTTATGTATTGGCATGTTTTTAATTTGTTTTATTTTTCCTTTTGTCTTTCTATATAAGTTTCGCATATCTGAGCAAACTATGTAGGTACAGAGAATATTGAGACACTCCGTTCCCGACTTTCTGTCTAAATTAAAGACTTTAGATGGTGGTGGTGGTAGACCCGAAACGCTACGATACGTAGTGGGCGATACCGCTTGCACACAGAAGTTCCGTTTAAATTAAAATTAAATCAGCTTCACGCTGTATCCCACTCACAGTAGGATAGGCAAATGGAACCTAGTGTTAAGACAGTCCGTTCTTTGCTTTCCATTGAAATTTTGGTGACATTGCGTGTTGAGTGGTCACACAACTCCACGCATCTCTTGGTATCAGAGAGAATAAATGAAAATAATTAGAAAAAATAATTCATTGATTATTATTATAATTTAGAAATTATTCTCTTAAAATAAAAATATTTGTAAATATTCAAAATTAACTCCCACCAACAATTTACATATTTCTATAAAATGCACAAGGTAAGGTTTTTAAAAATTTCTAAGTAACATGTATAAAATAACTGAGACACTTATTGTCGATAAATTCTGTTATCGTCGACTAAAATAATTTCAGCTGCGAGAGTGTTTCCAGGTTGAAACGACTAATAATTATTTAAAAAAAAAAAGAAATAATATATATTATTTTTAACAATACAGACACTACAGATAATAGATAAGCAAACGTAAATGAGCTCTGCCGTGTGGTTTTTTATCTTCTATCATCGATATACGAGTATAAATCAACCAAATTTATATATTTTATAAATCTTCCACGTATAGACTGAGTGAATTGATATTTATATTATTTTATTCCACAAGACTTTTCTTTTGTTATTACTTAGAAGTATAGTATATTAATTGTTAGTATATACCGTACACATGTCCGTGCTCTGTAGAACTTATAATGGCCAACATAAGCCAGAAAGCCCCGAAGTTTCTCTTTTACATTCGCCCCAAAATATAGTTTTAATGACTAACTGCTCAATCAATTGTTCAAGTTGCTCACAGTGTAAGTAGTATTTTGCATTTAACAATACTATATATATATAAATACTTATGAATTTACGTGTATGATTTGTGGTAGAACACTAAAGTCACAGCGTTTGATTTAAATTGTAGCAAAATTTTGATTTTAATATAAACAACCTTGACAGGTTTTGAATAGATGGAAATCAAAGGAAATTTATTGTCAAAACGTTTAGTTAGTTTCCTTCAAGCTTTTTTCGACTTTACGACTTTCTCCGCTGACAATTCTGACAATATGTGTGTTGAGTAAAGGAACTTGGCTCTGTGCTTAGGCTACTTAGAATGGTAAAGTGGAAATTATTTAAGTGTATACCATTGAGTTCAGATCGAGCCCTCAACCATCTTATTTACAGTAATTAGCTTGCAGCGGTGGCGATAAAATCTACAAAAATAAAAAAAATATATATTAAGCGAGGCATTGTAATAGAAAATCACTTAATATGAAATTCAAACTCCTTTGAATTTTCTCTTTTCACGACGAAAACAATAGACACGTTTGAGTCGCTTAATAATCAAAGAACAAACGAAGCTACGAAAGGATATTTACATAATAGCGTTTGATCTCGCGAGATGCATCAAAAACACCGATGATTGCCTAAAAGCTGAATTACCTTTACATGTAAGTATAATTCAAAGAAAACTTTATATATCTCTCTTTCCATATAACGGAAAAAAGGAATGTTTTTTTTTCTTTTTTTTTTTTCAGCTTCACGCTGTATCCCGCACACAGCAGGGTAGGCATACCTCGGTATCAAGACACTCCGTTCCCCACTTTCTGCCTGGAAAAAAGTATTTGATTTTTATAATTTTTTTTATATAAGCTTAGAATATTTTTGATATGAAAATTTTAACATTTTTGTAGTCTAAATTCTTAGGGTTAGGCGTGTGTATTAATTTGAATCTTTGGCCTCTGTTTTAATTGTAATGGTTCACGATTGCTTCAAATTTGCATAAATAAAAAAAAACTGAATTTAAAAACTATTTTCAATATATAAAGGAGGTAAGGACTAAAGAGGACAGACCTCACCATCCAAGGCTCTTGTGGGAAACTTTAAACGAAATTGAATTGTCGCTTAGCGGCTAGGTGCGCCGCCAACACCTGCACACGCTGTTTTCCGCCGCTTTAATAAAACTACAGAGATATTTGAATTTTAAACTCTAGCAAATTTCTACTGTTAGATTTCTTTCTTTATTAACTTCATGTTGCAAGTCTTATAACTTGTAAACAATTGTTATTAAATTTTCTGCTTTAGATATTTTTGAATGAATTTTTTTTCAGCGTCATCAAATATTAGGTATTTAATTCACTCGAGTGGGAATCAAACCCATAACCTATCACGCTCTCTCTAGTACTCTTACTCTTATTTTACAATTTGTGTCAGGTATGTTATTCTTTATAAAATTAAAAGACAGACATGGGTGAACAGATATTATTTTTGTGTAAAATGAAGATTGTTCTAGATATAGATAATTATATATTTATTTTTTATTTTGCATGTGTTGATGAAACTTTATATTAGTTATTTCTGTAGTAGTATTTAATGGATGTGTTAATGTAGAAATAAAATATAAATATTATATCTTTATAGTTGTTATCTCACGTAGCACACATAGAATGGTTAACATTTTTTTGTAAATTACCTATAATTACTCATTTTATGTATATATAATGCTTAGAATTAATAAAAAAATCCTTTACACAATTGAGGCCAGTCGTGGCGCAGGGGCGTGCGACTGTAAACGCGACAGGTTATGGGTTTGATTCAGTCTTGAGGGAAATGTAATATTTGATATTTCCACCTGTTGCCGAGGCAAAGTTCCACCTCTCAACATGCAACAAGTGCCTTAAAACTAGTTTCCTCCTGCCTACCCAACTGTGCACGTAAAATACCTAGATGCAAAAAAAAATATTTCATAAATTATTTTAAATTTACAGTGTCAAATAAATAAAATAATTCACATAAATATAAGGTAGCAAAAAGTTTCGTCGTAAAGACGTCTAGACTTTACGACAATATCTGTATGGTTCATAACAAATTCAATTTTATAATAATTTGACGGCCACTTGCATCGTCGTCGTCAAGAAGATGAAGAGCTATAATAGAAATATGCATGATTACCTTCTTCTTCTTCAGTGTCATAGTATTGTAAGCCTAGCTTTTGTTTATCTGAAGCATTTTTAAAAATACATTGGGGTGATATTATTTTTTCCCCGGTGTATGTCCAGTTATTTTTATTAGCTTCACTCAGTATCCCGCAAACAGTAGTTGAGGAGTCCTAGTGTTAAGATACTCTGTTCGCCATATTCTACTGAATTCCGGAAAATTGCGTATTGAGTGGCGGAACTCAATGCCGCACCGTGCTTCGACACCAGAACGAAGAAAATGAAAATATAAAGTAATAATAAAACCTGTTTATCTATTTAATCGTTTGAATACAGAGTAACCTTAAATACTTCTTTTCAAAGCGAATACAATACATTTTCTAAGGTTCCGTATCTTAATAGGAAAAATCTGAATCCCTTTAGGATAATTTTTTTTGTGCGTCTAACCGTCTGTCCAGACCATTTATTGTGATCACGAAGAGGTATCAGAAATTAATATCAGAAATTATATATATATATATATAATGTCTAGGGGGCATTGAACCACAGAAAAATTAAGTTACTAAGTGAACGCTTACGATTGTTTTTGCGTCTCTTTTTTCCGTATTTTGCATGAACCATTGTTACTTGTAATAAACCAGCTTAATTAAAGTTAACAAAAAACACTTGAATTAAGTGGAAATGAATTGTAATTTATCAAAAGAAAAAAAAATTAGCTCCATTATATTATATAGAATAATTCTGTGATTATAATTCAATTTATAAAAATAATTTTCATCGATGTTTTCTTATGAATGGATCACGTAATATTTTGGTCCGTTCCCGTATCACTTGCCTGTAAGAGCGCCACAAATTGGATGTATTAGTTCAATTACATTTCAAATTCAAGTCAACCGGGCGGGTGACATGTTTAGACAATGATCTGGTTACAATTACAACATAAAAAGATGTCAATCTTTACCAAATAAATATAGTTGGATTTGTTTGGATTGGTCGGTTGCTCTGTCGTTTCATTAGAGCCAGCTCTACTGAATCAGTTGTCCCTCCAACACTGAAAAAATATCATGCATGCCATTTCGACGATTCATAATTATAATAACAAAAAATACTTTAGTTTCTCTTTGAACAAAATATTTGTAAAATCTGATGAATTAGGTCAAGATCTCTACTTCGTCGACATTGTTCTAATATATTTAATACATGTTCGCTTGGAGACATTTACCAGTTTGATATACATAAAGTTATTGCCATGAATGTAAATGAGCGTAGTATAGTATAATACTATTACATGGAAATACTTTGTCTAAAGGAGTATAGATAACTTACCCGAATTTATAAAACTATTTTTTATTCAGTTTTATGCAATATCCCTTACATAGCAGGGAAGACAGAGGGAACTTAGTGTTAAGACACTCTGTTCCTCACTTTCCGGAGAATTTTCGTGGGATTACGTATTGAGTGGCATACGATTGTATTTGACCGTATTTGCAAAGTTACTGATATTTATTAAAATTTTTCATTCAAAATTTTGTATTTTCTTAGTATAAGGTTACTATGGACAATATATCACTAATAGACAAATAGCCTTCTATAATTTCCTATAATACTTAAAAGATTGTCCACTAACTCCTAATCGATGACGAATTGATTTGTCTGTTATCATCACAACTCAGTAACGTCACCAGATGACGACTAACTTAAGTTAGCTTCACGCTTTATTCCAAGCGGGGTAGTCAGAAAGAACGGAGCGCCAAACGCTACGGTTGTATTGTAGGTTATGACTACACGTTCGCTCTTTCAAGAAATGACGGAGATTTCGACGGACGGGAAAATAAGCAAGAAGTACAAGCTGATAAAATATTCAATTCATATAAAAAGATTATAAGAATCTAACACATTTATTTCGAATTTAGATCAAATTTTAAAGAAAAACAAAAGCGATAAAACATATTTAATTACGTCTATTTATTAGCAGTAATTCCGTTAATTTGTTTGTGGTTCACAGTAAACGCTTTACGATGGCTGAACGCGATTACGCCATGAGGTTAACGATACCTCCGGGATCGAATACGAATATCTACTTTTGTTTATATCTGACTGACCCACTTTGTATTGGAGAATAATGATTGCCAGCCGTAAAAAACATTGTGTCGACATAGATTTTGTTTCGAAACCACTAAAGCGATTCCTATATTCGATCCTTATACATTTTATTCCAGCGACTCAATCGCAGCTTTGCCGCTCAAATTTATTGTTCAGATTTCAGGTTCCAGAACAAACAGGAAGAAACGTGCTAGATGGTTTTTAAATTGTATGTTTAAGTAACCATAAGTAATACTAATTTATAGCTAAAAAAAATTGAAAGTAAATTACCAAAAGACTTAAATTACTTAATTAGACCTTCGTGGCGCAGTGGCACGATCGTGTGACTTTAGAAACGACAGTTGTGGTTTCAATTCCCACTCAGAGAAATAAATTATAATTAATTAATATTTTGAGGTCAGTCGCGGCACAGGGGCGCAAAGTGTCACTCTACACGCGACTGCTTGTGGGTTCGATCTTCACATTTTTATTTCTTCAAATTTATATTTCTGTAATTATATATTTTTCATGTTAAATAATAAATATCACATTTAAATAATATGTTCCGACATAGGAAATATATAAGTATTTTTAAATTTGTAACTATATATGTAGTCTGTTACATACTCGTAGCTACAAATATGATAATACATTGTAAGCTTTATCGTGTGTACACGCTGCTTTATCTAGATTCTAAATTCTTAAACTTTTTTCCAGCTTTTTATCGTGTTCCCGAATAATGTACGATATCGAAGAATCAAAAATTGTAGTTCTTTGTGTTTGTCGAGTTTATGGATGAAAATAAAGTTTGCTTCTATTTTAAAAAAGCCAGTGTAAAACTTTGTGCTCACAGAATTCGATTGAAAATAAACAAAAAGTCATCAAATTGGCTGTGGAACGGAAAAATGAACCTATTTTCTAGTGTACTCACAAAGAATTCTATTGACCTATTACTTTCGACGCGGCTCTGGCTCTCTTTTTCAGTTCCATGCTGTGTCCCGCTTATAACAGAGAACACCGAGCGAAGTTAATGTCGAGATTCTTCATTCTTCTTATGTGGAGAAAATCTACGCCACTTTATAACCTTATTATTAATGTATCTTAATTTAAAGAATAAAAGTAGTAAAAAATAAAAGTTGTAGTAGTATCTGTTGACTTAAAGACAAACTGTAAAATTTAGCAAAAATTTGTTTCTTTGCACACTGTTTACTATTTTTTATTATTGACTTTATATAATAATAATTCATTCCCCCGAGTGAGGATCGAACCAATAACCGTCGTGTCGTAGTCTATTTGGTCCATAAGGATTTTTTATTTGAATTGTAATTAAATACAACTTTTAATTTCAATATTATTCCTACATTTTATACTGAATACATATTTTGCTTTGAACTATTAATGTTAAAAAAGTTTGCACTTGAAAATTTTTCCATGTAACCTTCGAATATACCAATTGTTTTTTGACCGCAGGTGTTTATTCACACTTTTATTATATTTTATAGGTAATTAGGTAAAAAAAAATCACAAATATATGCTTCATTATATAAAATAAATACAAATTTTATTGTATGATTTATAAAAGGTTTCTCATTTAACCACATGTTCTAAATAAATATTTCATCAACTGTTCAAATGCATGATAAAAGAGCTGTACATAAAATTTTAATACTGGGGTATTATAAAGATGGCTAAGGGTCTAAGTTCGAGAACTAAGGATTATCAGAAATTTCGGAGTTAGTTTCAAAAGTCATCAAACTCCATCGTGATAAGGGTGTAATAAAGCAATTTCCTAACTGTAATCAACCTTCAAAATCACTGTTTCCGCTTCCCAATTGGTTTAAGACAAAGACACACATTTTTTCCATATCTAATATTTTTTTAAGTGGCCAGAGAATTTAAAATTATACATATATATAATTAATTATACAATATATGGTTTTCACTGAATCTAACAAGGAAAATAACAGATTTTGAAGGGCTTATTCTTATGTAATATTGTTCTTCTAATGTAAAATTATTTTCGGAAAACCATTAAACACGCATGGCGCTTATAAAGGCAATTTAAACATATCAGGTGGACTGTAGTAAAAAATATTTCACAGTAAAAAAAAAAAGAAGTTTATTTTTAAAATCTCAAATACATTTTCTTTTACTTTTATTACTAGCGAGCCGCTCACAGCTTCGCCAGTTTGGACTACATAATAATTAATTTACTAATCTATATAACTTTTGTTTCCTAATAATTAAAAAAAAATCTATTATAGTTCACTAAAGTAAACTCTTAGTCTTAACTCACTTAACTTAGTTTCACGCTTTATCAACTAGTAAACAAGTGTTTATATCAACAAGAACTCAACGCCGCGCTTTGCCTTGACACCAGATCGAAGTAATAGAAATATAAACGTAAATAAATATTTCAGTTCCTGGGGATCGGGGATCAAATCCACAACCATTGCGTTGCAGTCACACCCTTGTGCCGCTGTGCCACGACGGCCTTTTTTTCAAATAATTACATCAATAAGGATTTGTAATTTTTGTCAGTCAACAACTGTCATATATATGTATATATATATATATATATATATGAAAGTAAAATTCATATCATATGTTTTAATGTTTTAAATGTTTTAAAATTTAAAATTTGGATAAATTAATCAAGACATTAGAATATGGATTAACCTTAAAAAAATTGGCAATAGATAAATGTGTATGATTTAAAATAAGTTTCTCAGAGGTGTAAATTTAATATAAAAAATGGTTGAGATAAAAAGAACATTTCGTGTAATATATGATTTCTGGTTAAATAATAAAAAATCTTATTCTACTTTATCAAAAAATTTATGCTCACACAACTTTTCATTATGTAAATTAGTACATGTATTACAACATTTTATTATGTACTATGTATGGTAAATAATGATCGATTACATAACATATAGTATGTTAATTTTGAAATATTATAGTACATATTTAAAAAATATATAAAACACATTAATTCATTTTTCAATCATTTTTATTAAATAACAGTATTATAACATTGGTAAAATATAAGGAGAATATGTATAAGAAAAAGGTGGTCGGTAAATTAGTTATTACTTTTATTGGTTTCTTCATTCGCTTTAGAGTCGGACAGATATTCCT
Organism: Heliconius aoede; assembly: GCA_037355905.1. Taxonomy (NCBI): domain Eukaryota; kingdom Metazoa; phylum Arthropoda; class Insecta; order Lepidoptera; family Nymphalidae; genus Heliconius; species Heliconius aoede. The sequence continues at coordinate 1,048,479 of JBAIZZ010000249.1, read as the reverse complement.
CTTTGATCATATCGGCCCCCATTTCGCCTATCATAATTGCTGGAGCTTGAGTATTTCCACTTGTTAGGCTTGGCATGATACTAGCATCTATAACACGCAGTCTTTTGGCACCATGGACTTTCAAAAAATTATCTACTACAGCGGTTTCAGAGCATGGACCCATTTTACATGTCCCTACTGGATGATATACGGTAATACCTACATTTTTTATGAAACACTTCCAATAATCGCTGCTTGGAAATTCAAACTCATTACATTGGGATATGTTTACTCTGTGAACAAATGCATTAATTGATTTGAAATAAGGCGCGTTTACTATTTTTACAAATGTTTGAATACCTTCCACAGTTGCTTCCACGTCTCTTTCATCTTCAAAATAACTATATTTAATTATAGGCTTATCAGAAGGATCATTTGATCTTAGATATATTGCTCCTTTTGAAAATGGATGCAAAAGATGAAAAGCAAAAAGATATAACGCTTTATCTTTAATATGTTCTAAGTATGAATTGAAAGTTTCATCTTTATAACCTGGAATGTGCTGTTTAACTGTTGTTGAATTTTTCCAAATGATAGTTAAATGATTTTGGAATTCCGGGTATGTCATATTTTTGTCGCGGGAAAAAAATGCACTTACATCACTCAAACTATTCTGTGCAAGCAACCCGCTTTTATTATACATATATTTTATAATCTCAAATTCATAAGCCTTTGGATCGTCGACTCCAGGTTTATCTCCATATATAGGAATAGGGAAATGACTATGATCTTGTAAATTTTGGCCTACACTACCTAAGTCAATTTTGCATGAAATATTTTTAGACAGTAAATGCTCTTTGGGCCCTATTCCAGATAACATTAATAGCTGCGGAGAGTTAATAGTTCCACCACTTACGATAACTTCTTTATTGGCATAAAATGTTTTATTTTGACCATTTATAGTTACTTCTACTCCGATTGCTACATTCTCTTCATTCAGAAGAATTTTAGTCACGAAAGCTCCAGTGATTATTTTTAAATTTTTTCTTGACATAGCAGGTTCTATATACGTTCTATATACACCACGTCTTTCGCCATCACCAGCTGTTGCTCTCATTATTCCTGATATACCTTGTCCTTTAAATTTTGCTGAGTTAATATCTTTCACATTTTTAAATCCAATGTGATCCCATGACTCTAAAACTTTCTCAGTAAGTTTTCTATATGTACTGTTAAACGTATTTATACCCAATGAACCATTAAGTCCATAAAATTTTTGTATATGTGTGTCTTGTAATAAATTCATATCCTGGAAGTTTTCCGCTTTTTTATAGTGTAAATTTACATTTTCCGGCGTCCAACTAGGGTTTCCTTCGTTTTCCCAAGATTTGAAGTCAGGATCTCTGCCTCTTACGTAAAACATTGCATTGCATTAACATTTTTCCTCGAGGCCATGATATCGATCCAGTCTTTAATGCTTGATGAGTAATATTATCATTTTCTGTTGCATACTGCCAATCATACTCTGTATTCTGAAGTAGAGGATCCAAGTTGGGTATCTACAAAAAATATATACTGAGAAGTTATTATGGTAAAAGGAATTATTTTATATTAATTTTAAATTATATAATATAATAAATATAATAAATGGAAATATAAAATAGGAATATTTATGTTATTATATGTGATATTTACTTCAGATTCTATAGGTGGTTTGTAACCGGCTTCCAGTACTAGCACGTTCCAATTGTCAATTTCGCTAAGACGATTGGCTACAACACCTCCAGAGGTTCCTCCGCCCACGATTATAAAATCAAATTTTTCCAGGTCTAAAATCAGAAAAACATAATGCACCGATCAAAGACTTATTTTATAACCTCAAATATTAATAAATAAGTGTGTATATTATTTTTTATTACAATTATATTGGTTGAGGCAAGTATTATCCATAGCTCTCAAATATCAACTTAATTTTACATGTAAATACAACATTTAATGAAATATAAATTTTAAAAGAATATAATCATTATTAATTTTTCAACATAATTGATGAGATGTCATGGTGTAAGTAACACAAAAAAAAATTGCTTACTTCCTGTGTAATTAGTAGGCGACTCCGATACAAAACATTGTGACGCCGCTAGAAAATTAATCGCTGATTCAAAGAGACGGGAAACTGCTCCTGTAGTCACGGAGCAGTGCTTTGTGCCAGTGCTAATAGAAAAAAAAAACGGATGCAGTGAAAACTTCTAATTTTAATATAAGCTCGTTTAAATATAAAATTCCGCGGAAAGTGGAGAAAGGAGTGTCTTAACGCTGTGTTCCCTCTGTCTACCATGCTGTGTGCGGGATGCAGCGGGAGGATTAATTAAGTTAATTTATTATTTACCAACTATTCATAAATATTCTTGATAAAGTTTTCAAATTAGAACGTGTTCGGATGTTTAACATCCATATATATATATATATGTAACTATATAAAGTTGTGTGCCAAAAAATAAAAAAATATATAATATTTTAATTGTAATTAACTTAACTCTGCTCATTGTATTGAGAACCGTCTCTACCCTCAGAAATAAATTAAATTTATTTTTAATGTAATTAGTAAGATAAAAAAATATATATATTTCTAGCCCACAATTGGGTACTTACAACAACATTTTGAAGTACAGCCTTGGCCGCCAAGACACGCGCAACTGTAATAGAATAACCTATCTATTCGTTTATATTTGGTACAAAAACAAATAAATCGTCATTTCATCAAACAAACGATGTACAAATTAAGTTTTTATTAAGGTACATCTAATTTAGTGACCTTGAAGTTTTGTTTGTACAAACGTTTTATTCCTTTCGGTTTCCTCAGGCGTTAATCACTAGACTACTATCACTAAGTGAAATACGGGTCCTGGATGTTTACTTGGATGACATGATGGCTGTTTGCCTCACATATTACCTTTACAGCTCACAAGGCATACAAAATGTTAGCCTTTGTATTGTGTATAGAAAAGGATTTTAAACGGGCTGAAACCCTCAGTCAATCTTGGACTATTGTTCCACGTATTCGTATCCTCAATATAAAGTTTACACCAGAAGAATTGAAGGTTCATATTAAAAGTTACTTCTTCGATTAAAATTGAGACATTCTAATGCAGAACCTCTAATTAAGCTTTTAAAAGATCTCAGAGATCCAGTGTTGTTGTATAAGCTGGTAAGCAATATGATTGATTCCGCCCTACTTGTGAGTAAATTAAAGTTTGCGTGTCATAGATTGGGTGCTTTGTGTCACGTGCTTGCAAATATTTTAATTTTTAGTATAAAGACTGCGACATATTCAATTTAAAATTCAATAACTTCAAGGGCTGTTTAAAGACTTACGACGGACGGACGGGACTTTTCCGCTTTAGTTTTTTGTATGTATATAAATTGTAGTTCTTTAGACTTTGTGTATCAAGCTGTTCTGATGAAATAGAATTTCAGAAATCATTTGGTTCTGAAGTTTCCAACAAGGAACCTTTCAATGTTGATGTCACTTTTGATACTTTCTCACCTATAGCAAATAAAAGGTATCTACATGCTTTTATTCCTTAAAGCAGGCGGTAAATTATTGTAAAGCCCCTCATAGGTAAATTTTTTTTAATCTGTTTTCTGGTTTTAGGTAAACTCGGACTCGGAAACGTTTGTTGTAGATTCTAATCTTACAAAGGCTAAGTAAGTATGGATCGAGACGCTTATTATTTTTACAATAACTTAGCACCTGCTGTTTAAGGATCATCCTTTTGAAATCCAAATTGTTTTTTTTTTATATAATTGAATTATGAGTTAAAAAGTTATAATGAAAAAGTATTTTAATAATTTTGTTTTGTAAAATTTGGATATCAGTTAGTTTTGTTGTAGCACTTCTCCATACTCCATATTCTATACATTTCTATTAAATAAAGTAGATTATAATATACTTTACTAGAGAATTATAAATAATATAACGTAAGTGACGCGTAATAAAAGTAGTAGTCATGTAATAAAAGTAAGTAAAAAGAGTGAGTAAAAACAAACAGCCTTACACTATTTATTAGCAAAATTCTAAATATGTTGTAACATTATACTTATTGTATAAATTTTAAGTAACCGTTTACATAATATATTATATTAATTTACATATAATTCGTATATTTCATATTGAAGATTAATGTCTAAGGCTTTGGTTAATTGTAATTTAAATTGGAAAAAAAAATATCTGTTCTATTATTGAGTCTCGTTATTATATTTCTTTTATGACAATTTGAGACTACATTATATTATATATTGCTATTATATTGTAAATATATAGAACAGAATATTTTTATATTTATAATTTACCAAGATGATCATATTTAATCATGTCAGCTCCCATTTCACCAATCATAATGCACGGCGCGTTGGTGTTGCCACTTGTTAGCGTTGGCATAATACTAGCGTCTATAACACGTAGCTTTTTTGCGCCATAGACTCTTAGAAAGTTGTCTACCACCGCATTTTCTCGACTCTTACCCATTTTACAAGTTCCTGCCGGATGATATATTGTGATACCGACATTTTTCAAAAAACATTTCCAATAATCGTCGCTTTGAAACTTTAGTTCGTTACACTGTGATATATTTACTCTATGAACAAATGCGTTTATGGATTTAAAGTAAGGAGCATTTACTATGTTCACTATTTTTTTAATACCCTCTGCTGTTGCTTGCACGTCCCTTTCATCTTCAAAATAACTGTACTTAATTATGGGCTTGTCGTATGGGTTTGCTGATCTTAGATATATTGTTCCTCTAGAAAATGGGTGTAAAAGATGAACACCAAATATATACAACGCCTTGTTTCTGTTATGCTCCAAATAGGAATTTAAAACTTCATCTTTATATATCGAAAAGTGCTGTCTGGATGTTGTTGAATTTTTCCAAATAATAATAACATGATTTTGGAATTCCGGATATGACATGTTCGCGTTACGCGAATAAAATGCGCATACATCGCTTAAACTGTTGTGCGCGAGCATGCCGCTTTTATTATACATATACTTTATTACTTCGAACTCTAATGCATTTTGATCCTCTATTCCTGGTTCATCTGCGTAGATAGGTACAGGTATATAATTATGATCCTGTAAATTTTTTCCGACACTTTCTAAATTGATCTTACAGGAAATATTTTTAGACAATAAATGCTCTCGAGGACCTATTCCAGATAACATCAATAGTTGCGGTGAGTTAACAACCCCACCACTGACTATAACCTCTTTACTAGCATAAAATGTTTTATTTTCACCATTTACATCTACTTCAACTCCATAAGCTTCGTTTTCTTCATTAATAAGAATTTTAGTTACAAACGCTCCTGTGATTATTTTTAAGTTACTTCTATGCTTAGCAGTCTCTATGTACGTTGTATAAGTACTACATCTTTTGCTATTAGAAGCAGTTGCTCTTACTATACCTGAAATACCGAATTCTTTAAAGTGTGCTGAGTTGATATCTTTAACTTTTTTAAATCCAAGGTATTCCCAAGAATCTAATATTTTCTCCGTAAGCTCTCTGTATGTACTATTAAATGTATTAATAACTAAAGGACCTTCGTGCCCATAAAAGTCATTTATTTCTGGATCTTGTAATAAATTCATGTCTTGCAAAGTTTCCGCTTTTCTGTAATGCAAATTAACGTTTTCAGGGGTCCAACTAGGATTTCCTTCCTCTTCCCAAGACTTAAAGTCAGAATCTCGGCCTCTCATATATATCATCGCATTAAGTGAGCTCCCTCCGCCTAGCATTTTTCCTCGGGGCCATTTTACTGATCCAGTTTTCGTTGCTTGATGGTTTATACCATCATTTTCAGTTGTGTACTGCCAAGAATAACTAGAGTAGTAAAGAGAACGATGCATGTAGGGTATCTACAAAAAACAAAATATATTTGGTTAAATAAATAGAGCTATACAAAAGAAAATATATATTATATTTATACTGGTTGTATAAATATAACTTTATATACCAGAAGTTAATATAATTACTTCAGATTCTATACTTGGTTCTGGACCTGCTTCCAAAAGTAATACATGCCAATAATCGATTTCACTGAGACGATTTGCTAGCACGCTACCAGCAGACCCTCCACCGACAATTATAAAATCGAACCTCTCAAAATCTGAAACTTAAAAGAAAAATATAATTTTATAGCCTTAAATTGTTTTTTTTTTATTCTCTTCTTGTGATCCAATGTTTAGTAATTTCCCCGTGTGACGTTTCGAAGCTGTATTTTTTTACGACATGAATTTTGATGTCTTTGCCAAGATAACTGAGGATTTAGATATTTTTTTGTTCTACTAACTCTACTAATATAATATCAGCAAAAAGGTGGAAAACTGAGAATAGAGTGAATTATTATTTGGGGCACTTAAAATGCCCACTCCATGGGACATATGCAAAATAGTCTCGTATTTTGCATATTATTCTTTCTTGGTTTAATCATATTTGCTAAAGCGTCGAATGGCGTTCGTATTTTTTTTACATAGTAACATTGGGCAATACTTAAAGCCTTTGTTGTATATATACCAATGTTTGACAAAAAATGCTACGATTGACTTCAGAGGAATAAAAATGTTTGATGAAGCCGAGAGGTGAATAATAGAGAATTTTGACTTAATAGGTAAATGTCTAATCTCTCTGCTTATACCTTGCGGTGTAGATAAAAGCACTTACAGCTAATTATTATATTAAATAAAATTCAAAAGTTGAATTTTATTCTTACTTCTGTCGTCGTTATTCGGTTTTTCTGATACAAAGCATTGTGTTGCTGCTAAAAAATGGATTGCAGATGCGAAAAGTTGTGACGCTGCTCCTGTAGTGGTGTAGCAGCCACCGATACTTCTAAAAAAAAAAAGATGAATCAAGATATGATATTTTTGAGATTTACGTAATAATATATCATACATTTAATATTAAATTTAATTAAGGGTCGGTATCTCCAAAGGTAAATACGGACCCTTCAATGTATTGTCTGTCTGTCCGTCTGGTAAGATCATTTATTTTAAGATCTGTTGGATGTATATAACTGAAATTAATATAACATTTATATATCTTCAATTCCTTGGAGCACAGAAAAAAAATTAAGAATTTAACTCAACTTAATCAAAAGATACGAGTATTTATGCATTATTTTTGCTACATTTTGTATGTTATGGAGACTTCCCCTGGATATTTAGCACTAAATTAGAACTTACAATAGAAATAAAGGAAAAAGTTGAAAAAAAATTAAAAAATTACTACCCTGCTATGTGCGAAATATAGCAATTAGCAAGTGTAAAACTCAATACGCGTATAATAAAGATGAAACAGTAAATTATAAATATTAATTATAAGTATTAATTTGTTAAACATATAAAACAGATTGTCCACTTACAATGACATTTTGACGTACACGGCCTTGGTCGGCAAGACAATAAAAACAACTGTAAGTGAATCGCTTGTCTTTCTAATTATATTGTTACAAAAATAATTAAATATTCATCAAGAATGAGTAAAAAATTTTAAACTCGTTGTGTGGCCTAGAATATAATAAAAAAAATATTCTTATCTCTTAACACGTTAACTCTTAACAATAAAGAGAGTTTGAAAGTAAATGGATACATTACATTATTTATTCACGTGACGCTTTGATTTCGTTATATATTATACAACGAAAATTTTATATTATGTTATATTTTGTTTAGGATGATTGTTCAAGTTTATATCTCACTTAAAACGATTAATTAAATTTAAAATAAAATGGAATACCTTCTCTTCTTTTTTCATTCTTCTCGCTTCATTTGGGAAAATAACTGTTTTATTTGTGGACAAGTGGTGAATTCAATAAAAGAAACAACATTTATAAAAGTAGAAAACAAATAATTTATTTTAAAAAATACATTTAAATTATACTTTACCTTCAAGTGATTTAGTTGTAAAATTTATCGCCGCACAGAAATTTATTTTAAATTGGAAAATGTATAAAATAATTTCTAATTAAATTAATTTTCAAACAAAAACGGCAAAATATTACTTTGATAATTTAAAATCTTATATATTATATAATAAAACGGTAAATAATATTTTATATATATATTTTTACCGATTTACTTAAAAGTTAAACGAGGAAATTAAATTATGCACTGATACCAACACATTTAACTTTCAGTCTATTCGTCTTATTAAATGAATAATCATATAGTTCAAGCGGGCGGGACGCTAGTAGCTTCATGTGTGCACTTGTTGTAGGTTCGATCTCCACACGAGGAAATTAAATATTTATTTAAATTTATATTTCCATTTCTTCGCTCTGGTGTCGAGGCGCGCAAAAGCGCGGCGTTTAGTTCCAATTGCCATGCATATTCATTTTTAAAATTTATTTTATTGCATTATAACCATAGTACACTCAAATAAATAATATATTTGACAAACAGTAAGCGTGTGGGGAATTTTAAAAATTGTATTTGGTTTTATAACACTCGTAGCTTATGTAATGCAATCACAGTGAGCACTTATGTATTTATGGCCGGACAGAAAACTATAATAGTAAAAGTTTAGTTATTTAGTGCGATAAGTCACATTGTACAAAATTGAAAAAGATGTACTCATTTTTTTATATTTTGCCAATTCTATATTAGGATTTTTTTAACTGAACCTGTCCAGATTGCCGAATGAGCTTGATCCCAAGCATCCTGAAAAGTCTCGGGCTTAGTCGAAAGATTATGACTTTTCACCTCTGCAACCACCACTTGATACGAGGTACATGTTTCTCGGCTACTTTCTTTTTTGGAGTGACGTTAAAGACAAAAATACCAAGTTCAACCATCAGGCTTTCGCCTGGAATGACCAACAGTTAGCGATGACATTCACAAGAATGGTATCCCTAAATTAAATAAAGTTTAATAAAAAAATACTTAATTTATCAATCGGAAGGTGATAACATATGTGGTATTTCTAGCGTAAATTTTGATCCTGAGGAAATTCTGATCCGGGGCAATTCTGGGATAAAGAATAGTATAAACATGTTGCTTCCTTTCTCTGTTTTACAAGTCTTTCTTGAAAATCCCATTAAAACGATTCAGTAGTTTTGGTGATAAGCCTGGACAAACAAACAAACATTTAAAAATAGTTTTTGTTACCTGCATGAACTTAAAAAAAACTATTTTTTAAATCACGGACAAATACTTTAATTTATTTAAATCCATAATAACAACTAGATAGGTCGTAAGGTGTGTGCCGCAATACAACTTATTTGAATTTTTAAATGTAGTCAAAGTTATAATATACTAGCCGACCTTGGCGGCTTTGCCCTCTTAAACTAGACAAATATATATTAAATATAACTAAACTTAACTTAGCTTCACGCTTTATCCCTAGCAGGGTAGTCAGAGAGAACGGAGAGCCAAACGCTACAGTCTCTACATACCTCTTTCGCCTCGTCCATTTTCATCAATCTATTCATGCATGCCCTCCGGGGGGGGGGGGTCCTCATGCTTTTTATGTATCTTAGATACTGTGTTTTCGAAGGTCAACTGAGGTCAACGGAGGTCTCCCCTTACCTCTATTATCACTCACTTTTCCATCATATATCTTTCGTACCATTCTTTTCTCACTCATTCGTTCGACGTACCCAATCCAGCAGACCACGTTCTTCTTTTTTCTCACCGTGACATCCTTGCTAGTACCTGATATTCTGTGAATATCTTCATGGCGGATCTTCCTACGAAGAGATCGCATCTCCACGGCATTCTTCCTTCTTCCATTCTTCTTCCCACCCACGTTTAGCTGCCGTATAACAGCGTGGGTACCAAAACTGCATTGTGTAAGGCCAAACGCGCAGATAGCATTGAAATATAAGTTGCTAGAAGTTTAGTGGTTGTGGGTCAATGAAATATCATATTAAATATAATTTATTTATTTGGTCACAATATTATTAACAAAAACACAATCGAGTGGGGATCGAACCCACAACCATTGGATTTTACGCATTGTTACACGAGTTTGCATATTATTTAGTAGCCTCTGCAAAAATATTTAAAATTAGTAATCCACATAAAATATTTTTTAAATATGACAGCGAAAGTTATAAAGGAAAGTATTCTAGATTCGCATACAATTCACTTAGAGACATATGTGCAAATAATTTCAAGGATTTCTTCATTAAAAATACTAATTATCACGGTTGTCATCCGAATATTATTAATTATTTGGTAAACGTTTATTTTCTACATTTTTATTACATATTTTATATTTTCATTGTCATTACAATTTTAATAATTAAATATGTTTAAATAACATTCATTAATTTCGACCTCCAATAACAACCGGATCTACTGGAAAATTTCTCTACTGGACCGATTACAAAAAATCTTTTACCATTAGAAAGCTGCATCGTCACTGACCAAAATAAGTTGTGGTACATTTTGAAAATAATACAGATTAAAGATATTTTAATAGTAAATAGGTATATAAGTATCAATAATTTCACTTAATATATTTTTCAATTTTCTTTACCTTGAAGTTAATATATTACAATATTATTTATAACGTATAGTGTAACGTCATTCATTAATTCATTAATAATAGCTGTCCAAATTTTACGTTTCTAGCATCAGCCCTTGCGGCAGTGCGTGCGTCTTACCCAAGTCAGTGGGAACATTTCCTTTTATATAAATAGATTAATAGTCACCGATTTCAAATATATATTATATTTTCAGAATAAGTAACACAGTTGGAAATAGCTATACATTAGTGTTAAATTACGGTGACATAGATTTCATTTTATTGCTTGGTTTAGATTTTAATCCACTTTATGTAAACATTGCCAGCGCTGTGTTCTCTACGCGGTTCATAAAATGGACGTTTTAATCTTATAAGCTTGACTAAAGCGGATTTCTGAACGGTTTGGAACTGTATGTCAGGTGAATGGAATGTAAATGCATTTCGTAGTTTCATTTGATGATATTGTTAAAAATATTTTAATCTACGAGCGGTATCGATACCCAAAACTGCTATTCAATCGTTGATCTTACTAATAAAAAGGTGGGCGGCATACGGACTGCATCAATCATATTTTATCTTCCCAAGCTGTGTAAGCGTTTTATTTGGATGTTTGTAATTTTTATCATGAATATTGGAGCATGTTCAGCACGACAAAATGCACTACTAGCGAAATACGTCGTATTAAAAGGACTAGCCAATATGAAGATGAGGTACTTACTAGCTTAAATCTAATGTATTGGGAGATATTTACTTTTACGATATCTATTCTTTATTCATTCCCAAGGAAATTTGTTAAGGTTGGCGAAAACTAGCAATTTATTTTTATTAAAAATAACTACTTCCTACAAAACAGACAAACGGGTATAAATTTGAAAATGGGTTCTATTACATAGATAAAGTGTCCCGAGTTTATTAACTTTAAGTTTTTCTTTCGTATTTTCTTATCTGCTGACACCGACTATGTATGATTTTATTAGTAGACCTATAAAAAGTTCCTAACTTTTACCTAACTTTAACTTTTACTTCCTAACTTAACACCAAAAATTTTAGTTTTCTTAACTTATTTAATTACCAGAAAAGTCCAATTTAAATTTAATAAAAGATTTAAGCTTGTTTTAATTCACAATAACTTTTAAATTGCTTAATAAGCTAGCATTGAAATATTAGTTGCTAAAAATTCTGTGGTTGTGGGTCAATGAAATACCATATTAAATTTAATTTATTTATTTAGTGGTAAATAAAGGTGGTCGAAATGTTAATTCTGAATGTTGCTGGCTTCTTCATTCGCTGTTGAGTTGCCAAGATATTCCTGTTTGATCATGTCGGCCCCCATTTCACCTATCATCATTGCTGGAGCATGAGTGTTTCCACTCGTTACTTTCGGCATAATACTAGCGTCTATAACACGCAGTTTTTTAGCACCATAAACTTTTAAATAATTGTCTACAACCGCAGTTTCGATGTTCGGGCCCATTTTACATGTTCCTCCTAGATGATCTACAGAAAGAGCAAGGTTTTTCAAGTAACATTTCCAGTAATCGTCGCTTTGGAATTTCAGGTCATTACACTGAGTTAT
>JBAIZZ010000249.1:806513-1035912 GCA_037355905.1 Heliconius aoede | reverse complement strand
TAATTTTTTAATGATCACCACTAAATGATGGTAGCAATCAAAACGTTCTATTGCTCGCGCTCAGAGTTGCTCGATAGCAAATAAATTAGGAGAGATAGAGAGAACAAGAAACTTGCAGGCAAACGACGGCAGTTCGTTTTCGCGCCATAGATTTGGTGGTTTTCCCGCCACCGCTTCGCTCAGCTCCACCCGCCGCACATTGCAAATTCGGCGGCCGTAGGATCTATTAACTTCAAAGCATGTCTTAGCATATTTTAAGTGCCTGTCAGAAGGTAGGGAGTCTAGAATCCGAAACTGCCGTAGCCTCTACCTTACTGGATATGACCACTACGTTTCTTTAATATCTATTTATTTCAATTGTATTCTTAATATCTATTTTTTAATTGTATTCTTCTAATGCCTCATATCGTTGCTACCATACGTTGAAGATTAGCCTTTTAACCACAACCTGTGTGTGTTAAATGTGAATCTATCGCAGTAATTGCGATAACGATGTGCAAAACGCCGTCATGCGATTGAAATTTTGGTGCCTTCGAGTTCTTTATTACAACCATCACATTCGTCAGGTTGCTTGTTTCTCTGTTTCAAACATTGACATTTTATTGTATGCTGATGACCTGAAAATATATCGAATAATTGTATGCTCGAAAGATTGTGGCGTGTGATCCCGGTCTAGAATAAGATCACCCTGGTACTGTCGGTGTCGTAAGAGGCGACTAAAGAACATGTGGTAGAGTCACGTCGTCAGTAATGGCAACACGCATGGGCAGACTCGACCGGATTAATACCACCCTCGGCATTTAAAACCGGCGTGAAGTAGTGGCTCTTGCCACTGCGTTTCGCATTAGGTAATGCCGGGTCCCGGCGCCCAACTCCACCTTAAAGGCTGGCAACGCACCTGTGCCGCACTCGTTTGCCGTGTCCTTTACCATAAAAAAAACCATCTGAAATCAAGGATGATTTGGATAGATTGGATTGGAAGAGATCTCTCATAAGTACAACTTTGTGAACTAAATATTTTTTAATTTTTAATAGTAGTTTAATTTTTAATTTTTAACATTAATAGTACACATTGGCTCCGTGCTGTCTTACTGGAGAGAGCCAAAGAAGTTATAGACTTAAGAATTATCTTACATAACAAGCATTGTGAATTAGTCTTTTAAAATGTATGACTTCGTTCTGAGATCATGTAATGGCTTTAAATATTATATAATTTTTTATAACCTATAGGTTATAAAAATTTAAATTAAATCTATTATCACATCTTAACTAGAATTGTAGAATTGTATCGGATAAATATGTTATCAAGTAACTACTAAAACCCATATTCGAACTTTCCGTCAACATAAATTTGCAACCTCTATATGTAGAAAGAAATGTTGGTATTAGGGCACCAATTCGCCACATCCTCGAATTATATGGTAAAACATATATTTTAATGACAGAATGATTTTAGGCCCGCATGCTGGTATCTTTACGAGAGGTGTAATAGAGAATCTCAAATATAAAATATTGATATCACAGACTTGACTGCAGATACTCTCAAATCTAAACCCTAGAAATCAGCTTACGTAGGGCGGTCAGGTCACCTAATTTAACTTAGTAAAAATATATTCTCTTATATACCATCCCTCAATATCACAAAATATCAAATTTTAGAATTTATTTTAATTTTATTGTATGTAATAATCAACACTGCATTTCTGATCGTATATCGTTTATTTTGTCAGTGACACAACGTCTAAAATTATTAAAATTGTATTTATACCTTAGATTTAAGATTTATTGTAAACCTGTTTTGTGATCCTTTCGATATTCAATGAAAAAGTATATTATTAATTTAATGACGTGACTAATACAGATCAAATAAAAAACTTTACTTTAAATTTTTAAGCAATTTAATAAAAATCTTGATAAATACAATGATAAACTAAAAACAATGATTGAATATAACAATTTATACATAAATTAATTACTACTATTGTTGGTCTCTTCACTGGCTTTGGAGCTGCCAAGATATTCTTGTTTAATCATATCGGCCCCCATTTCTCCTATCATAATCGATGGAGCATTGGTGTTTCCACTTGTCGGGTTTGGCATAATACTAGCATCTATAACACGTAGCTTTTTGGCACCATACACTTTTAAGAAATTGTCTACCACAGCGCTTTCAATATTTGGACCCATCTTACACGTTCCCACAGGATGGAACACAGTTAAAGCCATATTTCTTGCAAAACATTGCCAATAATTATCGCTTTGGAATTGGAAGTCATTACATTGGGTTATATTTATTCTCTGAACAAATGCATTTATCGATTTGAAGTATGGTGCATCAACTATTTTTACCAATTTTTTTATACCCTCGGCTGTTGCTTGCACATCTCTTTCATCTTCAAAATAACTATAATTAATCATAGGCTTATCATAAGGATTTGATGATCTTAAAGTTATTACACCTTTAGACAACGGATGCAAATGATGAACGCTAAATATGTGCAATATTCTATTTTGTTCAATAGGTTCTAAATAAGAAGCCGCAACCTCATCTTTAAAAATACCAAAACGTGCTTTCAGGTTTGGTGTATTATTTGTAAATATAGCAAAATGATTTTGGAATTCAGGATATGACATATTTTCATTACGAGAGTAAAATGCACTAATGTCGCCGAAATAATTTTGTGCCAACAAACCACTTTTATTGTACATATATCTGATAACTTCAAATTGGTAAGCATTCGCATCAGAATATCCAGAGTCATCCCCGTAGATAGGAACAGAAACATAATTATGATCTTGTAAATTCTTACCGACTTGAGTCGAGTTAATTGTGACTGTAATATTTTTGGATAGCAAGTGGTCTTGGGGACCTATTCCAGATAACATCAGTAGCTGCGGAGAATTAACAGTCCCAGCGCTGACAATTACTTCTTTATTTGCATAATATGTTTTATTTACACCATTTACATTTACTTCGACTCCATAAGCTTCTTTTTGATCATTAATAAGAACTTTAGTTACATAAGCCCTGGTTACGATTTTTAAATTACTTCGTTTTAGATTTGGTTCTAAATAGGCTGTATAGGTACCACGTCTTTTGCCATTAGCAGCAGTTACTCTTAATATTCCAGCCACGCCATAACCTTCAAATTTAGCTGCGTTAACATCTTTGACTTTTTTATGTCCAATGTACTCCCAGGAGTCTAAAATTTTTTGCGTAAGGTCTCTGTATGTGCTATTGAAAGTATTTATAACTAAAGATCCGTTACTTCCGTAGTAACTTTTTATCTCAGGATCTTGCAATAAATTTGAATCTTGCAAGCTTTCATATTTTCTATACATTGACTTAACATTTTCAGGTGTCCAACTGGGATTTCCTCCATCTGCCCAAGATTGAAAATCGGCATCTCTACCTCTTACGTATATCATTGCATTGATTGAACTGCACCCGCCCAACATTTTTGCTCGTGGCCATATTACCCGTCCATTTTTTATTGCTTGATGGTTAATGCCATCATTTTCAGTTGCATATTGCCAGTCGTAATTACTGCCATAAAGTTGAGGACTTAAATTTGGTATCTACAAAAATTTTAACAATATTTTTAGAAAATTATAGATTTAATAAATAGCGATATACATTTGTTATAAAAAAGGGATTATTCACTTACATCAGACTCTATGGGTGGCTTGGGACCCGCTTCCAGCAGTAGCACTTTCCAAGTGGTAACTTCACTAAGACGAGCAGCTATCGCAGCTCCAGCAGATCCTCCTCCCACAATTACAAAATCATACTTTTCAAAATCTGAAATATAAATTCAAAAGTAGAGCTTAATATCTTATTTTAAAAATAAAATGTATGACTTAAATAGAAATATTATATGAATGTATATTTTTATTTTCTAATTTGGTTGTGAAAACTTATTAATATATTAAATATTAATGATAACTTCTTTAATCTAAAATCTTGAAGTAAAGACATTTCCTAAAATGTACAGTTCGGTAAGCATAAAAATAAATAAAATATACCTATTGTGATATACATATATGTATATGTGTCATTGTTCTTATATTTGAAAGAAAATAAATCTTTTATGATTATAACGTCATAAAGCATAATAGACAGAGGAACCTAATAATAAGTAATAAAATAAAGGTAATACTCCGTTTCCCAGTTTTCGCCAAAATCTCGAGGTATTGCCTGTTGAGTGGCGGAATTCTACACCACGCTTTGTCTTGTTAAAAGAATGAGAAAAATGAAAATAAAAAAAATCATCGAGCAGGAATCCTATAATCGTCACGTTTAGAGTTATTAGCTTACGCCCCTGTATCACGGGACCTAAGCCGGGAGACACATTTTTAATAAAATATAAAAATATTATTGGGATAATAAATTTAAATATAAAAACTAAAATGGTAAACTTACTTCCTGTATCATTGCTCGGTATTTCAGACACAAAACACTGTGATGCAGCTAAAAAGTTAATTGCCGATGTGAAGAGCTGTACCGCTGCTCCTGTGGTTGTTGTGCAACCAGTTGTCCCATTGCTAATGAAAAATATTTTCTATTAACAAACTGTCATTGTTATATGTATTTATAATAAGTGTAATAACATTTTAAACTAAAAAATTTTTCTCCTGTATTTTAGTATTTTAGATATTTCAAATATTACACATGTTTTTAAATATTTTTAATGCATTCATCAAAAAGGATGAAACACTTACAAGAGCATATTGAAGTGCAGCTATAAGCTATGGCCGATGGCGCAACTGTGGATGAATCCTCTGACTGTTCGTTTATATTGTGTCTAAAAAACAATAAATCGTCATTAAATACATTAGTAAAGTAAATTTATTTTAGTATCGACATCTGTTATATTTTTAAGTAAACAATTTTAAGTATTTTTAAATATTTTTTTTTCGACAAAGTCCATTTACAATTGAATACACACGTTACACGAGTTTGCATTATTATTTCGTAGCCTCTACAAAAATATTTAAAATTAGTAATCCACGCAATATATTTTTTAAATATGACACGTGTATATTATTTGCGAAAGATATAAAGGAAAGTATTCTAGATTCGCATACAATTCACTTAGAGACATATGAGCTAATAATTTCAAGGACCTCCTTATAAAATGATTTTATTATAAAAAAACGAATTATCACGGTTGTCGTCTGAGTGTTATTAATTATTTGGTAAACGTTTATTTTACACATTTGTAATACATATTTCATATTTTCATTGTAATTATAATTTTAATAATTAAACATGTTTAAATAACTTTGGTTACTTTTGGCCTCCGATAGCAACTGGACCTACTGGATAATCTCTCTACTGGACCGAATACAAGAATTCTTTCAGAAAGAGCAACAAGCTATATTACAATAGAGATTCCTAATAAAAATACAATTATTTTGACCCAAATTTGACTGAAAGCGCGACTGGTTGTGAGGTTGATCCCCACTCGAGGAAATTAAATTTAAATTTATGTTTTTATTTACACTTCACACTGGTGCTGAGGTAAAAAATCAGCTTGAACCTGATTTAGATTTTATAAAACAACTAGAATAAAAACCTATTTATCATTATTATTTCGTCTTAGCTTATGTTCGAGTTTAAAAAAATCGTAAATAGCTTAAATATACATATAAATAATAGCTTTTGGACGTCCATACATTCTTATTTTGTTTATATGAATAATATAACCAAAATGATGTCTAGACAAAGCAGTCAGTGTCATAAACTAAATACAAAAGCTTCTCGTTGATGACTATTTTAAAATGAGAATGTCGTACGTAACACTTTGCATGGTTAAACATATGCAAACGTCTAACCATGCAAAAGTTTAGAACTTTGTCCATATCGACAAACTTTTCTAAAATTTGCCTGAATATATTGTTTTGCATAAAAATATTTCATTGAAGATACTGTGGCACAAGGGTGTGACTCAACAGTTGTGGGTTCGATTCCCACTAGGGAAAGTGAAATATTGAATATTTTCCTTTTTTCGGATCAAATATTTAATATTTCCATTTTAAATCTTGATGACAAACACTGTTATTGCAACTTTATACTTCATTTGGTAGTAGCATATGAATTTTACGTATGATTTGATTTAGTATTAAGACACTCCGATCATTAAGACAGTTCCGTTCAACTCTTTTCCTGTCGTATTGTCGAAGCATTGCGTGTTGAGTCGTGGAACTCAACGCCGCGCTTTGCCTCGTGAGGAAATCAAAATTAAATATTTTAATCTCTTAAATGAGAATAGAACCCTCAACCGTCACGAGTACAGTGATACTCTTCTCTACTGCGCCACGACGCGGCGGCTTCTAATAATTAGTTCAACGATTAAATTTGTTAAAGAAATGCAAAACGCATTCTAAATAAAGGGTTACTGCCATAAATTCTTTATAACCATCACATCGCCATTCAAATTTAAACCCTATGTAAGTCTAATAAAGTGTGTTTCTATCATTTATTTTTAGATAACTTTCCTAAGTAACATGGTATGTTGCTGGGACTCATCTATAAAATTGAATTTTGATTGTACCGCTACGAGACGTTATTGCGCTGGTTTTAGAACGTTTACATTTGAACAACTTTTAGTTGTAAATACCCGTCGTGCAGTACAAGATGTATTTACTTAAATAAATAGATTGGAAACTAACAGGTCAATAGTAACAGGGAAATAGGCAGCGTAATATTTTAAAAAAAAGTTTTGTTTGCAGCAGAATTAGTACGATTTTTCCTGCAAATTTCCCGCAGTGTTAAGATATTTTACTTCCAACTCTCCATCCAATTTTCGATGTGTGGCTGAACATAACGCTGTTCTTTGCCTACGACGAGAGTGGGGAAAATGAAAATAATTTAAATATATTTATCCCCCTATGGAGAATCGAACCCACAACTGTCACGTTTATAATCAGATGCTGTTTCTCTGTGTCACATCGACCTTATAGTGGCAAAAATAGCTTAAATTTTAAGATATTTAATTTAAGGTCGTTTGCAAATAGTTTCCGGTCAGGGCCTCCATTGTTAATATCTGGCACAGTCCCAAATATCCAGTTTGTATCAACTTTGCGTGATCATTTATCTTGTGTCGATGGTTCACGCCTCATAAAACCTCAACTCTGTGGTGGTACGACTATATAAGAAAGATAATAGAAAGGATTCTCACTATGTGTTTGTTTTCTTTTCTTTATTTAAGTAACGATTCCCATAATTAGGCCATTGGCAGTAATAACTGTATGATATTATGATAATATCATACTATTACTCAACAAATTGCTGAAACCGTTTTTTGTGATACATTTTTAAACTATTCAAAAGTGTTAACAAAAATACAAAATTGATCTTCATATAGCACAGGATACAAATCAGTAATGTACTAATTTTGTCTTTTCTGAGAATTTCATTGTTTATTACTATTAGTAAGTTCACACTAAGACGCCACCAGTGACAGAACGTAATGCCGAGCTTGGTCTTGCCAGAGTGCGGGAAAGAGAATAATTTATTTATATTCAAAAAAAAATATTAATGTTGGTGACTGCCAAATGACTCCTAAATTAAGAGTCCAAAAGTGAAGTTCAATTATAATATTTCATTCCTTCGATTGAGCATCGAACCCACAACCGTCACGTTTACAGTCGCACTAATACATTGTTTTCTAATTATACTATCGTCTACTCAATTCTTATCTAACAAAACGAATTCAACTATTTTTACATAGTGTATGCATTCAGCAGCTAATTTTAATCGTGTATATTTAGTGTAATGGCCCCGCGGTAACGAGATTACTACGGTTCCCCTCTTTAGTGGCAAATAACTGGTGCATTTGTGTGTTTATGCAAGCTAGCTGTATTTTGTGTTGTAACTTTAAAATCTGTAGTGTTTTCAGTATATTTTTTTATTTTGATGATGATGACTACAAGAATTAATGAAATCATGATTATTTTTGAGAAACTATCTGTGTGTATCGTTCACAGTACGTGCCTGTAAAATTCGAGGGTTTCTCTCGATTTCCATGGGATAATTGTATACTACTTTACTATAATTGTAAGAGCATGAACGATAGAAATAAATCGCCCGAAAATATTTAAGAAATTATATGTCTGTTACTGATATCAATGAAATATGTATTTTTACGTACATTAATTTAATAAAGCTAGTAAGTAGTAGCTTCTAACATATTACAAATATTTTTATTATATATATAGCTTCACGCTGTATCCCTCATATAGCATGGTAACGGAGTGTTAAGAAACTCCATCTTGCCCATTACGATAAAAGCCGGAAGAATAATAATAATAGGAAAAATTGTTTTATGTTAAATAAATCCATCTGGTTAATATGATAATATATATACCGATATGTATATATTGCGACTTACAAACGTTTGTTTAATTAATTATCTTACACAAATAGACCTTTTTGTGTTTGTATTTTCATTTAACATAATTAACCTAAACAAAAAAATCTATCAAAAATATGGAACAAATTTGAGACCACCGTGGCATAGGGGGACAGTATCAGACTGTACGTTATATTCTAAAAAATTGTGGGTCGCATAAACTTATTAATGTTAATATTTTATATAATTGTTGATATGTCGAACCAAAATCTTAATTTTTTTTTAAAGAGGCCAATAAATATATTAAAAAGAAATTTGAGGTTGCAGATACAAAAATATTTTCATTTCATCCAGTAACTATTATTTGATAACATCATTTGGCAAACATTTGCATAAGAGTTATGACGCGTCACTCTTGTGTAGAAGAGGACTCGAGCAGTTCGGATTTTGTTTTTATCTTTGAAAATATTATCATATTCTTCTGTATTAAGGATAATATTTTGCAAAATTGAAGCTATTGGGGCATATAGTTGTCGGGCTTTCCCGCGTACTTTCACGGTGTATCCCGCACAAAGCGAGGTAGCCAGAGGGAGCCTAGTATTAAGACATTCTACGTTTTATTATTCATGACACAACAGAAGTGTCTATAAAAACAACTGAAATATCGACTGGCTAATAGAAAATTCTATTAATTGTAAGTTTAGTCTAAAATAAAGAAATAAATTAAAACTGTTCTATATTATCTTAACACGCGCGACATGCTGATGATATAATTGTAAAACACGAAAAATCAGGCCGAAACAATTTTTCGAAAGTTCTGTAATACAATTTATATTTTACATCACTCTAAAACTTATATTGTATTTATTTTAAAGACAATTCTGTAGCAGAGGCTGCAAAGAGGGCTTGTGTTACATTTTTATTGAAGCTCTGCAGCATGACCTACTTACTTTATATGATATATAATTAAGATAACTTTACTGAGCACATTTTGAATGGAATTTGTAATTTTAAACGCAACTTTGGCGAATACATGCAGGCTTCTTGCAGCTAAATCGATATTTGCAAAGTGGGCAAGATGAACAGATAACGGTACTTGTAGGGCTTTGTTTTCGTGGAAACGAAACAGATGATAATGAAGAGATTTAAAGATACAAACAACGATATTTGTATACATTACTAATCTTTTGCTTGGTTTTATGCATGGTGGGTTATAGATTCAAATACATACGTTAATAGAGTAGATATAATTTTTTTCAACAAATTCATTTGTAAACAATCCTGACTGATGATTTTTTTTAAAAATTAACACACAAGTATCCACATATACCAGTAAGTATAAACATTTGTACTACTACTTATAAATTGGGTGTTATTACTTATCAATAAGGGAGTTACTGCTTATAAATTAGGGGGTTACTACTGATAAATTTTGATTACTGTCATGTCTTAAGGTTAAAACGAATCGATAGACGTTGTTGTTGTTGATTCTCATCAAAAAAATTGGCCAAGGCGTCTGGTCTCTACAATGCCACATAAACACACATACGTACATACATACATGTTCATATACTGATAAACACATTACCCTTTTTTACGTCGCGCAATCGGGTAAAGAACAGTGTTAAGTACTATTCATATATTTAGGTATTAGGTTCGAAATTAATTAAAAACACATTTGTTAAGAAGACAAAACTACAGATAATACAGTAACAATCAGGTTTCAATTCACATAAACATATACGACAATTAAATTGAGGAAAAAAATAATCACCTGTAAACATGAATAGTAGAATTCAATCATCGAAGGTTACTTACAAAATAACGATGTTTCAAATACCTACTTTATCACCAACAAAGTACTTGGTCGATGCTATCTCGACGATCGCCAACCGGTTAAAGAGCTTGTACACGACTGTTTTTTTTCTTTGACTTGACTTGACTTTATTGCTGTTGACCTGGACTGGTCTTGACAGCGTCACCAGATGGGGAGGGGCGAGAGTAGCTCGCCCCTGAAGAAAACGTACGAGCTTTGATGGACGCTCGTGAATGGTTGACGATCGCAGGGGAATAGGATCTTAAAAATATTTTTGGTGATCGCTTAAGTTGTACCCTATTAATATGATGTTCATGTATATGGGTTTAATAAGAAATTATTTCAAGGATGGTTATTGTTTATTTCAAATGAATACTTAGATCGAAGCCACCATTGACGCAGGGGCACAATCGTGCGACTATAAACGCAACAAGTTTTGTGTTCAGTTCCCACTCGGGGGAATGAAATAATAAATAGAAAAATCCCGGTGTTGAGTTCCGGCACTCAAAACGCATTACCAACATATAGTAAACTTGATTGCGTGATATATATGAAGATTGGGGGCAAAATTTATCAAGGGCTCCTTTGTTTTATGTAAATGATGGTTTCACTCAAGTGAAATGATAAAACTTGGAAGCGGTACGCGTGGACGTGTAAAAATAGGCCTATTTTTTACACCCCTTTTGATTAGAATTGCTTAGCGATTTAATTGAAATCTTTTCCTTTTACTTTTAATCTGAGTAATAGTTATTATTATAGGTCTCTAGAACCTAGGAACCTAATATTAAGATAATTAGTCTGCGTTAAGGCTTTATCTATTTTTTTTATAGTAAAGGACACGGCAAACGAGCGTTCGGGTCACCTGATGATAAGTGATCACCGCCGCCCACGGCCCCATGCGACACCAGAATAGCCACAGGTGCGTTGCCGGCCTTTAAGGTGGGGTTGGGTGACGGGGCCCGGCATTACCTAATGCGAAACGCAGTGGCATGAGCCACTACTTCACGCCGGTTTTAAATGCCGGGGGTGGTATAAATCCGGTCGTGTCTGCCAATGCGTGTTGCCATTACTGGCGATGTGACTCTACCACATGTACTTTAGTCACCTCTTACGACACCGACAGTACCAGGGTGATCCTATTCTAGGCCGGGATCACATGGAACTCGTTATGAACTTTCCGTCCAAATATTTTTACAGGCGGCGTTACGCGTTGAATGACGCATTTCAACCTGCACTCCGCATAGTTACCAGAGGGAGAAAATAAAATTATTAATATTTCATTTCCTGGAATAGGAACCGAATCTATACAACCTGTCGCGTTTATGCCACGACTAGTTAAAGTCGGCCTCTAAGTTATCTTTTACTGTTTGAGAGTATCTCAGTCTAACGTATATGTTTGTATTGAGATGCGAGATCTAAACCAACATGTATTCCCAAGTTGTAGAGGTTTCCACACCTAATAATAATGTCAAATAATAATAATAATGTAATAATAGTAATGTCAATATTAATTTATATTATTGGTACCCGATTCAACAGACTTCAACAGACTTCAATAGACTAATTCAACAGACTAATTGTAGGTATATTGTAATACTGAGGAGCGTACAAACGTGAAATAAAAAAAAATATGATGGCAAGTATAAAAGATTTATTAAACAATTTTCTCGCAGCCGAAATAGCTCAGTTGGGAGAGCGTTAGACTGAAGATCTAAAGGTCCCTGGTTCGATCCCGGGTTTCGGCACTACTTTCTTCTTCCTTTTCTTTTCCACATTTTATTTTATCCAGCACTGATTATCCTTGATAATAGTGACGCAAATTGACATGAACTATAATAAATTATTTTATATTTTATGATTTTACATAAATTATCTAATAAGTTTTTTATACAAGTGAAAACCTAAACCTGTTAGTACCAACAAGAAAAAAATGTTTCTTATTATTTTAAATAAATTAGGGGGTAACAATAAACTTTAGGGATTTGGTGTACCTACGCACAATTAATGAAAATTCTATTCATGCCGTTAAGAGCTCCAAATATCGATGGATTATGTAATGGGTAAATGTCTTACAGAACAGGAAAGTTAATTAATTTACCACTGACAATGTTGAAGACCGATTGAGTAAGGCACAGAAGTCAGGACCTGGCAACTTCTGCTGAGACTGATGTCAGGTAGAAGAAGTAAAGTGAACCAAATGTAAATATATTATGAATACATGCCTTTTAAACATCTTTAAGTCTTTCATCCGTAATGAATCGACATAAACTACACTAAACTTATCCCCACAATAATAATTCTTTTAAATCTAGGTTCCCTCTAGCTAGCCTGCTGTGTGCGGGATACAGCGTGAAGTTGATTTTTTTTTACATCTAACCTCAGAGAATCAAGACTGTAGCTGCTACTTTATCAGTTTAGATATTTTAAATCAGCTTTATGTAGTAGGCCGCACGCAGCAGGATAGGCAGAGGGCTAAGACACTCTGTTCCCCACTTTTTGCCGAATTCTGGAGGCAATGAATGTTTATTTTTTTTTTCAAATAAGATTCATAAAAATCCTTACACATTTTATAATAAATAGGAAATACATACATACAAAATTTGACATTGACCCAAATATATTTAGAACACTAAACCTTCCCTCCTTTCACAAAGAACAAATTGATTCTTTCCAAATGATACATAGTCCATTAGTCATGCTGTAAAAATGAGCCACATTCGCGTCAGTCATAAAATGTCGCGATTGTGACGAGGGACGGCTCCAGAACAGTTGCTTGATATATTTATGTGGCCCTCATTGAGTGAGGTATAGATTTTATGCATGATACCTATAAATTTTTTAATTGATTTTGTGTTTGTAAAATCACTATATTATTGTAATTATTACAGCTTCACTCTGTATACCATATATAGAAAGAAGGTAAACAACGAGAACCCAGAGACCTACAGAGCTTTCCCTGCTTTCCGACATAATTCTAAATGTTGTGTTGATACATACATGAGTTGCGGAACTCAATGTGAAACTTTGTTTTACTGGAGCGGGGAGATTTATATATAATATTTCCAGAGGTGATAAAACGCGTTTAATACAAAACAATCAAAAGTCCCTATAGTTTGTCAGTCAATTCTGTTTATATGCATAAACACTAGTTTCCCTCTGCCTACCAACCCTACTGTGTGCGGGATACAGCGTGAAGCTGATTTATGTATAAATTCTATTTATAAATTATAAAAATAATAGAAATAAAAAAAAACCGACAATATGAAGAATACCGCAATGTTTAATTGAACAATAAACGTTAATGAAACAACAGCTGGGCGGTTTGGCAATTTTTATTTATTCACGGTTCGGATTTTAATTACTTCCGACTTCGACACCGGATCTCTAGCGGTGAAAATATAAATATGCAAAATTAAAGTACTTATACCTATATCTATATATACATATAAATATATATATATATATTTATCGATATAAATAGTGTGTCGGTTTGCCTATCGGTGTATTTGTCCTGACTAATCCCCGGAACAGCTGAACTGACTCACCGAAAGAGAGAGGGATTGTGGAGAAATATACAGGCTACCTTTTATTTTGAAATAATTAGGTTCCATGGGAAGTGAGAGTGCACTAAGAGAGGATATCCTGAAATTCCTAAAGGAATATGGAAATTCTATTTCTGGCTACAACTAGGTCGAATATATATTAATATGCATATAATAATAATAATAATATAATATGTGGTCTGTCCGTCTGTGACGCAATCACGGCCAAGCCGATGATCTGATTGTGATAAAAATCTATATAGATGTACTTAAGGATTTAGGAAAGAATGGTTGGTTATCTCAGTCCGGTTATCTATACCATATAAATATCGTTATATAATTAATAAATCGTAATTTTCAATAAATCTTTTAGGATTTTATTTCATATGGCTCGCGAAAATTTTCGTATATAATATTTACTTATTTCATAGAGTAAAAAAGGTTAAAAAAAGTAAAAGTTTAAAAACGTTTTTTTCGAATAAATCTTTGTCCCGTGGAAATCCCAGGATAAAAGTAGCCTATGTGTTGCTCCATTACCTCCTAATATCGGTCACTGAAAGCCCCCATAAAAATGAATTCAGCTGTTTAGGATATTACCTCGGGGAAAAATAAAGACAGACAGACAATTTTGCATTTGTGTATCATGTAAATAACATTCATTCATTCATTCATTTATTTATAAGAAACGATCAATGCAACGGAAACCTGCAATAATAAATATTTTTTTGTCACAAAATGCCTCATTGTGACCCAGTTGTAAGAGATACGATGTCACGGACTTTTATTAGGACGAAATAAATTGAATTTTTTTGTAGTACGATGTATTTGCATATATTTTATTATTTCTGCAGCGTTGATACAGTATACAGATTACATTTGGGTTTTAGAGCATATAACGTGGTTATTTTAGAAGATAAGAAAGTTTTAAACTACGGAAGTAGAACGCGCCTCGTGTACGTTTAGAGCTACGCAAAAATCATATTAATTGAAAATTTACTTGAATGGTCCGATATTGCGATCCCTATTTGTAATCGTTTAAGAAATCTAAATAAATCTCAGCGACAGGATATATTTTTGGCGTAGAATTTTTTTTATTGTTTTATTACAACGACGACGCACTGTGCTATAAAAAAACATACGTAGCGTGGAAAATTTACCTTTCAAGGAATGGTTATTTTATATCACAGTTATTTGAGAATATGTGTTAAAATAGAGACCGTCGTGGCGCAGTGGCATAAGGGTGTAACTGTAAGTCGACGGTTATGGGTTCGCTTTCCACTCGAGAAAGTGAAATATTTTATTTACGTTTATATTTCCATTTTCTTCTCTCTGGTGTAGAAGCAAACCGTGGATTTGAGTTCTGCCACTCAACACGCAATGCCTCCAGAATTCGGCAGAAAGCTTGGAACGGAGTGTTTTAACACCGAGGTTCCCTCTGCAAACACTGCTGTGTGCGGGATACAGCGTGAAGCTGACTTATGTGTTAAAATAAAAAAAAATCAAACTCTGAACGATCAAATGAAATATAAAATCATACATTTTAATTACCGTTATCGTTTTTTACTACTATACTTATACTATAATCATGAAAATAAACTCGTCGAAACTTAGACGATTAGCACTTGAGAGTTTATGGTGACGGAGAAAAAAGAAAACAAAGTGGTATAACGACTAAAGTTGTTTGAAGCATTAATCAGCTCGATATTAGGAAAGTGATCTTTCAGAAAACTAGTAGGTTTTTGTACTGTAGAGTGTAGTAGAGTTGGCAGAGGGAACTTAATTTTTTTTTCTCGATCTCTCCGATCTCTCTGATCAATTTTTTAAATTTTTTTTGTTCCCGGAAAGAGGAAATATTTCAATAATCGACTGTGAAAACTTCGTTATACGCTGTACCATGATGGCCCCGATATATGTATGATATATGGTATTATTTTGCGTAAATTTTTATGAAATTATATTGTATAATTCTATGAGCTTTTTATACTACTAGTAGCCTGGTGTATTTCCTAATATCCATTTCTTATTGTTTAACGTACAACCTCCTTCGTACGTTGTTCTCCGTACAACTGACACGTTCACACTAGTCATTAGTGAAACTATTAAATATAAAATTTCCTCGAATGGGAATCGAGCCCACGATCTGTTGTGTTTACAATCAAACACTTGGGCCTCTACGTCGCGAAGCCCAAGTTGACTAGCAGTTAAAAATAATTCGCCAACTAAAGATTAAACTTACAACTGTCACGTGTTATTTTTTTTAAATATTTTTGTTAATTTAATAGTATAAAGATTATTCAAGGTTATTCAAAGATAGAAGCATTCTATGCATCGTGAATGTACGGTGAATGGCTAGCTCAATTAGGTTTTTAGGACGAACGCTTTTCAAATAGTGGCGAGTTCACCAATGTTTCGAGCCGTTAAACATTTTATCAGTTTAGATACAATATAGCGGTAAAATGGATAAAATGGATAATTTCAACCATTAACTATTTTGCATTATTTGTTGGACGACGATTAAGTTATTAATTTATTATATGATGTTATTATAAATATTAATTTATCTTTATATATATTGAATGAAATATAAAATGTTAATGTATGTTTATATATATTTTCCTTTTTTAATCACATTTACTTCAATCTATGCAAATATCTTTGTAGATGCTAGAATCTTAACATCTTATATCAATCCTGCAGTCGCTTACTTGGAGTTCTCGTAAAATATTTTTTACTGGAGACAGTCCAGATAGAAAGATTAAATTGAAATAGTTTAAAGTAAGTTCGCATTGCATAAAGAATAGAACGGGCAGTTAAATAAAACAAAAAATCCCTTTAAGATACATGACTTGTATTAACATTTTCCTTTTGTTGTTTCTTTTAAAGGAAAGTTGTGTTTTTTCTCGACTACGCGGTTTTCCGGCAACACTGTAGGGGTTTTTATCCTTATCTTTTACGTCGCTTTGAAAGTGAGATGTGGAACCGTGACAAGTAATACCCAATTTCTTTTGTTGTATTGAACTATGTTGGCAGAACAAACGACTTCACACTTTTCATATACTCAAGTGTGTAACGTTTCCGGCTATCCTGTCATTTTAATTAGTAACACTATTTGTTAAATAGTTTTGTACAATAATATGTGTGTTGCGTTTATCAAATTAATTTAGGTGTGTTAAATCCATATAAGCCGATGATGTCATGACGCAGGAGCACAGGAGAATGACTGTAACGCGACGGCTGTGGATTCGATCCCCACTCGAGGAATTATCTGATTGTGCGACGCAAAAGAAAGTAATGTGTTTATCAGTCTCTATGTATGTACGTTATGTGTTCCTATGTGACGTTGTAGAAATCAAACATTGACCAATTTAAAACATAAAAGTCGACTGCATAAAACTTGATAGAAAATATAAGGCCTACATAGTTCATTAGGATTATCAGTGGGGTCTTAAATCTCTAAGAGTCCAATAAAATTTAAATGGGTCCCGACTTATCGGTATTGACAATATTGGGCTTATTTTTTTCTTTCTAGTTTTAAGCAGTTGGGTTTTATTAATTTTTTTTACAATAATTATCGGCAACTTAAACCTAAATATCAATATATAAGAAGCTTTTGTTAGGTAATGAACTTGTAAGGTTGATTGATAGCTAGTGAATGACATAACATAACTGACGCGCCCATCGCAGTCAAGACAGAAAATAGATCTCATCTGCGCCATGTGTCAAAGCTCCTTTTCTTGTATACGAGTGTGAGAGATTCCTCGCTAAACTTCTGAATATGATACTATTTGGATGATAAATATGAGTTTGAAAGTTCCTTTGGAATGATTTGTTATAAAAAACGTCGTTCAGTTCTTGGCTTACTAATATTTGTTTTAGCGTAACGCCTTATTCCACACACGACAAGGTAGGCAGAGGAAGCCTAGTGTTAAGACACTCCGTTCCCTATTTCCCGTTGAATTCTGGAGGTTATTGCGTTTTGAGTGGCGGAACTTAACGTCGCGCTTAACGACACCAGAGCGAGGAAATGAAAATAATAAATATTTAATTTCCTCGAGTGAGAATCAAATCCAGAACCCTGTCGCCGTTATAGTCATACGCTTGTGCCCATGACACGTCTGACTTACAAACTTACTGGAGTAAAAGCTTATTAAGCTTTATCTTTTACCAATATTAAATCCATAATTATTTTATTTTTATTGATATTAGTTACTTATGTTATTATTATATAAATCGATGTTTCATCTAACTTTGGCTAACTCTAACGTTTTGATTAGCCCTAGATTCATTAAGTGTGTATATTTGGACAAACAGATATGCAATTGTACAAACAGATTTAATGAATCGAGAATAAATTTTTATTTCTTTCTCCCTATACATAAATAAAAATATATATTGTAAGTGAAAGCAATTTATCAATATAATTAGATTTTGCTGGTTTCACAGCGACGTACAAAAATCATATTTGAGTGTCAAAGTGACAAGGTGGGAAGGGTGGCGACAAATGAAAACGTGGATCCCAGCTGCGCCACGTGGGTTATTAGGGTAACAAAATTATTTTCAAAATTCTGCTTTTCTGTATATGTGTCAAATTTTTAACTAGATATACTCGTATCTTGAATTGATGACTATGCGAATAAAACCTGAGGTGGAAATTTAAGTTTCTTATGTAAGGTATTTTCCGAAAAACGTAGTTTTTTTATACATGTCTTAAAGTGCATTTTGCATTGAATAAAATATTTTGAGGTGAAATGGTGTGTGGTTCAATCTCTACTGGAGGGTTTTATTTATGTTTATCTCTCCACTCTAATTGGACAAAGTGAGTTCCGTCACTCACATATAATTTTTTAATAAAACTAAGTTCTCTCTGCCTACCCTGTTGTCATATGCTAGAGAAAACGTAAAACTAAATTCAATATTTAATTTTTTTTTACATTATCGATAAATAAACTTAATATTTTTAATTTAACGAGTTTGAACATTTTATAAATTATGTATTAATTCCTTTTGTTTTCAACTAAAAGTTAACAAAATCTATTAGTTTGTGTTTTATGTAGAAACCCGTGTATATTTTGCTTAGATTAATAAAACTTAGTAACGTTACTTAGTTATATAAACAGCAAAATATAATTTACTATGGAGTACGAAATGCTTAATGTAACAATCAAGACGACTGACTATTCTTTGTTCTTTAATTTATTGTACGACGGAAACTGAAGCCAGTTAGGTAATATATTGATAAAATATGTTTATATAATATACTATATATAATATACTTTTAATTTATATAATATAAAATATTATATAAATTAAAAATGTTCTGACAGACCGGCGTAGAGTAACATATGGTGGAATTAAATTATACGTTTTAAAGTGACGAAATTAATTTTTGTATTTGTATACTTTAAGAAAGTCACAGGTATGGCAGAAACTTGAATTTCTTTATATAAAAACTAGATCAATACTTACAGGATTAACAGCACTTAATAATTTAAATGATGACCAGGATGGCCCAAAGCTGGAAAGTACGTGTTTAAGCATATTTAATTGTCCAGCTCACGGCTATCAACCGGAAGCAATATTCATAAAAGCAATTTCGAAGTCGGGGAGCGTTCATAATCGCGGGTAACCAGGTTTTATGGGCTTTAATTCTAAGTAATGAGCCTTATAGCACCTCCAGGCTTTGAAAAGAAAATTATTTCCAGAAATGCTTTGACCCTCGTAATGATGTCATTTGGCTCTATCATTTCCGTCTATAGGAGTCGTCATTGCTGTCTATTTCGTATAATAATACCCTAAATAGAGTTCCTTTAGTACTTAATAATAGATAATGATATGATAAAATTGCTTGGCCGTATTAATATTATAATTAAATGTATATAGTGTTAACTGTATACATTTAAAAGAGAAAAGAAAAGGCCGGCAACGCACCTGTACCTTCTCTGGTGTTGCACGGGGTCTTGGGCGGCGGTGATCACTTACCATCAGGTGACCCGAACGCTCGTTTGCCTTATCCTTTTCCTTAAGAAAAAATAGATGCTAGGGCTAGGTTTTATAAAAATCGAAGAACATAAACTGTTCGCGACGGCGATCACCGATCGCGCCCGATTACGATACGCGGTACAGCGCGCGCGCAGGGTCGTGAGTTGTGTGCCGTGACGTAATACAGTTTTATATTCTAATAGTGTTTTGTCGAGGTTTATATAGCATAAAATATACATAAATGGTATTATAAATAGAGTTAGAAATATAATTTCAAGTATTTCTTTCAGTTTTATATAATGTATAATGTAATTTTCGGCTTTTATAGCACTCACACTGTTTTACTATAGTTTTCCGTTTATATCGTATTTTAAGATAATAATATCTGTCGTATAGTTAAATATATTGTTAATTATTGTGTATTACAGGTTCGTTTATGTAATTAACATAGATATAAGTCCTTAATGTCCGTATACACCGTTAGAGAGGCTTTTTTCGTTAATAGTGTATGTAAATTCCGTTGTCCTCACCGTGTTTTTCATAATTTTGTTATAGTTAATAATTATATCGTACAGTGTGTTATATACCGATAAGTAGATATTTTTGTATCCTTTTATTATATATAAATTGTAAATTAATCCGTTTGTTAGTTACATTAAACATCATACATTTAACATCATCGGATATAATCGTAAAGTGAGAGCAGGATATCCAGTCCCGAGGAAGAAGCCAATAGCCACCGACCGTGATACCGAGAAACGATGGCGTGTTTTATTCGTCTTACTTCGGCGATCTCTGTGTGCACCATGATCTGGAACCTATAGTGTACAGGGCGTCAGCGGCTCATTCACTCGAGTTCCGCCCGTCCGGTACATAAACATCTGGTGAATAGCTTGTCGCTCATTTGATTGTACGTAACTAATAATTGTATAAAAATAGATGAAGATGAAGATGATGGTATGAGATGATGAGTGTCACTAAGCAAACACCATTATAAATTCAATCAATATTTTCGTCCCGCTAATTTCAATGGAAGACAGAAAAACTAAGAACAGAAGTGAAACTACGACAAATTCAGTACAATCAACCTTCATCGTAAAAAAATTTAACTTAAACATAAAGCAAAATTAAAGTTTAATGTGAAAAATGGATTTATTTGTTAATAATAAACAGTTCCCTTTACATCGCGACGCTGTTATCCTCTGTATGAGCAAACAATAATTAAAAGTTGATAATAAAACACTTTTGCCTATTGAAAAGTATTTTGTAAAGCAAAATCACCTTTACATTGCTAAAAATAGAGTTGACAATAAGAATTTGGTATAATTTAATTTTACGCCACAATTACGTATTCCAGTGCTGCGTTCGGAAGGTTCGGACATTACAACTGCCTTGTGGCGATATTGGTTCGGACAAAGAACATTAAAGGAGAGGTAAGTTATATCCCACACGAGTCCCCAGATTTGACGCAATATTAAATTTTGAATTTATGAAAACAATCTATTGAGATAATATTTTAAAACTCTTTTTGTGGACAAACTGGAACAGTAATTTAGTTTGTTGAAAGGAGTATGTATACTAATATTTATTAAATATGTTTATCGAAATATTTTCAATTTTCAGTCAGGATTGGTAAGAATATAAACCTAGGTTATCAAAATAAGCTATATAAAAACAATGATATAGAATGATATAGAAAAACAATAATAAATAGGGACTTTTTATTAGAAAAACTTATTAAAATTAATAAAAATTATAAAAAAAGAAAAGTAAAGAAAATATAAATAAAACATATTCCTATGTATATATATATATATCATACATATGTGGAAAAAAGTAAAAAAAAAATAATGTTATGCGAAGATATATGCTGTTTACATTATTTTTGTTACAATATAAGACTTTTGCGTAACTTTAAACATTTTCGTTTTATTTATTTTTTTATTTTTATTTATTTAGACCGTACCGTAAATTTAATAAATTTTGATATCTTCATAACGTTACGGTGTATTTCTTTAGTTAGCATAACCAAATAAAAATAATACTACAAAAATATTCAATTACATTCGTTCCAGTAAAAGTTGGCGACACCGTACTTCACATAAATATAATGTGATCTCTATGTGAGTTTTTAATCACAATCGGAGCAGCGGTTTGGCCCTGACTACTACACAGACAGACATACAGACAGTTACTTTCAAATTTATAAGATATGCTAATTTACGATGCTGTCAGTAAAAATGAATAAATAATAATATAACAGGAATATTATTAAAGAGAAAAGAATAAAAAAATGCCAAAAGCCATAATGAAAATACATCAAAAGTCGAAAATGTAATTTAAAAAATACAAGTAGTGCACTGACGTACTTCGTTGAGAAAAAAATACAAAATTTAATGAGCTTGCATAAATAAGTAAATAAATAAATAAAACTAAAAACATGTAAATGTCTTGTTGGTAAATGAACTCTAATAAATTTAAAATTAAATAATAATTAATATCAATAATTATAGAGGTCGTCGTGACGCAGTGGTCAAGGGTAAACGCGACGGTTGTGGTTTCGATTCCCAATCGAAGAAGTGAAATATTGCTTTATATTTCCATTTTTCTTCGCTCTGGTGTCAAGGCAAAGCAGCGTTGAGTTCTGCCACTCAACACGCAATGCCTCCAGAATTCGGCAGAAAGTGGGGAACGGAGTGTCTTAACACCGAGGCTCCCTCCGCCTACCCTGCTGTGTGCGGGATACAGCGTGAAGCTGAAAAAAAAATCAATAATTATTAATATTTTTTATTCATATTTGATTTAAGTATAAATATAATTGATTGGTATTATATTACTAATGTTGGATGACTAAGCAAAATGAATATAAAGTCGCTCGTAAAATAACATTTCAAGTTGTATTCATTATTTAGATGTCAACTTAAAAGTTTCTGGTTAAAAATTCCCATTGCCACCGAAGGCGTTAACGGCGTCGTCCATTTTACCACGACACTTACACTTTGTGTTGGCATCGTGCCCATGGAGCCGGAGCCTATTGTATTTTTAGTAGCGAGCCCAGGCTTCGGGATAAATTATTCGCGCCTATATAATAAATGTATTCGTTTTTTTTTGAAAATGATTAGCTATAACATGTAGCTACTGGTCAGAATTTTTTTTTTCATATAAATTCAAATATTTTTTAATATCATGTTTAATTTCCCAGCTCTGGCAAAACAAATAAATAGATTTTTACAATATTAAGATGTGCAGAAAAATATTTTTTACAAGATTTGATATTGTTTTTAGATTCACGTTGTTACTTACAGAGAGGTTGATAGAACCTAGTGTTAAGACACTCCGTTCTCCACTTTGCAGGAATTGCGTGATGTGTGGCGGAACTCAACGACGCGCTTTGCCTCGACAGCAGAGCGAAGAAATGAAAATATAAGTAAAAATAAATATTTCATTTAGTTAGAGTCTCACCCTTGTGCCTCTGCGCGCCTTCAATTTAATATTATATTATTTGTATTTATTTAAATATCATTTAGAAAGGTTTATGTTGAAAGGCGATTTCATCTCGTAAAATAAAATACTATATAGTGTTTTTTCTTTTTTCAGCGTCTGCTTTCATCCCTAGCGGTGTAGTTCAGAATGGCCTATCTCTTTTGCAACTACCGCCACCAACCTCTTCATAATCTTATTAAGTAATTATTAATTCAACAGTTAAAACAATTTTACAGTCAAAGCGCCTTGCTGAAACATTTAATACACAACATAGTTTGATAATATAGTTTAACAGTGCACTGTTAAAGGCAGGCAATTTTGTCAATTCCGTTGGGGAAGTACGGTCAGTAAAAAAAGTTACACTTGCGGGAATGATAACAGTGGGTGTGTATTTCAATATTATTTACAATTTTTGTTTAGAATTGTTATATTGTTTATGGTATTTTTATTTTTGCGAATTTAGTCCTTAGCACGTTGTGTGCTATACGGCCCACCGGTGGGCCTAGCTTCGGTGGGCTAACGCTCGAGCGCACCAAGACACGGTATTAGTCACGACGTGCTATGGTAATGTTTCCATAACAGTTCAGTTTCTAAAAAGTGTTTTTCTTTTTTAAGTGTAGAATAACGTTTTTAAAATTACAAAAATATAGTTATAGTTAACGAATATAAAACCTCCTGGTTTTGAATAAAAATATGAAATAAGAATGCATAAAATTTGTAATCTAACATGAAATACAGCAGATTTTTATCAGTCTCAGTTACAGATAACCGTTTAGTTTCAATTTAGACCTGGCTTAACGCAATATATCAAGATGACGCCGTCCAGTGATTTATGAGTAAAGCCAGTATGAAAAATTTGAAATATAATTTATTTTCCCTTTTTTTGTTCTTCAAAATTGAAAGGGCTTTGCAGCTATCTCTAAGCATTCTCTTCTATTTAATGGTTCAGTACAAAAACTCGACTAACCTACCGGCTTCTGATAACGAACCCAAGAGTTGATTAATATATGTGTATATTGCCAAAAAAAATTTAGTAATTAAATCAGTTTTAACATTAACCTAATGTTAAAACTGATTTAATTACTAAATTTTTTAAATGATACAGGAGAATATTGAAATATATAAGTAAGTAAGTAAGTAGATACTTATATATCTATTTACTGATTATTCGTGGATTCAATGCTACCATGGGTATTCACTTTTATGGTGTGGTTCAGCTCCTCGTTTTTAAGGTCGGTAAAAGCTATTCATATTAGTTTTAACAAATTCAAATATTAAATTTATATTATTCAGTTGCCAAACCCAAACAAGATCTTTAAGTCAACTTGCAGAGTCAGAAACTTCAATTCATCTCCAATTCATTAATGTTTTGACTACATTCCTATCTGTAAGCTTGTCTCGTCTAACCTATGAATACAGGAATAACCACTCATAGTTATATATATATATTTAAATATAATTATTAGAATGAAGGATTGGAGCTTTGAATTCCTCCCATTATCACTAGCATTTAATGATGATAAATCGTGAATCCTAGGTAATTAGTTTAATCTGACTCGTCGTAGCTGGCCTTAATGTAATACGAAGTTATAATATACCTATTATTTTGATTATTTTAAGGATTTTTTAATTATATTTAGCAACTTAGGCTTAGATAGTGTTTCAGGTATATATACGTGGTAGCTAGTGTGGGTTCGATTCCTACAACAGCTTTCTCTCTTCTATACGTTCATTACTTTCTCAGAGAATTCCGTCACTCAACAGGCAATGCTTTCTAGAATTCGGCGGTAAATGAAGAACGGATCTATTCTCATTAGAAAAGACTTAACACTATGATATAACTAGAATTTTACTAGTTATAGTCGTTATATAGGTACTATTAATTGATTACGTATGCTAAGCTCTTATGGAATTTCCATGTGTCTTCTCGAAAGCTTCATCATCCAATATTATAATTAATCCTCGAAAGCTTTGAATGCTTTATAGAATATAATCTTAATGTTGAAATGATTCGAACTAATTAATTAATGGATAGGATTATACTATACTAGCTGACCTAGACGGCTTCGCCCACTTGAGCTAAACGAATATTTATTAAATATGTTTATGAAAATATTTGGACATTATTAGGCCGTCATGGCGCAGTGGCACAAAGGTGCCGCCCGCAAACGCAACGGTTGTGGGTTCGATTCCCACTCGAGGAAGTGAAATATTTCTTTACGTTTATATTTCCATTTTTCTTCGCATAATTCTGGAGGAATTGCGTGTTGAGTGGCAGAACTCAACGCCACGCTTTGCCTCGACACTACAGCAAATAAATATTTCATTTCCTCAAGTGGGAATCGAATTTCAATCACATGCTTGCCCCCCTGCGCCACGACTGGCCTCATTCAGTAGTAAGTAATAATAATACTGTACAAGTTTATAACTGCCAGCGCCTTTACAAAGCATATTACTGTATCGTGTCGCAATGCGTCGTTTTGTTGTATTTGCTCCTACATTTGTTTAGTTTAATTATCGACTCGGCCGTTGATGATAATTATATATATTAATTAATATTATTATAATTAATAAATACTTAATACTAATTAATATAATTAAATAATTAATAAATACTTTTGTTTCGTCTCATAATAACATATTTTACAGAATAGGCTTCAAAGTGTCTAGATTTTTATATATTGATTTGTAATTGTGTATATCTCTTTCTTTCTCTCTTCTTTTAGTTTCATATAACTTATGATTTACGGGATCATAGATGAAAACATTTTATATTAATTTCAACCTGATAACTCAGACAGACAGACGAATTGACGGAGAACAAAGTAATCCAATAAAAACGGAATCCTTATAAATGACCATTTGAGGCACAGAACCCTAAAAAAGAAAAATACTACGTCATTATAGTAACATAAATGAAAATGGTATAATATAACTTACCTTTCTTTTATTATTCTTTCATGATTAGATCCAGTCTCGAATCTCCTTTGGATCGTCTCCATTGTATTTTATCTTTGAAAATAAGGATATAAACTAAAATATAAGATTGTAATATAAACAAAAAGCTATTTTGTGCGATAATTTTAATGTAAATACTTGTACCACATAAAAATTTATCTGTACATATGTTTTTTTATTAGGTACACTTACAAACAACAACCAATTCGGAGGTCAGTCATTTAAAAAATAAATCAAATTGGCTACTCTATTTTATATTACATATTCTGATATTAATTTTCTATCTCCCGTTTCATCATTATATATTTATAATCCACTATTGCATATTGTAAATTGTTTGTATTTTATTAAATGTGTGGTCAAGGCCAGTCCTGGCGCAGGAGCACAGTCGTGTGACAGGTTTGATTTCCACTCGAGAAATAAAATATTTTATATTTTCATTTCCTCGCCTTACTCCACACGCAATAAACGTGAAATAGATAGTTCAAAATATATGATTAGAGATTACTTTAGAAATTCAAACAAATGGTGGAAATGATGAAAGATAGGCTTGAACCAGTTGGCATTCTCAATACATTTATATCAGCAAATACCTAAGTGCATGATATGATCTTTACTCCAGAATTTCGGTTGTTAACTTATATTATGTGCCAAATTTAGCAGAAAAGACCACTATCCCCCGAGTTATGGAGTCATTGCGTGTTGAGTGACGGAACTTAACCCCGCATCATGTCATGAAATAGCATTAACACTCTTTACAATATGCAACAGTGTCTTCACTTAAACCAATTCTAGGCTCATCTAAACATTACATTCAATGAAGTAATTATTTTAAATTAATCTTAAAATTTAAAAAAGATCAAACATTCATAAATTATTTTAATTTTTAACTATTTTCACATGTCCTTTTATCGTTGGTTGGTTGATTGTCGGTTCCTGAGATGCAGCCTGGTGACAGACGGCCAGACAGAGTCCAAAGAGACCTGATTCTTAGTAATAGGGGTCCCGTTTCACTATTTCACTATTTCGTAAAAACCAATAATAAGATATATTGCACTTGCAATTCTCATTTTATTTCCAAGCCAATATATTTTTCGTAAATATTGACCCAACGACTCGGATGAATACCAATTAAATTGCATTGTGTACATTTTTCTATTTATTCAAGTACATACATATTTCAAATAGGAGTTATTATTGTTCCCTGAATATTTTCTTCACATAAAAACATATTTTGTTATTTCTAAATTACAAAAAATATTATTAAATAAATTTAAAAGATATTTGAAAATATACAAAATTGGCAAAAGCCGTGGCCTTTCGTTGTGCAAGGGGCACAAGATGTAACTGTAAACGCGGTGGGTTGTGGGTTCGATTCCCAATCGAAGAAATTTTTTTTTTTTATTTCTTCGCTTTAGTGTCGAGGCAAATAACTCAAACCCACAATCCGAGACTTCACTCTCGTCACTGTTGCCTTTTTCCCTGATAAATTTTACCGGCTTCAAATATTATATAAATTAAATAGTATAATA
The DNA here is from genome assembly GCA_037355905.1 of Heliconius aoede. Taxonomy (NCBI): domain Eukaryota; kingdom Metazoa; phylum Arthropoda; class Insecta; order Lepidoptera; family Nymphalidae; genus Heliconius; species Heliconius aoede. Next base: position 1,008,245 of record JBAIZZ010000249.1, on the reverse strand, counting down.
TACGAAAAGGAAATAATTTTGGACTAACTTAAATGAACAATATTATAATCTTGTCAGAATCAGGACTCCTTTCTATAGAAATGTACTAGAAGTTTAATTTCAAACTTCTGGAGGCGATCTCTTCACTTAACGATTACAACTTATAATAATAATTTTGTAATTTATTTTCTTTGGTTTTGGTTTGTTTTTTATGTATGTTATATATATGTAAAATTAAAGATTGAGAAGGAAAGAAATACATTTTTTTTTTCAAGACACTTATATAAAATAAAGTAAATTATAAAGAAACAAAGTGTTTTAATTTTAATCAACAATCTTGATAAAGCAACACAGTCCTATGTCTGTAGTTCGAAAACAATTCTCTGAACAATAATAGGAAAGTTTCAATTAATATCACAGTTTCTGTATTTAAAAGTAGGACAATATAAAGTTTTTCCACTACACTAGAAACAGTAAGTCCTCGAGACGTCCGCACTGTGCGCGTCGTGTTGTCACCCGAAGTAGTACTGGGCGTTTGAATATCGATATAAATTTCTCGAGTTCGGATCGGTCTCGGTCTGCATTTGAATTCGAGGGAGGGTCTTGACCGCAACGCCGCGGCCCAGAGTACCGTGAGGCATAGTCCGTAACGGCATTTCTACGGGGAATTCCGCTACCTGGCCGTATATGTTGGTACTTACGTGCGGATACGTGTTGGGCACCGGTCGACCGACATATCGATTGATTTTTGGACTCAAATTGGACACCGGGCTGTTGAATTGCATATCTGGTTTCAGACTCGAGTCCACAGTGTCCACTGGTCCCGAGAGGCTCGTTATGTTGATATCATTGTCGACTTCTGATATGCTGTCGTTGAAACCGTTTGGTATGTCGGTGGATGCTGACACGTCCGGGCCTTTGGCTTGCTCGTTGGTATTCTTGTACATTACGCATCGAGTAATACCGATTATAAGGCACAGAGTACAGATCCCACCCGCCGCAGCGACTATGTACACGTAGGTCATGTCGAATGGATCTGTTGAAGCATATTTATTATTATTGTTATAAAAATTAAACTTTATTATGAGACTAGTAGTGGCACAAAGTGTAAACAAACGTTGTGGGTTCGATTACCACTCGAATAAATGTAAAGAAACCTTATTATAATAAAAAGAAACTATGTCACTTTTTATATTTATTGCAACATTTAATAAAAAAATAAATGAAACACAAATCGTACAGTTTCATAAAAGATTTAGGGTCACACTGTCAAAGTAAATTTTAGCCCAAAAATATCTGGTACAATATACAACTAGAGCGAGCAAAACAAAGCACGCCAAGTTTTGGTTTATGGGCCACGAAGCAAATTCAACCATGTTTTGCGGTTCGAAAAGGGGTAACCATTTAGAGGCTTAGTTTATATACTCATAGTTAAATATTTACTGATTTCATACGTTTTCGGTATAAAACTGTATGTTATAATAGGACATTCAACAGGCAAAGCCTCCAGACTTCGGCGGAAAGTGGAGAACGGAGTGTCCTAACACTAGGTTCCCTCTGCCTACCCCATTGTGTGCGCGATACAACTGATTTTATAATAGAACTTCGCCTATTTAACGCCTGGAGGCACTGGCGTTCATTACAGTAACTCCAGTCAAAATATTAAAGAAACCCTAAAAGGCTAAAGGAATATAATATTAATTAACATGTAGCGTTTTAAGTATACTCTCTACGTCAAATGGTGAATTTAGAACACAACGTGTAATTCATATTTGCTTAGTTTTGTTTGAGTTAAATACTTTATAGACTTTTTTTTTAACTTGTATCAAATGGGCGTGGGCTTAAATTCGTTCAAACTTTTATATGTTTTCCAAAAAGTATTTTCATTTCCTGATGATGGAATAACACTTTAAAAACTTGTCTCCAATTTTCCAAAATTCAATAAAAAATATTTTACATTTATTACATGTAATTTGAAAGGAGAAAGTTAAACATTTTAACTGCTTGAGCGGTCTGAGGTTTCATATGAAGAATTTCAATATACATGTGAGTACATAGTTAAAACTAGTACGAGAATAACTCATACAGTGTTTTTTCTGTCTGCGGCTAAGCGGGTCTAGTCTATCTAGTTATTGCATGTGCAGATTTTTGCTTTTAACGAAGTAAAATTCCATATTCATTTTATGAAACGAAAGTTTTATCTTATAAATTAAAATAAAATTAAAACAGCTTTACGCTATATCCTGTTTACAGCAGTATAGGCAGTGAGAAACTACAGTTAAGACACTCCAGTTCTCCATTTTCCGCCAAATTCTGGAGGCATCGCGTTTTGAGTGTTGCAACTCAATGACTCACATTGTCTCGACACCACAGCGTAGGGATGAGAATATAAGGGTGTAAACGTCTGCGCTGCTTTTACGGGAGCAGGATATAGGGAAAAATATTTCTAAACCCAAACCTAAAAATACTAGTAAAGTATAAACAACTTTGAAGTTGCTCGCCACTACCTACGATTCGGTTTCGTGAATGAGGCACATGCTCCTCGCCGCCGTTCTTGACACAGTGTTTTATTTTAGAACGATAATTTTATTATTAATTTTGTTTGAAAAATAACCTCTCTTTAAATTTGGCAAAATTTCTTTTGTTTTAATTACATTAAGCTTTTATAGAGTAGTTGACCACAGTTTCAACTTGTTTTAGCGAACCCACAACAGACGTTTTATAGTAATTGTACATATATCTTACCATCTTTAGGTATGTGATGTCTTGGAGTTGATATCGAAGGTTCTTCCCTTGTAAAATTTGTTGAAAGTGAAGGTCTCTGTGGTGGAACAGCAGCGACTGCAGGTGCTGGTGGAACTGCTGATTCTACCCACCATCGATCATTGGACTCGTCTAAAACAAATTCAGATTTTCTAAAAATAAATGAAAAAGAACGTATACATACATGCATACATAAATAAGAACATATACTATGTAAATATCATAATTTTGAATTGCAAAATATATTTGTTTGAGGCCGTCGTGGCGCAGTGGCAGAAGGGTGCCGCCCGCAAACGAGAAAGTTTAGTGTTCGAGTCCCACTCGAGGAAGTGAAATATTTCTTTACGTTTATATTTCCATTTTTTCTTCGCTCTGGTGTCGAGGCCAAACGTGGCGATGAGTTCTGCCACTCAACACGGAATGTCTCCAGAATTTGGCAGAAAGTGGGGAACGGAGTGTCTTAACACCGAGGTTCCCTCTGCCTACCCTGCTGTGTGCGGCATACAGCGTGAAGCTGAAAAAAAAATTGTTTTTGCCAACAATGAAGTTAAATAAAAACCTTGGTGATAAGACTCAAAAATAATGGTTGTAATAAAATGTTAAATATTTCATTTGCTCGAGTGGAAATCGAACCCACAAACAGTCACACGCTTGTGTCTCTGAGCCCCGAGTATTATTAATTTTAAAATGTTTTGTATAATCTCTCCCATAGATATCTTTTTGTAGGTGTAGTCTGAAACGTGCTGCGTTAATCTAAATATCATAAGAGCAAAAATCTCTAACACGGCTTTAAATTATGTCACAGTATATTCTGGTGTAGTTTCCAATAATCTGTGGAAGATACGTTACAAAGTACAATCAAAAATTTTGTTATGAAAAAATATATATGAGGCTGCCGTGGGCAGTCGCGTGACTGTAAATACGACGGTTATGGGTTCAATTCCCACTCCAAGAAATTAATTACTATTCAATAATATTTTCTTATTCTTCGCTCTATTTAGTAATAGGGCAAAGTGAGGCTTTGAGTTCCGTCACTCCACAAGCTAAGGCTCAAAAATTCGGCAGAGAGTGGTGACTAAAGTATCTTAACTCTAGGTTCCCTTTACTTACCCTGATATGGACGTACGGATACAAGAGAAATCATGACGCTATTACAATTTACATATATTTATAGCAATCAAAATAATCAACTTTACTATAAATACCGTAAAAACAATTACAAAACACATTTTAAGAAGAAGAAGCGTCAAAACAGATTAACAGAAGAAATATTATAAGATAGATATAACATCACTAATAGATTAAGAACACGACCGTGTTTCCTCAAAGGGATTTGAGGTTACGGTGCATGTTAGAAGCGGCGACAGTGCTATCTATTATTTAAAGAAAAATAAATTATTATCAGCACATTTTTCCAATCTGATTATCAAGACAAATGACGCCGTTCAGCTTCACCAGTCAAAATTAGGCGGTGCATGGGGAATTAAGTGGTTTTAAAGGTTGCGTGTTAGGTTCTGGTTCTATAAAGGGTATCAAAATTAAAAGGGTACTTCTGGTTAACCTAGAAATGAAATGAAATTTGGCGGCTAGTATGAACAGGTAGCTATAGTTTAGAAAAAAATTGACTAACACCTACAGGTAGTACTAGTTCAGGAGAAAATTTGAAAACTATACATTTGTGGTTAAATCCTAGAAAATAATAGCCAAGATTTGGTATTAAAGCCGCTGGTTCAAGTGAGGTATCAGATGAAAGGTCTTTGGCTAAGCTAAGCCTGAACTTCAGAATTTTTGTATAGGAACCTCGGTGGGTGTGCCCGACTCGCACTTGTCCAGTTTTTTTTCATTAGATTCAGAGGGTCTACGTCTATAGTCTATGCTTATTATTCGAATTAGAACGTAAATCTAAAAAATGTTTATTCAAATAATGTATGTACAATATAAAAATACTTGTTAAAGTCGATATGTATCTAGTTATAAACGAATATGTTCGCCCTTTACATTGGTGTAGTGAGACGGTAGCTTTTTTAGGTTTTAAGTGTTAAATTAATTTAGGTTTTCAAATTAAATATATTATATATTGGTCTACTGGTGTTTGCTTCACCTTTTAAAGACGTAGTAAAATAATAAAAAATCTGATACTTTTTGCAATTTTATCTTTATAGAAAAAAAATTCTTCACTAATAAAATAAATACAAATAAAAATAAAATAAACTATATTTCGCTTCAAAAGCTATAATTTGCGTGAGCGAATACTTTGTACCGAAAGCTCCGAAGCTCCTCAAAGAGACTTAATCCGTTTTTACACGGTCAAAGTAAAGAAACCGACGTCTACAAACAAATCCCAGCAAATTGCGCGAGTTCAAATTAAGAGAGGATTATACAAATTTCCTAGATCGTATCTCCATAATGCCTTTATAATAATGTTGGGATGTAAATTACTAGTCGTGTCAAACGTTATAGGACTTACCTTAGACGTTGTAATGATTATTGGACAATTGTTGTAATACAAGGTCAAGGGTGTGACAGTAATGCGACGGTTTTGGGTTCGATCCCCACTCGAAGAAGTCAAATATTTATTTACGGAAAAAAGTGAAGAACGGAGTGTCTTATCACTAAGTTCCCTCTGCCTACCCTGATTTGTGCGGGGTACAGCGTGAAGCTGATTTATTTAATTTTATTTATATATACATGCTTTATTTTTGAAATCCATCAGATGATCAGCATAGGGTCGACACAGAGAGAGAGAGAGAAGTGTAAGAGAAATCATTCTTCAATTACTGTCCACAATAAAACCAACACCGATTTTTCACACTGTATCCGGTGCATTCCAGGGTAAGTAACTTGAGAATCTAATTTTAAGACACTCCATTCCTCATTGCGACACTTGTGTTCTCAACTTTCTGCCGAATTCTTGAGGCATAAGTAGCTAAACTTAGCATTGCGCTTATGTGGTGGTACCAGAGTGAAAAAATGAAAATTTTAAATATTTCATTCCCCCGAATGGGAATAGAGCCCACAACCGTCGCATGTGTCGCTATTCTACCATAGATTCAAGTTAAATTTACATCTAATAAAATCTAGAAAAGCATAAAAATCAACATCTAATACAAACAACGCTGATTCATAAAAAATGACAATGGTCTGTTTGCTTATTAGCATTGTAAAACCTTTTCGGGATTATCCGTATCGTAAAAATATATTCTTGTTTATTTAAATTACTTTAATATTTTGAATACTTTATCTCGTGTCTGTTGCTTTGGTAACTTTTTTATTTATTACAATTTCAAGTGCAAATTTAGTTATTAATCCAAAAATATTAAATAATTACGAAGAATTATGTTTTTTAGGGTTAACCTCTTAAGAAAAAAAGACACCCATTTTGTTGTACGTGTGTACGTCCATCCGTCTGTCTATCAAGACCCTTTATCTCAGGAAGCTTGGAGATATCGAGTAAAAATTCAAACTATATACTCAGATATACTACGGTCCCTTGATTAATCACATATTTCTACACTGTAAAGGGAAAAATTTTTAGGATACATCTGGTTGACCGGTTTTTTTTAATAAAAAAATCCCTTTTGTAAGTTTAGTAACGTATCTTTATAATCTTTTATTCAATTTAAATTAAAATTTTAATCTTCATATGTTGTTATATTTTCATTTTGTATAAAAGCTCGCAATATCATAAATAATACAAAAAATGACTGTTTATTATAAATAACTTTAATTTACAGCTTTCATATGCAATCATAAAACAATACAGATGTACGATCTTACCAATTATAATGAAGTTATTATAAACACATTTTAAGTAGTCCTGGTTACCGCAAGTCCATAAAAAATGCTGGACGGCACAGCAGCAGCTCATAAAATATATAAAAGTATGGTTACTTTTATATATTACCACCTGAACGTTTTATAACGCAGCCTGCCTTATTAAATATTTAGAATCTCTTTATGTTTTCGCCTTTATTGGTTTATTAAGAGCTTAAAGCTAATGTTTCTGACGTTATGCTTGGAAAATTCTCACAGCATATTCTATAAGTAGGAGGTAGGAAGGTCACTCAACGCGCAATGTTTTAAGCTCACAAAAAAAAAAATCTTGACGCTAGATTACCTTTGATCACCTTGAGCTTTAAAAGTTTTACAATCGTAGGTGAGGATATGTCATGGCGCAGCGGCACAAGCGGGAAGCTGTAAAAGCAATAGGTTATTGTTTTGATTCTCACTCTACGAAATGAAATACGAGGCAAAGCGGTATTAATGATAACGGAGTGTCTTGACACTAGGCATACAGCGTGAATCTGTGATTGGTAATTCATAATATAAATTGTTGAAGTTCTCTTGCATGACATTTAAGAGACGAAAGTAAACCTATCTAACCTAAACGCTTAACTTTCTGGTCCAATTAGTTTTACAATTTATAGAAATTACAATAAAATAGACTAGAGCGGAACTTGTGGGATTAAAATTTTCTTGAAATAATTTTTTATAGGCCTGGTAAAGTTTTCGCTTGAATTTATGACGAGAAAAATAACGACTTCTATATCCGACTCGCCGTTGGCTGGTTTCTGTTGAATGCTTTGGATAAAGGGAAGTAATACATGGAATAAAACATCGATTTATTTACTTTATACACATATTATGTAAATTTGAATGAATATTAAATCTCTTCAAAATATAATATGTCAGATATTGATAGTTATCAAGAGCGCTGGTGCGTTAAATAATGGGATCCGGTAATAATAACACAGTAAACAATTAAACTTTACCCAACTATTAATAATACGGACAAATAGACCAACATACAAAGGAAAGTTCTATTAATTGTTATTATTAATATACGAGTACGTATATATTAATAAATACCGCAAATATGATATACTGGATGCTTTTGAAATACTAATAAATGGTCCCTGTGACAAATTCTCTTCCCTTTTAGAAACAATAAAACGCTTACAATGTTTTTCTTTGTGTCCACGCTGTATGCCGAATACAGTTAGACAGAGGGAACCTAGTGTTAACTTACTACGTTCCCCACTTTCCGTATAATTCTTCGTGGCATTGCGTGTTGGGTTGCGAAACTCAAAGCCGGGCTTGCATGGGCCTTGGTAACAGAGCCAAAAAAATATTAAGAAATAATAATTCATTCCCAAGACCATAATCGTTATAGTCCCACTCTTTTGCTTCTGCGCCACGACGTCCTCAAACATCGAGAATCATATTGAAAATCATCTGACTACGGCGATTGCAATAACACAATAGCATATATATATAATAATTTCTATAGTTAATATAATTTACATTTAGATCGAGTCGGTGGGCCCTAAGGTGAACAAAGGTTATACTTGTATGGTTCTGTCTCATTATTCATGTATTGGTTGCCCATCAAGGGTTCCGTACAAAAATTTGAATTCTCTAGCTTATTCTGAAATTCAGACTTAGCTTAGCCAGAGCCATTTCATTTGATACTTCACTTGAACTAGCAGTTTTAATAGTACATTTTGTCCCCCTTTTAAGTCTATTATTTTTCAGTATTTAATCACAAATTTATAGTTTATTTTTTCCAGAACCTGTAGATGCTACCTGCCTAATTTCCTTATTCCAAGTTAACCATAAGTATATTAATTATCTTTTTAGTGTGAAAATATACGTTTTCTTGCTATTTAAGTCTATAGTTTTTTACGATTTAACCACAAATGTATTCAGGGTTTTTCTAAATAAGTACTAGTTCCAAAGGGCTGTCAAGAGGTTTCTCCTTGAGTACAATTTCATGGAGAAACCTCTTGACAGTCCTTTGGAAATTTGAAGAATGCCAACAAAAATTCAAATCTCGGGACGAGCCTGAGAGCTTATATTCTTGTTATGATTATTTTGCTGTTTCCCTCTGCGATTTCATATTGAATATAAAAAAGGTAATTCCTTCGAATGTTTGAAACTGAGTTCTTTCGAAGGGGTAACATTGTTATGTTTTATGTTAACTGTAATGGAAGGTAATAACTGTGCTGTTCGGCGGCGAGGTTACGACCACGTTTAGAATATTTTCCTTTCAACGTATTCTTATATATATATTTATTATATATGGTGGAAATGTCAATGTACATTCGAGATTTTCATTTTAATGTATAGAAAATACAAATAAATTAAATGTTTATACTATTGACGTAACTTTTTAAATATTATCTCAAGCGCGGCGTTGAGTTCTGCTACTCAATATAAAAATAAAAATTAATTGATTTTCGATTAAATTTACTATGTTTTAAGATAAATTTGTTAAAAGGCATACAATTTGTTAAATAGTACATACATGGTGGATCCAATTTTGATGGCGATATTTGTTATATAAAAATTATTAAAATACTGTTATGTAATACTTAACTGTTTCAACGCTATTTATTTATCTTTTCTTTTTTTATTTTATACATACATATTTTTTGTCAGTTTCACTATGTATCTGATATACTTGTATATAAGCGGAGAAAGCAACCAGATACCGTTCAGCGGCGGAACTCCCCCAAGTGAGAATAAAATTTACAATATGACAAGGTCTCACTTTACCAGGGCGGTTTTTTATTATGTATTATAATGTAATGTACATCTAAGATTAATAAATGCTACAATTCACAAATTTATAACACCATAAACTGACTTTTCCACATACATAATTTTAAAAAGGGTTCACCAATATGACAGCCTATATACATTGCCTAAATGACAAAAACAATGTAGACACTAGATACTAGTCATATTATGCTAACTTCTAGTAAATTTAATGAAAATTTTAGGCAGGGTAATTGGATAAGAGGATGTTAATTATCACATGAATATATCGTGGGTTCATATCTCATTCATAGGGCTCGTAGAGGGCTGGGGGCGGTCTCGTTAAGCCAGCGTAATTACAAACTCCACGTTGGCTGTGTGCGAGTGAAACAATGGTCTGCTAACTATTGTTGATATCATGATATTTACTTGGATTTAGGTTTATGAGAGATTAGTATTTTTGTGTGGACTTGGATATTTAATGATAGTGTTTATATCTTTTCTAGGTTTTTTTTTATTATCCTGTTTACTGTTTAACATCCATTCGGCCTGGTGGCGGAACACAGCGTTAGATAGATAGATAAGATAGGCAGAGAGATCTAAGGATTAAGACCAGCAAAAAGAAAATAACTTATTTTGTCCTAAGAAGCAAACAGACAACCATCCTGTTTATAGTCATACTGGGACAGTATAAGTCGGACAGTACTAGCCCACGATGACCTCAAACACTTTATTTATATTTTATAAAAAAAAATACGTATTGTTAGTCAAAGCAAAATAATATTAAATACCACACGTCTCAATCAAACGGCTCTAAGTGTTATTTTTAAACTATGTAAAATTGGGAAACACTTACCGACATCGTCGTGTTCAAGATCTGACGCATCGTGAGTAACTTCGTCCTCTTCAGGGGCGCTCTCGTATCTCTCTTTCAGGACAGTCCGGGGCACTGTAAGTTGAAAACCACTTTAACACCATCACTTAAGATAACAAATTCTTTGACAGTGTTATTATTAAAACCGACTTTAATATTAGAACTGTGGGTGATTTATTTGCGTTTGCGTTGCGTTTTTAGCGTACGTGTCTCAACCGCGATTTGTCTTTTTGGTTTTAATGTCTTTCTAAAGTATATGGTTTTATTTTTCTAAAATTTTTAATGGTTATCCTACTTAACGTGGCTTTTATTCGAAGGCAAAAGATTTATTTTTTATTTAATCTCATTTAGAGGGGAATATAATTTTGCTGTATTCTGTACGAGATTCGCTGTGTAATCAAAAGCTCAAGAGCACTTCCCGCGGATCTAAAGTTATTAAATTTAACACGAAGTGAGAATTTATAATGGAAACAGGAGAGAAAAAATAATTTTATAAGAATTTTATAGAAAAATCATTATAAATTAATAAGTCAATCTTCACCTATAAGCTGTTTCCCGTTCAAATAAAGCGACTATCTGAGAAAAGGAAGCTTATATATCGTTTATAATAAATAAAAACTTACTTTCCTCAATATAAAATGAATGCATATGATTGCAAACCTAAGTATGTCAACTTTTATAAGCTTTTACTTCCCGTTGACGTTCAACTCGCACTTGACCGGTATTTTTTATATTTATCCCGTGCTATATAAGTAACATTAAAAACACCATTGTCAAGTGTATAAGCTCTAAATATGTACAGACAACAATGGAATCAACTCGGCAAATATCTCCGAGTCCATTTCTTTCTATAAAGTTGTAGAACAATAGAAAGGCAGTAGACGTACTATGTTAATCTGAATATCATTGTTGGCAGAATTATACAGTATTATTTTAACAGCACACATATATCAGAACCTCTTTACTACTTACTTAGGTACTTAAAATATAAATGTGAGTAATAAGTTTTATTCAAGGATGCCGCCCGTAAACGCGACGGTTGTGGGTTCGATTCCCGCTCGAAGAAGTGAAATATTTCTTTACGTTTATATTTCCATTTTGTTTCAAAGTGGGGAACGGAGTGTCTTAACACCGAGGTTCCCTCTGCCTACCCTGCTATGTGTGGGATACAGCGTGAAGTTGATTAGTTTCTGCTACAAAATACTATATTATAATTCTAATAAAGTGTCCACACATTAAACTACATGTCATGGGACAGTGGGCCAACTTAAAACGTGATGCTTATGAGATCGATACTAACTGGGAAAGATTATTATTTTTTATTTTTTTTATCTTTATATAGTAGAAAGAACTTCAGTAGGTAGAGGGAACCTGGGAATTTAGTATTAGGACACTCAGTTCCCATTAAGAAATTTCCGTTTTCCACTTTCCCATAATTTTATTCCCTCAAGTCGGAATCGAATTCACGACCGTCGTGTTTATAGTCGCACGCTTTTGCGGGCTGGGCTACAATGGCCTCAAAAATTAATATCATCCTATTCTTAAATTTATCAATAACCTGCTTATGTAGCTAAATGTGTAATATTAAAATATTTAAAAAGTTATAAAGTATCATAATGAATAAATACATAATATTAATATATATTGGGCAAAACTTTTAAATATTAACGTTCAAATCATGCTGGATAAAATCTATTATCAACAACAGATTTACTATCTAAAATATATATTTAATAAGAGATACATTTATAAATATTTTATGTATTATGCTCTTAGTATTACAGCATGTAAACATTAAATAGAACGCAAAAGGAAATAGAATAATTTCATATCAATATACCGAATATTTGTTTTGTTAGCTTTCTTCCTTTCTTTGTTCATAACTTATTTGTTCCAATAACGGTTGCCAACACCATCATCGTAATATGATTTCTCTTGTATTAATTAGAGATATTGTTTACTTGTGAAACTCGCTATGGATTCCAGAAGCCTATATATCGTTTACCCGTAAGTAAATATATTTGAGGTAGTCGTGGCAGTGGTAGTGGGCTCGATTCTTACTGGGGGTAATTAATTATTATTTATATTTTCATTTATTTTCCTAGAAAATTTGCCGGAAACATTAGTCACAAATAATTTTCTTAATTTTTTATCATTATTTAACTCTCGAATATGATTAAATTTTGAATCGTAATGGCGAGCGGATGTGCCCCGATGTCGGTGCTTTCAATAGAGATGCCAGAGGATTGTAGTCAAACACCCGGATGTCGTATGAAGCTTTGCCGGCATTTCATATTATTAACGGTCGGACTATCGAACTGCTAAACGGATTATAGGAGGCTTTTGACGCATATTGACAGTTTGAAATTTAATTTTACATAAAATAAATATGTATAATTAAATTTTGATATACGTTCTATTTTACATTACCTATGTAACGAATGATATTTTTACAATTTTACAGGGAGTTACATTTTTTACTTTGTATCTCAAAACGAAAATAAATAAATAATAATGTTACAAAAATTTAAAATGTATAAAAACTGGTACTTCTATCAGTCAGTATTAGTTGACTAGACGCATTTATTTATATTCAAAGTGCCTCTGGTAACTTATACTACATTACCAAACTAAGCTTTATACTTTAGAGCCATAGATTCATTTGCATTCAAATGGAGTATGCAAGTACATAAAATTTCAAATAATATAAAATTTTATTTTTGTTATTGATATGCTCTCTATATTATTAAATGTCCAGTGGCTTAGGAGAACAATATCTGACTGGCAAACGTGATGGTTGTGGGTTTGGCCTTTCTTGGAAAATTATTTGGTTATACATTCGTTTTTTTGGGTGGGCAGTGCGAAGGATCGACCATTTATTCTTCATTGTTCACTCAAAATAAGCTACATATATGATGTCAAATATCCACCAATGATAAGAATCTACATTAAATATAAATATATCGCTGGTCGATCGAATTCAAATTCACGTCCTTTTTCCACCATCACAACAGTAGTCAAGAAAAATAAGCACAAAAAGCACAAAACAAACGAAACGCTTATACCGCTCATATAAAACTAAGTATTATTAGACAGAGCGAGGGTCTTTCCTATAACGTATCCTATTTATTTATAGAACTGCTATATTTCTTTAGCAGGCGGTCTAACATTCGTTGAGATAATAAAATAAGATAGACGGATGTGATCTGATGATGACTAGCGTCTTATATTCGTGAAAGACGCCAGTCGGACTGGAATTATTGATCTGGATATTTTTTAATGTGCTTAACCGAAAACCTTTGATTTAGATTCTTTGACATATATGTATTTGAGTAAGTTTGAATGTTGGCAACGGTGGCTGCTTGTTAATGTGTCGATTGTGGGTTTAATTTTCATTGCGTGCAATGCCTCCAGAATCTCGGTGGAAGAAACGGAGTGACTGTCATAGCAGACAGACACTACGTTCCCAGGTTACCAATGCCTACCATGCTGTGTGCAGCGTACTATGTAAAAAAAATGTAATTTCTCTTTTCTTTATATAATTTTTTTTAAATTATAAGTTACCAACATTTTTAGTTTATTTAGGAAATATATCTCTTCCTTCAAAAATATTATGAAATCATCGATTTGAAGAAATATCTGATGTTAGTTTAGGATAAACCAAGTGTAATGGAAAAATATATTTTGAATTTTGCTTCTACTCTAAATATATATTATTAAGAAAAAGAAAAACAAATAAGATGTTGTCGCTAATATTTTTTTTTTTAAATTAATAGCATAAGGCGCAACTAAACACGACATGCCAGCCTATATAAAAATATATTTATAATATACTTTCCGGCGAATGGAGATTTATATCTTTATTTGTTACATTTTGATCTTCAGTTAGTTTTAAACAGATAGTGTAGAGTGGCAGTTTTTTAACGTCGCTCTTTCTCTTGCCAAATTGAAAAAACTAAAATAATATCCATAACAGTATTTTTCAAGAGATACAGAATTCGGCAGTGCTTGGAGATCGGAGTGTTTTAACACTAGGCTCCCTCTGCCTACCCTACTACATACAGGGTACAGCGTGACGCTGAATAATAAATGACAACTATATTTCATACGTTAAATAATTATTAAACATTTTTTCATTATCAAGTATATAAACAAGGAATGTAATGTTGACAGTGCCTAAAACAATAAATGTAACTAAGTAAAGAAAACCCTGATATGGGAGTTAGTTACTCTAAACGTTGAATACTTCAACGGGTTTTAGACATTCTGTTTGAGAAATTTGTTTTGTAAGTGTACTAGATAGAGGTTAGATGGAGGTCATGCAAATCTATTGTATTGAAACAACTGTGACAGTATTACAATAAATAATTTGACATGTTATGTCAAATTATTTATTGTTTAAATCGTCATTTTATGTGTTTTTATGTGTATTCAACTTCTTCTAGAGTATATAGAAATTAACTTCTGGTAGACTAAATACGGAGTAGAGTTCCATAACTCAATATGCAATATCTCAAAAAATTAAATGGATTGTGGGTAACGGTTAAGATTAGGTTCCCTGTGCCTGAACTACTAAGCGAGATAAAGCATGAAGCTTCAAGTCCAAATAAAATATAACTTTTATAAATAATTCAATACAATAATGTGGAATAATATATAAATAATAATAAATATTCGTGAAAACACGATACCAATATATCGATATAATACGAGTAAAAGTTTTTGACTGATCGTTCGTAGGAAACTGAAACAATGAAAAATTGTACACTCTCCCCGACGTCACAACGAAAATGGATTGCTTTTGGAACAAATTCCAATTGGCTAAATCAATTATTTCAGCAAAATAATAACAACAAAAGAAGGCCAAAGTTTCTACAGATTTATAAGCGTTATACGATAAAAAATCATGATACTAGCTACTTATTATATAAAGATCTAAATATAAACATAACTAACGACTCAGAATTCTATAGAATTGTTTTTTTTTGTTTTTTCCCCACTACCCATTTAATTTTCAAAGAATGTTATTTAATTTTACAGTATCACACTTCATAAAATAACTTAGTATATTTTACGTTAAGTTACTCCCACTGCTTAAATTTACTCTTATATAACCACCCAATAAATTAAAACAAATTGAATGTTGAGAGATTTACATTTTTACAAAAAAAAATATATAAAATTAATTACGCCATCTACGTACCGTCCTTTTAATACTTTCTCATCTAAAATAAATAATAAGCAGTTAGAAAACAAATATTCTGTAAAAAACTAAATAATAAGTAAAATGTACAATAAAATATATAGGTTATTATTCTTACCGCAGGTATAGACAACTTTCAGATAAGTCCGGCTGCCGGCCCTGCACGGTTTTCCAAACATTTTGCTGTCAGCTGATAGAACGCAGCGTCTCTTCCCGTGGCACTCCCTCATCGCAGTTTCTGTTGCATATGGCTCTAAGCAAGCTATCATAAGACATAAAATTATTAATATTATTAAAAAAATACAGTAATATACTTATGAATATAAATATATAGTTCTGTATTAGATAATTTAATATTAATGGTGTGTATTTCTATTTAGTAGGTAACAATAAAAGAGCCATGAAAATGTAGTTTACTTGGACAAGCTCAGATAAATAATATATTAATAATTTATCTGGTATTATTATATAATAATAATATTATGATTTCAAGCCAGTAGTATTTTTTGCAATAAAATTTATTTGCTATTAATTTGCTAAAAAATAAATAAACAGACATTTGTTATATATATATAATGAAATATCAATGTACCTAATATAAAGAAAAAAATATATTTAAAGATACAAAACAAAAAATAAACAAATAAAACTAAAAAAAATATAAGCACACTACGATCCCACAACGAAAGATTCTCCAATATCGTATCCACGCAATTCTATCCATCTCCAGAGATACTCACTTTCCTCTTTCATCCCCCGCGGCTGAGGGCACTGTATCGAGTCGTACTCGGTGCGTCCGTACTGCGCTGAATAGATGGCCACCCTCGAGTGCGGGTTACAGCTCAAATGAAGCACGTCGTTCTCACACCCCACTTTACTCCGAAATTCGTCTGCCAAACCAAATGTTATCTTGTATGTTTGTATCAAATTTCAAAGTGAATTACTCTAGTTGTGTTATCTTTAACGCTTTTAACAACTTAGTCTTTTCTATTCGTTTCAACGTTGTTTTAAAGAATTAAAACTCGGCACCGCGAGAGTGTATTATTTTGTGTTCTATAACGAGATACTATTTAAAATGTAAATCATATAAAGTTTTAAAATTACTTTTTTTTTTTTAATCTCATTATTAATCCCGCACATACCGGGATAGGCAGAGGGAACCTGAGAAACTAGTGTTAAGACACTTCATTCTATGCGTTCCGCCGAATTCTTGAAGCATTCCATGTTGAGTGGCGGAACTCAACGCCGTGCTTTGTCAAGTTACCTGAGCGAATAAATGAAAATATTAAAATTTCCATTCTCTCAAGTGGTAAATGAACCCACAACCATCGCTATTACGCAAGTCATCGCCTTATACTTACTATTAGAAGATTTGTCTCCTATAATACATGAGATATCTACATAAATATATATATATATCATGAAAAATATAACAAACTTTCATTCAATTCTATATTCAAATATTATAGTTAAATTCAATTCAGCTTTAAGCGTTTTCCATTAAACATTACAACTCTTGAGTATAAAATCACATCGCTTTCTACTATCGCTTCTTTTAGAGGCGCATAGAACTTTATCTGCAATTCCCAAAAGTGTTTCAGGCTTGAGGCACGAATTCCATCACGGTACAGCAGATTCGAAATTGTGGATGTAGTATAAATGGGCGGTAGAGGTTAAATATTCAAGAGATTTTCAACCGAATGGTGGTTTTTTGAATTTTTAAATTGTACATTTTTTTTAAAGAACAACTACCCTCACATGTTTTTAAACAAAAAGCTAACTGTGTCAAAAATAGCGGTGCCAAGGAATCTGACCTGTTGGGAACTTTGCCAATCGCGTTTAAAGCTTTCAGTTTGAGAATTTCAGATAAAAATCTTGTCGGTTTTCAGCTATCTTCACATATCTACTCATTATTATAGATTTTTAATTAATTTTGTTCATAAAAATTAATTTTACGGTATAATTTGTAAATAATATGATTGTAATGGTAATAATCTAGTTCGACAAACTCAAAACGTTATTACTTTCTTCTATTTGAGGCTATCGTGACACAATAAACGTGACTGACTATAGCCGCCACGGTTGTAGATTCTATTACCGTTGGGGGGACTGAATTATTTTCCTCGCTTTGGTAACAAGACAACACGCAATGCTAACAAAATGTCTTAATGCTAGGTCCCCCTGCCTTGCTATCCTACTGTTTGCGGGATACAGCGTGAAGTCAAAAAAGTTAAACTTACATGGGCGACACTTGTAGGCTACCTCGACGAACCTCCTAGACCCTGGACATGGATCCACGCCAAAAGCCTTCGGACTCGTGTGGAATTTACATTGACGTTTCTTCTGGCAAGCCTCTACCACGGTCTGCAACAAGGAATACTAAAACATATTAGTTAGTAAGCCGTTTCTACTTTTGCGTAAAGTAAAGAAAATTTAGAAAAATGTAAGTTAACGTTTTTAAGGCGTCGTGGCACAGAGGCACAAGCGTGCGACTGTAAACGCGACGGTCGTGGGCTATATTTCCGCTGTATGCTATGTGCGTGAAGCTAAAAAAAAAAGAAGAATTTATTCATTTCCCTTGTTGGAACGAAAGAAAGAATAAAGGTTAATATTTTAATAACTTATTCCCTGAATGGATATTGAACCCAACACCATCAACATCAACTGAGCCACTATATTCATATTATATAATATTTCATTTTCATCACAAAGCAAATATTTTCGTGTTTGATTAAATATTTTAGAGGTGAACTAATTTAACCTTTCACGGAGTCAGTCGATACTTACTCCGCCCCATATTGGAATAATAGAGAGAATAGATAGATATGGGAAGATTGGTGGTGTTCAAATTATTGAAAATCTTATGAGAATAGCCCAGTTCGTAATATCCCTTTTCTTTTCTTTCTTTTTTTTCTTTGTTACTATACTCGTAGATATTTTTATATTATAGTAAGGAACTATTATATACTATACTATAGTAACTTGTTGAACGAAAGTTAAATCTGGAATTCAGGCGTAGAAGCGATATATTAAGAGGCGGTTTTTTCCTCTACTCAAACAATTTTTTCCTCCTCTCTCAGGAGAAGTGAATACTGTTATTTTCTTGCTCTGGGATATAGCACTGCAGCGTGACATTGAGTTTCGTCACTAAACTCTTGACGTTTCGAATTGGATTAAAACTGGGAAAATCTAGTTTTTTCTATAAAGAAAATAATTAAAGTATTTCTAACATGTTTTTAATTTATTTTATGATAAAAAAATCAGTATAAAGATCATATATTAAACTCAATTCTTTGATATTTTTTCTTTTCAGATATTTTTTCTATATTCTATGGAAATAGAATATAGAAAATATATATATCGTTATATTAATATATTGCAAGATTCCTTATAATTAGATTTCGTTTCCAATGTACTGTAGTAATTTATTATTTTTACATGGATTATTGTTTCAGAGCTAAAATACCTAGAAAGCCCACTATTAAGTAATAAATATATAAGTGTATATATAATATAGCACACTATTTCCATTATATAATCCGCGTAAATCTTATTAAGGTAACAAACTTGGCACAGCCACCGTTTACGCCAGACCTACAAGAAGCTTCTTCGCTTATTAAATACTTCGTCTTTGCTGTTAATGAATGTAAATATATAATAACCAAAACGACTTAAGTTGCTTTGGATATTTATTTACATTGCTTAATGAGATATAGGCTTAAGATATGTAACAAAAAATAAATCAGCTTCACGCTGTATCCCTCTCACAGCAAGATAGGTAGAGGGGATCTTGTGTTAAGATACTCCGTTCCCTATTTTCCACCGAATTCTGGAGGCATTACGCAGAGCGAAAAAAATTAAATATAAATTTACATAAAAATAATACAGTCACACGTCTGTGCCAAGAGCAAGTCAAGATCCAAGTGTAAACGCTATAGGAAAAATATTTTCAATAGAGTCATTAGACAAAGCCCGTTAGACAATTAATTCTCCACTTAACCAATACTTAAGCGAAGGATCTCTTCTTAATTTAATTACAATGTAATGAAAAATAAAAAATACATTTTCAATATCAACCCATATACATTTTCAATAGCAGAACTTTTATATTAAAAAAAAAAGTTTCCGAATTGCTGTTCTGTAACATTTACAAAATGTCAAACTCATTCACGCTACGATTACGACAAATTGAACTTAATGGATATTTCCCATTGTCTTAAAAACCATGAGCCCAAAAGTTAAATTCTTTTCTATTGTTAAAAAGTAAGCTCGATCCATTTTATATGAGAAATTTTAATATTATAAACGTGAATGTAAGTAAAACTTTTCCACTGATTTTCATGAAAATTTATACACATATTCTCAGAGTTATTGGAAACGATATAGGATAATTTATATTAAAAATATACATATATATTATCCTTTAGTTAAAATATAAAATAAGTTTAAGCGAAAGAAGTCCCATTTGAGTCTCTAGTGTAAATTGAAGCCCTATTGAATATCTATCTACCTTTTCATTTCCTTGCTCTCGCCGGTAATATGAAAAAGCTCGGCCTTGAGTTCCGACACCCAATACGCAATATCCCAAAAAGTCGGGAATGAAGTTTCCTTAAAACTAGGTTCTCTCTGTTTACTCTGCCATTTATATACGGGATAAAATGTTAATTTATTTTTTATTTTCTGTCAAGAGAAACTATTCAATAACTTTACCTAACCTTGAGACATGATATTACCTCTGAGTGAGTAGGAGACTTTCATTTTTCTTGTACTCGTAGAAATTTCGACAATTCCTCTGTTTCCAAAGATCAAATTTTTAAATTTACGTTGCACCCCGCATAGAGCAGAGTAGGAAAATGGAACCTGGGAATCTAGTAAAATAGCACTCTGTTCACATTAACATACTTCCACTCCCAACTCTTTACCGAGTTCTGGAGGCACTGTGCTTTGAATAGTGGAACATCCAAAATCAAAAAATTAATAAACCTATCTGTTAGTAATTCAGTAAAATACTGTGATTACTATAATTATGTTTACATGTTTGTATAAACTATTGAAATTTACGCAATTCATTTACGCAAAAATCCATTTAATTATTGAATAAGTTAAATATATTCATGAATTTATGTTCAATGATGCCCATGTTAAATTCGACATATATTATAATGATTTGTATATAGAGGCCAGTCGTGGCGCAGCGACACAAGCGCCTGCCTGGAAAGGCTGGCTGACTGGTTGTGAATTCGAATCCACTCAAGGAAATAAAATATTTATTTAAATTTACACTTTCATTTCTTCAATCTGGTAATTGAAAAGTTAAAAACCGAAATATTATTTAAAAAAAACACAGTCTTACAGTTACAAAAATGCTGACTAATTTTATTTGGTAAACCTAAACGTAAACGAACGAGTCATAAACGGATCTAAAAAGAGAAGACATACCAGCGACCGTTCAATCTCCGTTAAAAAGTGTCGTGAAAGACCCATTCTGTGACTTGCTGACTGGCCAGCCCGAAATTACTTGCGGTTTCTTTGTTAATGCCAACGAACTCGAGATAGCCCACCTTTTTAAAGCGCATATTGTTTTATTATATTTTATATAATGTAATAGTACATTTTTAAGGAAATATTTAATTAATTTTATTTTTTTATTTATAGATGTATATAAAATAACATTTATAATATTATAAGAGGGTACGTGCGAACTATTCTAATATATTTAATTCAAGTCTATTATAAATAAACGACAGTGCGACAGTAAACTGTACGGACTGGTAGTAAGAAGTGTCTTTACACTAGGTTCTCTCTGCCTACTCTGCATAGTGGAGTAGAGGATAAGTCTATTTCAGTACATCTCATACTAATTAAACTTTAATATTTATTATAATATTTCATATAACAAAAGGTTTAACAAAAAGCATATTTATGAGTATAAAACCACACTAATCCGCTATCATTGAATCAGATCTCGCTTTATGAAAATCAAAGAGATTAACAAACAATTAAATACATACATAAATGTTTATTTTCGTGCAATAACTAATGAAATACTTGTAACTAATGCACTTAAATAAATTTTATAGTTTTTATAAAAATCTTTTAAGTGTCATTCTTCACTTAGGAAAAAGTAATATTTGTTGTAGAAAGTGTATAAAAAAAATTGTCTAATTCGGCACTTTATTATAATATTTAAAATAAAAAGCATTAAAATATTCGGATGAACAGAGTGTCTGAACACTGAGATTCCCAAGTTTTCTCAGTCTACTCTTCTTATGTGCGGGATACAGCGGGAAGCTAAAAACAAATAAATAAAACGTGTCGCTCCATTTTCTACATTTTCATGGATTAAAATTCTGCTTTATGATATTCAAAAAATAAGATGTTTTATAAAAAAAATTAATCTTTTCAAAACCAACATAAAGGCAGTCAAAACTAGAATAAGCCGAGTAAAGGGGTCGTTGTGAATGCAAAATTTCTATATAGCACGCTCCGAGAAAACTATTACCAGTCATGAGTGAACATTTCCCTCTTTAACTAAGTATAGTACGTGTAGCTACGTGTCAGATTTTCGATATTTCCCGCATGTAGTATGTTAGAAAGAGGGAGGGAGTGTTAAAACACTTCGTTCCTTCCCCTACGTCCAATTTGCGACATATATTATCGAATGGCGGTAGTCAACGCCAAGCAATCTACAATAGATTTAAATATACCCTCGTCCGTCGAGTTTACACCCAAACCTCGTCTATCTCAAGCCTTGTCTTTTCTTTATTTTTTTTTTCAGCTTCACGCTGTAAAGCAGGGAAGGCAGAGGTAACCAAATATTAAGACAATCCGTTCCCCACATCGCCGCGCTTTACCCCAACACCAAAACGAATAAATTGAAATATAATTTTAAATAAATATATCCTATTCTCGAGTGGGGATCGAATCCACAACCAGTCGCGATTACTTTACCACTCAGTGCCACTGCGCCACGACTGACCTCTTTGTCTTGTCTTCCTGTCTATGTCTTTATTAATAACGTAAACAAACTGGACATGACTTTAGACTATGTAAACATTGTAAGCATAGTCTACACCATAATACTGACATGAATATATATTATGTTAAACGTCCATAAATTAATTAATTCAACATCATTATAATTATTATCAAAACAATGTTATAATACAGACAATTGTGGAGCAGTGGCTAAGGCGTGTGAATCAATGTAAACGTGACAAGTTTTGGGTTCGATTATTTATTACACCACAGAATGGATTATTTATTTTTTTCATTTCCTTCCTCAACTAGTAATGCCTCTAGGATGAGGGGATAGTGTCTTGGCACTATAGTGTTTTCTCTCTGTCCACTATGTTAAACAGCGTGAGGCTGATAAAAGACGAAACCAAATATAATATTATAGTATAGGATACCTGCGATACGAAACGAAAGAAACTTCGCACGTATTTTACTAATAATAGTAGGGTAAGTTGACGTTTAGATTTAAAGTTTTAAATTGGCTTTTAATACTTAGATCTTAGGATTTCTTAACAATCTTGAGATACCGTTCTCATTCATAAACACTTTACATTTTTAAATGAAACCGGCATCTCAAGATAAATGTCAGAATTGAGACCAATTTATAAGCATGGACCTTAATACTGTTGATTTATATATAAAGTGTACAAAAATATTAAAAACAAACCTGCAATGCACTAGGCCAAGTGCAAGAAGTATCACCAACAACTTCCACAGCAACAGGCTGGTACTCTGTCAGCTCTGAAGAACAGGAGGTTTGAGATGCTGAAGCTCCATATTGTGCCACTTGTATACTGATAGTTGTTCCTCTTGGACATATAAGTGTTACCATTTCTTCGTCGCAGGCGGCTTTTTGATGTGTTCTTAGTGTGCCGAGAAGTAATTCTGGGAATAAAATAAAGTAAAATTAAAAATATTGGATATATCTTACAATAAAATTACCATAATGGCTTTTTTTAGCCCACGCTATATCCTACATGCATCAGGGTAGGCTGAGAGAGTCTAGTGTCCACTCAAGCCGTTCCACTAGAGAGTACTTTCCGCCGAATTCTAGAGTTTTACCTCGACGGGAGAGTAAAAAAATGAAACTATAAAATATTTCATTTCCACGAATGGAAATTGAACCCACGAATGGCCTCAGATAATAATAGCTATCAACATTAATTAGAAAATGTGAACACTGCTATAAATTGATTCAATCCAACAGAATCCGCAATATATGACAGACTATAACCAATATTGGATCAGAACGTTATCAGCTCAGAACGCACTACTGTCAATAGGATCGTAATGCCTCATTACAACGTCCGACCGTAGCTGTTAGGCAAATATACCCATTGCCTATTGCCTATTGCCCATTGCCCACCTGTGAGACAGGATTTCGGACACCCAATATAAATAATGCAAATATACACAATTCGGTGCTAATAACATCTGCATGATATAGATCACGTCCGGTATTTGATTGAAATTATCATACACTTTTTATTTTCTTGTTTCTCTTTAAGAATTAATAGAGACTAATGGAGTATCTCAATACTAGGTTCCCTCTGCCTAACTTGCTGTGTGGGGGATACAGCGTGAAGCTTTGAAGATTTATTTAATTATCTATAGTATGCCATTGCAAGTATAGTATGGCAACATTGTTCTTTAATTGGCAGCCATATTTTTACTAAAATTATATAAAAGGCGGTAGATATTTCTTTTGAGATAATTTGCTGTATTGAACTGGAGCAATAAAGATTTTTGTTGTTATAATTCAAAGGAAAAAAAAAACCCCTTAAATCTACTCCTGCTGCTGTGGTCGCAAGTCCCACACACTGACCCAACCTGAACAGTATTAATATCTTAACTTTATATTTTATGTAAAAAACTTTAAATTAAATAAAGACATTAAACGAACTGCAGTTTTCTTTTCAACATTCAATACAGCAGGCAATAAAATGTAAATACGTCATTATTGCACCAAATGAGCGACCATAGTATCTCCATTTTAATTTTTTTATTATTTTCGTAAAATAAGTACGATCCATTATCTATTCATAAAGAAGAGAATTGAGGAAAAGAAATAAAAAAATGACAACATACGTGACTTTTAGCGCTTGCTAACAATATGTAACTACATTATCAGGTAGTTTTCATAAAATATAATAGTATAAAGTAAAGTTTGTGTGGAAAGATAGCCATTTTTTACTCTTTCTATGATTCATGAGCCCGATGAGAGTAGAGACCAAACGATGGATCATTTTGAATTTACGATCGACGATTCTGTGCTGGCATGATTACTTGTTAATATGAACTCGGGGAATAAAATATGTTTGAAATTCAAAATTACTGTTATGTGATTTTTACACCTATACATATTTTACACTGGCTTAACTCTAGATAACTATAGTTTAGTTTGGTTTACTATTATATTCAATGTTGCCTAATAACTAGACACTCGTCGAGCGGACTACTCAATTTAAAACGCACATATTATCAATATTATGTGATAAAATTACTATTATATATACATATATATACATATACATATACATATATATGTATATATAATCTAATATAACACGTCACTCAATGCACTGTACACTCTTATTAGGAAAGAAAAAGAAATGCCAGGGTCGAGGGTACGCGGAAGTAAATGCGCTTTCTAGGGTTAACTGACAAAGTTGGTATGAAACAAAAACAGAAATAGTTATAGGAATGGTTTTCAACTTGAACATATTAAGTATAACATGGTTAAGTAAATACATTATTAAGTTCTGTGTAATTTTTTAAAATTTTCGCAACATTCTAGTAAAAATTGTAAATGTCAATTATTTTTAAAAAAATCAGATAATAAATAAAAGTGTAACACAGTAAAAGAAAGTCATTTTTAAAAATTAATGCAGGAAACAAAACATTAAAATATATGATCGACCTTTCATGGCTTCTCGATGCGATTAGATAAAAAACAAAATATAACTCTTCCTATATAAACTTCTATCACATTTCAACATGTTTTTTTCTTTCAAATATTCTAAACACACTGTTATCACAGTAACTTCATAACGAGAAACGAAAAATAAACCAATACAATTCAACTGAGAACAAATAAATAATTTCACTAACATCAAAAGTCCCATACGTCTCACGGTGTCATATCCACGAGCACATATGCGGGCTATATTAAAATAGTAGGCTAAAAATATTTATCAGAAATCGTAGCGCAGGGGCACGCGACTAGTTGTGGGTTCGATACCCACTGGAGAAAATGAAATGTTTATTTATAATTTTATATTTCCGTTTCTTCGCTCTTGTGTCAAGGCAAAGCGCGGCGTTGAGTTCCGACACTCAACATGCATTGCCTCCAGAATTCGGCACAGGAACGGAATGTCTTTAACACTAGGTTTCCTCCACCTACCCCGCTGAATCCCGCACACCGCCCGCAACTGATTTATTTTAAAATATTTCTAAGAACCAACTGTTACCCTCTAAGTCATTTAGACAACGAGTCATTAAGGGGTCTCATCTATTTATAGCTTACTCGTATTTCATACTCGACGAGAGGCGTAATAGGCCGCACGTGGCGAATGATCGACATTGCTTTTAGTGTGTAGTCCAATTCAAAAGATTACACTTTTAAAATATGTTTTAATTTCGAAGCTGTAGTGACGCAGTTATTATCATCTGACAACGATTGACGAATTCCACTGGGGGGAATTCATTTTTTCCATTTTCTAGCTCCAGGAAAACATAGGCGCGGCGTTGAATTACACCACTCTACGCTCAAATGATCCACAAGACCCGATAGGCGGAAAGTGGGGAACGAAGTGATTTCATGCTGTATCGAGCACATATCCATGTAGGCAGAAGGAACGTGGATATCTAGTTACCAGACCAAAAAAATGAAGATATATTTAATTTCCTTAAGATCTAGAGAGATCTAGAGAGAGAATCTAAAACACACCCTGTCGCGTTTACAGTACGCTTATGCCCTTACGCCAAGAGTGAACAATCAAATTGAATTATTATTTTTTTAAGACTATTAATGTTAAATATTTATTTTCAAACGTTTTTAAAACATTACTAAATAGCTCGATGCCTAATATCTTCATGCCTAATACATCTACACGTATAAGATGTAAACATACTGATCTCTAGTCCCAGATGAATTAATAAACCACCACGCAATATAAGTATTCTACATTCCAAAAATATATGTATTCAAAATGACATATAAATTCAAGCTTAAATAGTATTAGAAATACATTAAAATCTGGCATATGAACTATAAACTCCATTATCTCGTTCAACATTTTTTTTTGAAGTATGTACGTACTCTCAACAAAAATAGCCGTCCAAATTCGGAAACACTTGTACCAAACAAAAAGCATCTGTTCTTGTGGTTAACATGCATGTACTTAAGGGGGAGTGTTCTATGAATAATTAAAATATAATGAAATACGATTTTTTTTTCCAGCTTCTCGCTGCATCCCGCATATAGCATGGTAGGCAAAAGAAAATAAGTGTTAAAACCCTCCACTCGACATTGCGTGTTGAGTGAAAATGGGAGCCAAGTTCAACATTGAACAATTCAACGTTCTTGATTTCACCGACAAAAGAATAGTTGATCTATACAGTTGCCAAGTTTTGTGTTCACTCTTGAATTATAGCTTTTTATTGTATAAATGTTATGTATTTATTATATTTTTAAGTTAGTGTAATTCCAGATCGAACTGGACTTATAGAATATGGTCGACATCTATGATATCGACTTAAAAAATAGCAAAGTAAATTTTTGACGATTATAATTATACAGTAGCATAAATACACATAAATATGTATGTATGTACTAGTATATGTACTAAAAATTTGGTATACAATTGCCACAGCATGGCGTTGAGTTTTGCCACTCAGCACGCAATGCCTCCAGAATTCGGCAGAAATTAAAAAATGGAATATCTTAACACTATGTTCCCTCTGCCTACGCCCATACTGTGTGCGGGATACATCGAGAAGGTGTTTCTTTTTTTCAAAACAAAGGATCACACAAAAAATATACAGAACCTACACCTTGCGTAATACAAACAAATCGTTACCACTCATACATATGTCCACAGCCGGCTTTATATTTCGGCGAAGCGACATAAATCACTCAATGTAGGCCGTTCCTCCTATGGACTGGCTCGTAAAAACTTTGATAGCATGACTCTTGCATTCCTCGAGCCTCGAACATTAATGTCACATCCTTGCCTGACAGATATTTTTTGTAAAGCACATACCTCCCCCCTCCCCTCCTCCCCCTCTTCTACCAGAACGTTTTCTGTGAACATAAATTTGGTTCACCGCGTTCGAGTCAAACTTCAAAGATGTATTGTTTCCAAAACACGCTTCGAGCCCCACCAGCCTAATAACTACGTCTTTGATCTTAAGAGTGTTTTCAAGAATACAATTTAATAAACGTTACTCTTTGTATAAGTAAATTCTGTTGTCTAGTAGATGAGTTTTACAAGTTTTATTATAGGCGTGTGATTGTAACGTTTGTGGCGTCGATTTCCATTTGGGAATTAATTGATTATTAATAGTTAATATTTTCATTTCCTTAGTCTCGTAATGAAATGAAGTACGACGTAGAGTACCGCCACTCAAATGAAGAAAGTAGAGAACGAAGTCTTAACACTAGATTCACATATTCCTTCTGCCTATTTTTTAGCAACGTGAAGTAAATAAAATAAATATATGAAAATAATACATGAAAACAATTATCTATTTGTTCAACGACGTCAAACTCTTTCTTACATAAGAAATTTCCCCGCACTGAAATCAAACCAACAACTTTCGAGCTTACTCCATTCTACTGTGCTTAAATGGCCTATATAGAAATATCTAAATATAGGATAAACACGTTTGAACGTAAAGTGTAAACATGGCATGAATCACTTCCACTTCTCTTTTATGTCGATATCAATAGTCTTTGGGTGGTCAGCTTAACGCCACTTTATATTATACACTAACATGTGAATTTTATGTTTGAAAACCACTTCTACAAATTTCTCTATTAATGGAAACTATATCAAAATCCACGATTTTAATTTATACTAAACATATTTGAAAAAAGGCTTATATATAACTCAAAAATAAAATCGCTTGCTTAAATGTTGTTCGAAATAAATATTTCCTTTAATCTAGGTGTTTCTCGAGAAATGCTAGCCATTTTGCAGTTATACAAGTATGCAATTATCAATCCACTTCCAGAGCACTGAATGTAGAAGTGAAATTACTAGATGCATAAGATTTAACAGCTCTAGACAGGAGCGCAAAGTGGCAATCTATAGACATTGTAATGTGGGTTTGTTTATCGACTTATCTCTATTTTAATTATAGAACACATATAGTGTATAACTTTAAACACGACTAAGTTGTGGGTTCGATCCTTACTCGAGGAATTGAAATATTTATTTAAATTTATATTCTCATTTCTTTGCTCTGATCTCAAGACAAAGGGCAGCGTTTAATTCTGTCACTCAACTCAGAATTCGGTGGAAAATGGGGTAAAATATGAAAACTAGGTTCCCTGTGCTTAACCTGGTTAACAGCCGGGACCCATGAGAAATTTGCTGTGATGATTTAATTTATTGAACAAAAAGTCCATCCGGTAAGGAATATTACGAACGGAGAGGTGGCGTTGAGCGGAATTCAACGCCGCCTCTTGCCTTGACACCAGAGCGACGCACAATCCATAACCATTCGCGGTTACAGTCACACTTTGTGCCTCTGCGCCACGACTGGTCTCATCCGAAACAGCAAAAGTACATTTATTTCATTAAAGTTTAAAGTTTTAAGCAATTCAAATTTGTTAAATTATATAAACGTAATTGATACTGTTAATTAATAGATAAAAAATGTATAACTGGATGGAAGTTTCTATTAAAGTTAAAAATGAGAAAAAAAATGTAAAGTAATTTTTTTTCATAATTATTGTAGCCACTCTAAAGAAGCTTGAAAAATTCTATTAAAAACTATATTCCATAGTGGCACTCAACGTTTTTAATTTCTGTACTAACATTTTGTTTAAATATTATATCTTGCTTTAGAATTTAATTACTGGTAGCGGTCGGTAGCGTGAGATTTTTCTATAATTTTAGTAAAAATTGTACAAATGCACATCCATATCCACATCTTCACTTCTGTGACCATAAAGCTCCTAAGTGAGTTGAGATAATGCTGCCCATGTCATCCAAAATTTTCTGTATTATTGTTGGCAATCGACAAAGAAATATTGTGAGTTATCTAATATATAATATTTAAAGAGATACATATTGCGTACTCTGCCGAAGATAGAGAAAAAATATGGAGAGTGTATTGCATCATAACCTCGCTTTAAAAAAAACTTTGGTTAAAGATAGTTCAGACCACAATCACTCCGAGAGAAGTGCACGACTAAGAAGAATATATAAATTTTTAACAAGCATTTACAAGTTCTAAAACAGAAACGTGAACAAATACCCACACAAACAGACAAAAAATTAAAAAAAACATGTCATTAAATGGTGGATTAAGAGATTTTCCAAAGTTTAGATTCTACATAAAAAAAATACAGAAAAATATGCATTTAGTGTTTGCCACTACACGCCAACGGCCCTAAAGTTAAAGTATCATTACTCTAACCACTATACAAGTGGTTAGCGGAGAGTAAGTTTGAAAGAAAAGGCCTACTTTGCTACAATAAAAGCCTGCTACAATTTCGTATTGTATAAAAATAGCTGTAGATTCATTTTTTTTTCTTTTAATTCTGCAAAGCTATTATAAAGAGACGACCTTAAAAGACAATAGCGTTTGATTTCTTAGGACTGTGAATGATCAAGAGATGTAAATAAGTCCATTAATTTAAAATAAAATAAAAAAATAAACTATAGTTCTTATTAAACGATATAATTATAATAATATAAATAAATAATAATTAAATAAAAAATTGTGTTATTTATAAAAAAAAAACCTTGAAAAATAACAAAAATTGTGGTAAAATAATTAATTTCTTAGAAACAAATAGCCCACGCTGAATGTTTTGTCTATTGCTTGACACTTGATGACGGAGGCTTTATTACAGTAAATATTTTTGTCCACTGTTAATATCCATATAATTATTATTGTATTATGTATACATACATACATACGAAGTTATTACAAGTTTTTATTTAACTTGCCATTTGGTTAGTTTTTTTTATGATTAGGCTGAAATCTATGTTCTGATGACCATAACAGAATATATAATCTATATTGTTCTTAATATATTAATAATGTTTGGCTCAATTTACCGAATATGTGTATCATAATATTTAGAGACTGAAGATAGAGTTGAAAAGATGGAGCCAGACGGCTAACAGGATTTTTGAATTAAGAAAGGTAGGCAGTTTTCATTTGGAGTCATAATATTTGTTTTGGCGGTATACTCGTGTTTTATCTGCTATCTAGTCTGAAAATATGGCCAGAAGGTGGTTATTTACTAAGATTTTTTTGTATTCGTTTGATTTGTCGTGACGTGGCTCAAAACTGACATTTGAAAAAATATTTGCGTCTTACTAGCCAAATGAAATAAATGAAATGTCACACAATTTTATAAATTTAACTATTATTTTTCACATCTTTGGCTTCCTAGTGGTGTTTTAAACGAAAAGTCATCATCTCACTATCTCACAAGGTGTATGCTGTCGAAGCCAGCTGCACTCGATTAATTTCTGAGTAGAAACTGTACAATCAAATTTGGATAGTCCTGAGGGCTGTTTTGTTACTCCCAAACCAAAACCTAATCTACGAACATCTCTCTAATATAGGTAATAAATAGTACTAGTAATTACTTTACAAACAAGTTGTTGTATAATATATATTTGATTCTCAAATTAGTTTATTTTTAACTTACTTCTATATTCAAAACAAACTATTGGAATAGATTGACTGTGGCCTAACTCTCTAACTAAAATGAAAATATTAAACATTTCATTCATCCGAGTGGGCCTCGTCAAATTCGTTTATGTATAGGTTATATAATATTTAGTTAGGCTTACATAATAATTACTGGCCAATATGGATGAGAAAATAGGGAACGGAGTGTGTTAACACTAGGTTCCCTCTGTATATCCTGCTGTGTGCGGCATACAATTCAAAATTTAATTCATTAACCCGAAAGATAACTATAATATTATCAAATTTTTCTTTAACAATTCTGAGGTTAAAAAGATTTTTTAAAAGTCTTGCCTAGCTTGACACAGATCTAACCCTCGGAGAATATGAGCTGGGATCTCTTTCTGAGTAATCACAGGTGAAATAAATACAACAGGTGCATTGCCCAGAAGTAACCACCGAGCGATGCGTATAACCTATATGGAAAACTAAGCTAGGACTGTAAAATGGAGTTTGTATGGACTGTATACTGGGCCATTGAA
Organism: Heliconius aoede; assembly: GCA_037355905.1. Classification (NCBI taxonomy): domain Eukaryota; kingdom Metazoa; phylum Arthropoda; class Insecta; order Lepidoptera; family Nymphalidae; genus Heliconius; species Heliconius aoede. Next base: position 976,447 of record JBAIZZ010000249.1, on the reverse strand, counting down.
TGAGAACAAGCAAATCTCTGCCATTTTAACTATCTCAAATTGCATGGCTGGCGGACCGCGACTCAGCTCCCACTCGACGAGCCCTTACAAAACGGCTGAATGCCTCAGGCGCAAAACCAGTGTGGTCGGCCAGCAGAACTCTCCGGTTTCACCATCACAAAGAGCTCGTAAGCAGGTTTTCTCATAAATAATAATTGATGTTTAATACAAAACATTATATTTTTTAGTAAAACAAGAAATCTTGGAACATTTTAAAATAGTAACTGCGAAGCAAAAAATGTGGTATTACATTTCACTACAAGAAGCGAGAAGAAAAACGGATGACACGATGATTTGTCTGTCTTACAAGACAGAAACGGACTGTGATGAAAAATAGTCGAATAAAATAAAATATAATAGAGCTAGTTCATATGTTAAGACCAGTCGTGGCGCTGGGGGCCAAGTTTGTGACTGGTTGTGAGTTCTATCCCCACTCAAGGAAATGTAATATTTCAATGTATATTTTCATTTCTTCACTCTAGTGTCAAGGCAAAGCTCGGTTCGGAGTTCCGCCACTCAACACGCAATACCTTCATAAATTGGTAGAAAAGAGGAGAACAGACTGTTTTAACACTAGTTTCGCTCTGCCTACCCTACTGTGTGCGGGATACAGCGTGAAGCTGATTTAATTATTAAGTTTAATTTACAAAATAAAATAAAATATAGTTAGATCATATGTAATTCTACGAAGTCTTAATAAAACATTTTGCATTTTAAGAGTGCCGTAGGGCCTTTATTCCGGACGCTGCAGCGCTGTACAATTTTTAGACAGTGTTACATATTTTTACATTTTTAATTTTATACTATGTTTAAAAGTAAAATAACACCTGCGAAGATGTATTATATAAATAATAAGTTACGTAAAAGTTATATATTACTGAATACGGCACTCTGATGTGACTCTAACGCGACGGTTGTGGGTTCGATCCCCATTCGAAGAAGTGAAATCAATCGGTGAAAGTTGTAAGATAATTGGTTCAGTACTTTCAGAGATAAACTTGATCATACATACAGACAAATAGACAGACAGACAAGAAATTTAAAAATAAACATTTTTGTTTTCTATTATTCTTTCTAAGTGTCCATTTCAGTCAAAAATACTACCATAAATGTACAGATTGATTTTTATTGTTTTATTATACATATATAAGATAACACTAAAGTCTAGACAAAATATTTTTAAAATTGGATTTATATTATTTATTATACCATCACAATTACTAAAATATCCGGATAATCGAAATGGTCTATTTTGGCACAGGCAGTTTATGTGTTACGCGTAGCTTCACATTAGACAAGGGTAAAGTAATCTACAGCGAGGCCCTCAACATGTATTCATTACGTCGACGGGAGATTGCCTCTTATTGAAGCCGGCTTCATTAAATAATTTTGTACGACGTGGTGAAGTCAAATAAATGCATTTCTAAGAAAACAATGCTAGTTAAATTCTTTAGTATAGCTGAAATTGAATTGTTATCTCTGTTTCAAACATTACAAAACCCCTTTTTATTTGGGTTAAGACAGCGAAGTCTTAGTAAGCTGAGACTTCGTTGTCTGTCCGTTTGTCCTACCCTACAAAAACTGGGATTTCTATACTGTTTTATAAGTAATGTTACAGAATCCTTCATGCTCGATTTCGACTCGCACTTTGCTGGTTTTATTTCACATCACTTTTAGAGAAGACGAAAAATCTCGTTTTATGTTTATCATTAGACTTACTGTTTAGTTTAAATGCCAAAGTAACAACAAGTTTAATTTTGACAGTTTAAGTATAGCATTTACAACTTATAGACTTAATTATCATAACATCAATAGAGAACGGAGTGTCTTAGCACTAGGTTCTCTCTACCTACCCTGTTAAAATCAAATAGCGTTTGCCGTCATAGATTTACTTAATAGCCAAGCACGTATTTCACTATCTTATTTACTATCTGCCTACTTAGAGTTGCCTTAGGCATGGAATGTCTAAATATCAATTTTGGCCCACATGTCGGTATATATATATATATATAATATATATATAGTTTACGCGTTTATGAACATTAGATGAGGGTAAACTTCTATCAAGATCATACGCACTGTAAGATGAAATTTAGATGTCTGCTTGAAGTAAAGCGTTATGTAATTATTATTGAATATTATATTATATGAAGCGTTGTAGTGAGTTTAGGGAATTTGGGGTTGTAGTGTTAAGACACTCCCTTCCGTTAATATAAAGAATCTTCCATTCTCCGAACGAGGATGCAAATAAAATACATTAATATCATTTTTTTTATTAAAATTAAAAAAATATATATCTAAATAACTTCACATTACTTAATGAAGACAATCTCTAAACACGAGTAAGTACATATATCAGTGTTAACGTTCTCAAAAAACTCAGGAATATAAAAAAACTAGCATTTGGTTGAGCTATAAAATTTTTACAACCCCTAGAGTGATTGGACTATGTTTTTATTAACCAGTGTACCCCACATGTCCAATGTTGAAAGTATAAAACTTAGAGCCAAGTTTATTACTTCATATGCGTAGTTCTTTATAAAAGTTCGAGCGTGAGATTTTAAAATATTTTTCAACTAACGAAGTGTTATAAACTTTTGAACTCAATTATGTAAAGTTGGCCGCGTGATTTGTTATTCTCGTAAAATATAATATCCGCGTGTAGGTATGACCTAGAAAACTTCTCTGTATAAAGTCTGTTGACTTTTTTGGTGGAACACTCGATTTGGGCGAAACGGGGAGTGTACATCAGCGTGTGACTGTAGACGCGACGGTTATGGGTTCAATTCCTACTTAGGGAATGAATTATTATTTACGATTATTTCCATTTAGCTCGCTCTGGTAACAGGGTGAAGCGCGGCGTTGAGTTTCCCCACTCAATATATCAAGAAATGGGTAGAAAATAAAAAAGTAAGATAGAACTCTCCGAATAATAATCTTAGCGAATAGTATTTGCATAATACTGTAGTCTGTATACCTTTAAGAATGACTTCACATGTTCGTAGGACTAACAAAGAGTCATTCGAGTGTACAACCATTGTTTGTTAACTGAAAGTTAGCGGAAACTTTCCCCACTCAAAACTTTCTAACGCTAAGGTGGAGATAAAGCTCTGTACAATTGTACACTGTAGAAGTAGCTTTTAGAAAATCTATTTATTAAATGATGATAAAGTTGTAGAAGTTGAAATTAAAAATTTCAATTTAAAAATTTCGTGCTATATTTTCAAATATTATACATATTAAGTAATTTTATATTTTTTTTCACAATTTTTATTATAATTTTAACAGAAATTTTTAACATGGTTAATTTAAAATTTAGCAACATAAGAAAAGAAAAATGAGGATAGGTATACAAAAGATTCAATTTAAAAATGGATGGCAGGATATTGCGTCGTAGATCGACCGTTCTTTGGTCAGCAAACGTGTATGGTGTAGTGAATAATCGAATATTCTCTTTTATGTCAACTTAATTAAAAACCAGGGCGGGGGTTCGATCTGCAAACAGTGTGCCAAATTTCAAGGAGAGTCTCCTATAAGTAGAATCGGAATTATATAAGAAAAATATTCTACAAAAGTGTACAACGCTATTGTAACACATGTGAGATACAAATTTTACACGTAAATTCTTCTAAACATAATATATATTATATATACTTCTAAGTATAATATGATATATAGTTGAATTTATAAGAATTGCAATATTAACATAGACTATATAAAACTCAAATAAATATTTAATATCCTCGAGTGGGAATCGAACTCACAATCAGTCGCGGTTCAAGCCACACAATTGTGACCCTGTGGCACAAGGTGTCTGCCTCATACTATATACTATGTCCTATGGATCAATCAACCATCTCTATAGAACTCCTCACACGTAGCGGACTTGTTAAGCACCACTGTCTCAGCTGAGCCGGAGACAATAAGGGAAATATTGACATTTGCACAAATACTACGACAGACAGACAGTAAATGCAAGTTGTATTTACTGAGGTAAATGGGGGACGAGTTAGTGTCTCAGTTGATACAACACATTGGTCTTGGGTTCTAAGTTGAAATTGTAATAGAATTAAACCTTGGAAGTTTTAGTTGTATGGGAATGACAGTTCGAAGTTCACACGGCTTCTTGTCTAACATATGTTGATAGTGTAGGTATATAAATGTGCCTTGGCACATAGTGTTACTGTAAGCACGACTGGTCGTAGGTTCGATTCCCACTCGTTGAAATGAAATATTTATTTAAATTTATATCGAGCAATGCCTCTAGAATCCGGCGAATGAAAATGGATCTTAATAGGGACGAAGTTTCATAACACTTGAATAAAATAGAATAGAATAGAATATACTTTATTTCACACATAAAACAAAGAATGTATATAGAATGAACAATAAAAATAAAGAAAGAAAAACATGTATGTACAGGCGATCTCATTGCTTTAAGCAAGGTTCCCTCTGGTTACCCCATAATGTAATAGTTACAGCGTAAAGCTAAAAAATCCTCATATCTCTCTCTACATTATCAAGCACAGCGACTAACGGACGTCGTCAAACAGACGTTTTGAATAGAAACGTCAAATCCACATCTTTCTTATTTGTAACATAATACGCACTTGTTCTGTAACTGCGAGTGACACTCTGAAAGGTTCTTAATAGAAATATTATATTGAGGGGTGGATATATTTATTTTGTCAATTTGACGTATCCATCGTCTCCATCTTTCAGCGGCGTTCGGCGGCATTTAATTTGAAATAGTAATGAAATTGAGGTCTGGAACAAAGAGATGTGATAGTTTTAGTATATATGAGTCCCTTTTGTTGCGTCGCTTTGGTAACACATGGCGGAGTTAAGTTCCGTTCTCATCACATGAAATACGCTAAATGCAGCGTTTAGTTCCATCCATTCAGTAAGAAAAAAAGCTATGTAGCTAAAGAAGGCAGAGAGAAGTCTTTCTATGCGTGACATAAATTATAATAAAAGATTATTCGTTCCTTAAATATAATTAGGGATTTTCATCTGTCATAAGTGTCCGTTTGTCTGTCTGTCAAGAACGTTAATTTTGTGATCGCGCGGAGGTGTAAAGCTGAAATTAATATCAAATATTTAAATCTACAGGCCCTAATATTTAAGACAGTACTTGCATTTTATACAGTTTTTTTGCTGCATTTTGTATAAAATTCGCCGCGTAATGAAATCAAAAGCTATCTAATACTTTTCGTAGACCTAAAGTTATTAAAATTTTGCTCGAAGTGAAAACTTTCAATACAAATAACCGCCGCAAATAATAATTAATTTGATCAAGGCTGTAAAATATTTAAAATATTACTGTTTCTAATGATTATATTTTTTACGGACAGACGCAACGAGTCGTTGTTATTTAATAACGTGTCTAACTGGCACTTCTTTTTTAGGTCAACCTTTGTATTGCATATGCACGCTGACCCAGATCTAGGTAAGATCTCGTCGCTGTTGGGATAAAGCAAGAAGCTTTATCTAGAAAGTCTTACTTTAAACTGAAAAAGGCAGAGAAATGTTATTTTGTCAGTAGATTCCTTTGTACTGGTTTTTTCTACTTAGTTATATAAGTTTTTTTTTTCGTTTATATTTCCATCTGGTGTCTTCGCTCTGGTGTCGAGGCAAAGCGCGGTGTTGAGTTCTGCCACTCAACACGCACATGCCTCCGGAATTCGGTAGAAAGTGGGGAACGGAGTGTCTTAACACCGAGGTTCCCTAGATCTACCCTGCTGTGTGCGGGATACAGCGTGAAGATGAAAAAATAAACAATAATTTTGTCGAATAAAATGATATTATAAAATAATTTCAATATTATTTCCGGCCCCTAATTTACATAAAAATATCAATTTAAGCAATATATAATGTTATGAAGGGGTGTCGTGGAACCGTAATAAATTTAACGAGGTATAAATTTTCGTAGATTCAAGTAACGAAATTTTATTAGCATGATTAACATGTCAATAAATCGTGAACGTTTTTCTCTTATCGTTTGGTAAATCACATATTTTATTTGCATTGCCGAACGTTCAAATATTGAAATATGAAAATGATGTTGTCGTAAACAAGGTATATTTATTACAAAACAATTTATTTATATCAGCTTCACTCTGTACCCTACATACAATAGGGAAGACAGAGGGAACCTGGTGTTAAGACACTCCGTTTTATGGCATTACATTATCTTTTATATGACAATTTTTGTATTAATGACTTTCATTGTATATATATAAGAAGCCTACCAAATTGATAAGTTGAAAACATATGAAGAAAAATATTATGAATAAGACTTTCTATACTCACTAACCAAGTGAAAATAAAATTTCATATCTTGTACGTAGAAATCAGATCAACGTCGAATATTATTATGATAATTTTACTGTGAATTTCTATCAATGAAGCTCAGAACTTCGGTAGACTTGGGGCATTTGTAAGACTAAGTTGGGCAAGAGTATATTTTAGAAGTCCAAATAAGGCCAGTTTGAAGATAGAGTTATATATCTACATATATATATATATATATATAATAAAATTGTAACTGCTCGCTTTCTGTACATGATGAAGATATGATAAAATCTATTATTAGTGAAATTTATTAATGTAGCAGAACGTAAAATAGATTGTTTAAATTTTTGTCTGTTTGTTTGTTTATCTGCGTCCTTGTGCACGCTGGTCTCCGAAACGGCTTAACGATTTAAATATATTTTTCACTGCTGTATTTCAGCAAGCTTCCTTTAATATTAATATTATATTTTATTTTAATCGATTCAAGAAATATATATAACATGTCATACAAATATATTGTATTTGTATCACAGACAGAATTAGATACACATGCTTGTATATTTTCATATAAATATCCTAGAAACTAAAAGTATTTTAGTAAATTAGATACATTCTACTTTAACAGACAGTTTCCAATTTTTTTAATTGGTTCAGTACTTTTTGAAATATATCAGTTGACAGATTAATATGAAGTCAGTTTAAGTCTATTAAAGTTTCTAATTATTAAGTCATCAAATTTGAGAAATATATAATTAGGAAAAATCTTTTGTATTTAAAAACGATGTTATATTTATGCCAAAAAAAAGTATATTTAGATATTAAATTATTACGGCAAACAACTTTTCTACATCATATGAAAAAAAAGACCAATATTACGTTTATCTCTTATCAGAGAGCAATTGAGTCATTTAAAAAACCTATACAAGGGACAACATATTTTCAGAACAAAATACAAGAAGGACGAGCACGGTAAGATTTCATCTAAACCATATAAAAGGGACGAGATATTTGAATCTAAATAATGCCAAAGTATACTTATCGGCGTCATCTAACGGTCGAGAGAATACGTGGTCGGTTAGATTCGTACCATTTATGGTAGGAGCCTATCACACTCACATTTAGTACAGAGTATAAATAAAAATTCTTATCTAGATCCATCTCAAATAAAATTGTATATTTTAAAGATAAATCATACGGTAGGTGAATGTACACTGTTTCTTAGAGATTTGAGGTCCGGTAGGTGATTGGAGGTCCGGTGACGCTGTCAAGACTAGTCCAGGTCAACAGCAATAAAGTCCATTCGAAAAAAAAAGCCAAAATTAAAAAAGCCAAAAAACAAATAGACTGTTAAGTATTACCTAAATTCATCAAACTTATCACAATAGTATAATTCATAATAATGATTGGTTTTTCATATTACCGCTATAGAAATAATTAAAATTTGACGTTTAGTTCTGTCATTTAACACACAGTGCTCTAAAAGTGAAACTAACTCCACAGTATGAAAGGACCCTAAGCCGAAGATCGCTATTCTACAAAACTATACGAAGTTCTTGTCACGTACAAGATTCAGATACAGTCGGAGTCAAAGCGACTGAAAATGAAGCTCTCGGAATTATATAAGGTTAATAAAATTATATAGGGTTTAATGTAATACCATCCCGTTGCTAGCTAATATAATTTTAGTGCGTTCATATTTTGTCATTAATGTTAATTGCTTCTAACAAGTTTTTTTAAAGTATCTACTATTTTTTTTAAGCTTCACGCTCTATCCCGCATGTAGACTCTTCTATGAGAGGGAATATGGGAACCTAGTGTTAAGATACTCCGCTCCCCACTTTCTGCTGAATTTTGTAGGCATTGCATGTTGAATGGCAGAACTGAACGCCGCGCTTTGCGCCGCGCCTCGACACCAGTGCGAAGAAATGGAAATATAAGCGTAAATAAATATTTCATTTCCTCGAGTGGGGATCGAACCCACAACCGTCGCGTTACTGTCACACCCTTGTGCCGATGCACCACGACGGCCTTTAAATACATATAAGTTGTAATATTTCGATGTAGGTATATTTAAAATAATTGCAATACAAAGTACTACTAAGAATCGAAGCCAGTCGTGGGCGCCAACGAGACAGGTTGGGAGTTCCCTTCCCACTTAAATATATACTAATAACTGCAGAATTTGGCGGAATGTGGAGAGCAAAGTGTCTCAACACTATGCTCTCTCTGACTACCCTCCCACATGCGGGATACACCGTGAAACTGTAGAAGCTGTAAACAACGTATAAAGTAACGTGACATGAGGTTATTAATTAACATTCACAAGCGTACAACATAACGTAGTACTCATGTTAATTTTGCAATTTAAACAACAATTTGTCACGGCAGTGATTGCTTTTACTCTCATTTCATTTAATTATTTCTGTAGTTCATTATGGAAACCGCTTACGGGGGAATATCGTTATTAAGAATAACGCAGTTTCACCCAATATGCTCCTTTAATTGGGTAAAGTTATACATATATATTTAACATAAGGAAAAGATTTTCCATTTTTCTTTAAATGTGAACCTTGAGTTTTATACTGAGTAGTTCGATTTAAATAATATATATTTTTTATTGAATATTTAAATTATATGGTTGTGTATATATTTAATATTACAAATGTATATTTATGTTCTTATTATATGTTTGCTGCATCCTTCAGGGAGTTTGAGAAATTACCATAAGAATGTATGTAGATCAAATTAATAGTGGACCCAGCAAATAACTTTCAGAAATAAAGCCAAGAAATATTTCTTGGTAGACAGGTCGGAATCATTTCTCTAATACTTAGATTTTTTTTTGTATAATTCAATTTTATGCGAATGTTTTATTTGGGTTTTCAAACCCCAGCTTTCTCTAGTAACATAAAATAGCGTACAAATACTATTCAATAGAATATACTAAGAAATATAATATACTGAGGTATGTATATACATTCAGTATCAAAAATTAAGTAAATATAAGTGTTATTGACCTAAGGAAATTGGTTTACGAAGCGCTTAATTAAATTTACTCTAACCTGATTTCAGAAGGTAGCTTAATCAATTTTCTGAATACCTGCTGAGATGAACCGCGCTGGACGGATATCAACAATTAAGCCGGCCCTAAGCTAACAGTCCACCCTGATGATGTTCCAGTTTCAACTCGTTATATAGTACTAAACATGGTTTTAAACAGGCAATTAATTATTATATTTTTAGAATAATTTTAGAAAATATCCAATGGCTAGTACATGAGTACGAAATAGAGAACAGATTAACAATTTATTTATATTAAATAATAAAAAAGATTACAGGCTATCGTAATGTAAGGGCACAAAGGCGTGAATAAAACGCGATGATTGTGGGTGGGTTCGATTTCCAACCGACGGCATTATTTATTAATATTTTCATTTCATCGCTCTGGCACCAAGGCAAAAGTGTGAAAATCTGTCCCTCCAAAAATTTGTAAAGTGTAACTAATAAGAAAAAATAAACATGACATATTACAATACAGATTTTCCTATCTATGTATTGAAGTAACGTGAAATGAATATAGGAAAACGAAACTAATTATCATGTGCTCCATTATATACGAGCCGGTAAACAGTGGCCGCTGGACCGTTTCGAAACAATTTGCAATATAAACATTTATGGTTTGCAATAAATTGTCAAATAATAAATTATACAAACTTAGCTGGATATATTTTATTCCAAAAAAGTAGATCTTCATGAATATAATTCAAAAATTATAATAATACGAGAAAGAAATTTTGAACAGAAATTAAAATTAATAGCAAGAATAACTTCTGACAAAGACAATTAATTAATAAGCCATTTTCATAAATTATGAAAAATGATGGAGTAATCCTGTGGGAATATATTATATTACGTTGCTTTAAGAGGATTATTCAATTATAATAAGATATTGCTCATAAATCTGCAAAATCTGTATAAATCAATAAATAAAATATCGGTAACATAAACAGTGGTCACAGATTCAATCCACGTCAATGTTTTAACTGAACACAAATTATAGACCTTTAGTATTTTTTTAATAGTTTCACGCTCTTTCACGCAAGGTGAAGGGAACCTACTTCGATATTTGGTTCGTTTAATTTCTGTGAGTACTAGAACTAAAAGAAAAGAAAATAATGAATCGTTTCAAGTGGCAATCGAACCCACAACCGTCGTGTCAGGCACTGTATCTTATGTACCCATAGATAATCTAGTAAAGAGAAAATAAAAAAGTACCTACCTAAATTATCAGCTCGATGTAAAGGGATGTTTGATATCCACAACACTATTAAAACACCGATTGTCCAAGCCATTGTCTCTGCGACTGTACTATAATTTATTATACATTTTTTTTTTTCAAGTTGCACTACACTGCTTTAAAATATATATTTTATTTATTTACTTATTTATTTAAATACAACATTGATATTCTTCTTTGTCCGAATCGATCTGGAAAAAAAGAAAATTATTACAGTTAGAAACATTATAAGATTTTAAGCATTATACTAAAAGGTATCAACATACTTCCTTTCTTGCTTAAAAGTTTAAGTAAATGTTGTTGTATGTTTTTAATTGGTGTACACAACTGGCACGCCGGAAACACCAGGAAAAAAGCCCGAATTTAATTAAATTTTAATAAAAGCTCAGAGGTACTACGTCACTATATCGGCTTGGTTCCCCACTAGTCGGAACGAATTGTTTTTATTAATAAAAAACAAGACACTTTGCCTCGACGCCAGAGCGAAGAAAACGAAATATAAACGTAAATAAATATTTTATTTCCTCGAGTGGGGATCAAACCCACAACCGTCGCGTTACAGTCACACCCTTGTGCCGCTGCGCCACGACGACCTCATTTTTATTTTAAACACACAAGAAAATACATGAGGGTGTGGTTGATATATTATAAGATTTATGGTTGTACAGTTTTCGCCATTTCTTTTTGCGAAGGTCGACCGAAGCAGACAACCGAGGAAGGCGTTGTTTGAAGTTTTTCCACCATTTGTATTGGCACGCGTACGGCTCTTTTGGTTACTTTAATACCATTAATAGCGGAACACTTTGTCGTTTGTTTGGAAGATAACTAATCTTATGAAAAAAGTTAGCATTTTTTGTTTCATTTTTGGGGTTCCGTGCTTTTTAAGAAAAAAAGGCATCTCTATTCTTATCAGAATTACAAATACGTTATTTTTACTCAAAAAGTAAATTATTTTCATTCATATTCATATTTCTGTTACCCATTACGCAATCTCTCAATAAAATGGAACTGAAAGTAAGGAACAGCGTGTAAACTACGTTCCTTCTGCCTATATACGGGAAATAGCGTGAAGAGTTCGCCTAAGTTCAATTTTAATAGTAATTTCATCGAAAACTTGTCTATTCTAGAACGCAATTAATGTAGTAATATAATAATAATATAATAAAATAATATAGATTATGTGCTAATTATAAATTTATAGTGTTGTTCAGTAGATCATGATTATTTAATATCTGTTGTAATTAACTTTTGATCCTCGATACATCAACAATATACACACACACACACACACACGCACGCACATACATAGATTGAGTTAATATTATGTGATTATTATTTTGAATAAATTGCATTTCACTGTGTAATAAAAAATAGTGTTAAGTAGTATAAGTTTGTACACATTAATTTGTTTTAATACTTATTATTTAGTAAATATTAAGAAATAGTTATTTACTAAATATTTAGAGTTCCGTAACCGAAAAGGTCGAATCGAAATTTTTAATTTAATTTTTTTTTATTATAAGTTTGAACGAAACATGCTGAGGTTTGGTTCTAAAATTCTAAAAGTATTTATTGCACACTCGATAGAAAAATTCTTTTTTATGAAACGTATAAAAATTTGAACCCGCTTCTCTAAAACAGTCCAAGCGCTGACCACTAAGCCGGTGGTCAGTGCTTGGATGGTTTACGGCTTAGACGTACAGTTTCCATGAGAGACAGGTTCACAAATTTTTATATATATCAAAAAAGTAACATAATTGACGTTCAGAAACGTTTGTAAGCTTAGTCATCTTGCATTAAACAGCGCGCTTTAGAAAATAAAATCGTTGTGCGCGCTTTGATGGCCCTCATTAATACAGAACATCTCTCCGTCCTTAAGGAAGGGAGAAATTAACGTCTATTTCCTAGAGGAAGAGCATTTTTCCCCAAATTAGATGTATAAGACGGGTACAGTTGTTTTACGGTTGTTACATTTTGTCGTTACGATTTCATTACTTCGTAGAGAAAAAGAGTTTTTTTTGTTTTATCGTTATGGCGTTGAAAAATCTAAATTAGTAAATATAAAATTGAGGATTTTTTTAGTGGGGTCGTCGTGGTGTCTAGTGGGATAGCTTGCAACTGTAAGCGGTGTTTGTGGGTTCGATGACTACTTCGGAGATACAGCGCGGCGTTGAATTCTGCCATTCAAAACGTAATATCTTAAAAATGGGTAGATCTATTTTGGTTAAGTAACAAAAATTTAAAGCAAAGTCTGACTGTAACCTCGATAGGTTGTGGGTTCGATTCTTACAGAATGGCGTAGAGTTACGCCACTCAACTAGCAATGTCTCCGGTATTCATCGTAAAACGGGATACCGCGTGAAGCTGATTTAATTTACCAAATTAACAAATTCCACACGCAGAAACACCCATTTTCTAATAGAATACGTAATTGGCCAACAACTATTTAAATCACCCTTTCAGCGTTTTCATTTTTGGGCTCGCCCTAATTACGCCCTAATTGTGCACCCTTTGCTTATCTATCGGTAATTTATGTAGCGTCCAAAAGTTATTATTGGTTTTAAATGACTCTTACTTAATTTATTGAAATGCTGTATCTGATTTGTGTACTGGGCCGCGGTAATGGCTGATTGTTAATGGCCACGTTTTTAAACGCGTTACGAGGAGATTCGAAGCTTAGGAAGGTATGGAAGATATAGGAATCGTCTCTTATGATATATTCAAAACCTATATCGGTACTGTATTATATAATATATATTTTTAGCTGTATCTCGTATATGCCGTCAAAAAATCGTGGTATATCGTGTTGAGTGATTAAACTCAATGCCGCTCTCTGTCTTGTTACCAGATCGAGAAAATAAAATTAATTGAGTTCCTGAGTAGTATCTCTCGTTTCCAGTTAAACGCTGTACCGCTGCGCCACGACGGGCTCTATATATTATGTAAACGGTTTTTAATTAGACAAGCTTAATATTAGTTTTCTCAATATATTTCCAGGGATACTTAATTTCGTTTCCGATTTTTCGCTCATATCACAGAAATTACAATAAAAAGGTAAAAATTTTTTGGATATAAAAGTTTGAGAAAAAATTAGTTGAAAATGACGGCTTATGATATAATATAAATATTTTAAAATTTTCTAACTTTGTACAAATAAAGTGCCGTAAGTAAGTCCGCAACATCTAAGTTTCGGACTTACTAGACTTTAGTGTTTGCTTGGCCTACACAAGTGTTATATTGCCATTGACAACCTGTCTATATACCTCTTGCACCGATAACACTGTCGTATATTTAATTCTTATAATTTTATTTAAGCAAGAATACGAAAACATCAATAGTTGGTGAACTTGAAGTTGGTGAAAAACAAATTCATTTTTTTTTTAAGCTTCACGCTGTATCCCGCACACAGCAGAGTAGGTAGAGGGAACCTCGAGGTTAGGACACTCCGTTCCCCACTTTCTGCCGAATTCTGGAGGCATTGCGTGTTGAGTGACAAACTTAACGCCGCGCTTTGCCTCGACACCAGAGCGAAGAAAAATGGAAATATAAACGTAAAGAAATATTTCCCTTCCTCTAGTGGGAGTCGAACTTCACGCAATGCGTCCAGAATTCGGCAGAAAGTGGGGAACGGAGTGTCTTAACATTAGGTTCCCTCTGCCTATCCTGCTGTGTGCGGGATACAGCGTGAAGCTTATTTAATTTAATTAAATGTTCCTCTTTCCGAATATTGAAGACATTGCTTGTAGAACGACGAATCTCAATATGCTGTGCCTTACCTCGTTACCAGCGACTAAATTAAAATAATTAATATTCCATTTCCTCGATTGAGAATCAAACCCACAGCTTTTAGTGTTTATAGTCTTACACTTGTCCCTGCGCCACTACTTGATTAAAATGTATTGAAAGAAATATAACATTACAAAATCTTCAAACATAATACGGATTTGGGAGACTTCTAAGAACATAGTCTATTCATATTTGAGTTTAAGCATCTAGGGCAGCTTTAATAAAATTTTATAAACTTCCAACTTTTGCTTGGCCTAGCTGAAATTTTCCATAGAATTTATAAAGGTAGTGCTCTTGCTAAAAATTAACCCTCCGAGATCGTGTTTAAACAAACGACAGCGACGCTTTAATCTTTGAAAATATGGCTTTATCAGCGCAGATTTTTACTCTGCTAAAATCAAAATCCGAAAAACGTAAAAGATGTTCAAAATTTTTGTAAATTTTAAATTTTGAAAATCATGAAAATATGTTGAGTAAATTTCGGTAATAATTGGATGCTATGCTATGTCGGTGACGTACAAATAGTTACATGAATGCTAGTTCATTAAAGATTTATAAAAGTTTGAAATGGTTTCATTTCATTCATTCTTTAAAATATTTTTTTTTTCACGTTTATGTGCATGTATTATACTATTGTGATTAGAAGTGGAAGGCCCTTCATTTTCATTTTCAACAAAATTTTCTAAACTTTGTCTGTTATTTAACAGATCAGAAAGCAAAAACTAGTTAAAAATATTATTTCGTAATATATTTAACTAGTTTTTGTCCCAATGTTTTTCTATGATTTTGAATATGACTCAAAATAATTAATAAAAATTTTAAAATTTTAAATAATCTTAATAAAAATTTTATATTATTAATATCTGAATAATATTCCAATTCATAGTAGCATTATACAAAAATATACATTCCAGAGAAATTTCAAACCAAAAAGCTAGACACCACTCTTGGCACAAGGGCACAAGCGTGCGACTATCCGCGACAGGTGTGGGTTCGATTCTAACTTAAATAAAATAAATTTCTTCGCACTAGTAACTAAGCAAAGCGTGGCGTTGTATTCTACAACTCAATACGCAACATCTCCATAATTCGGCGAAATGTATAGAATAGAAATATCTTAATGGGAACGGAATGTCCTCACACTAGTTCCCCAGGTTCCATCTATCTATTTATAGATTACAATGAGAAGGTAAAAACCCCAACCTATAATTCGAAGCATTGATACAAATTCAACTTGAATTTATTCCATATATATCTATTTAATCCTGTGAAGGACAAAAGGACAGACGCTATATATTACAAACGAGGCGTGTCGGAATGAATTGATTGGATGTCTGTTTAAACTCCTTGTGTAGTACATACATCACGTATAATGTTAACATTTCTATCTATACATAATTATAGGATCTGTCTGTGATTTGTACGCAATTGTGGTTTTTCAAATACATAAATATAGCTTCTTTACAAAATTTTAAAAACACAAAAAAATCTATTAAATTGTTTTATTTATCGGTCTGTTTTTCTGTTTTCCCCGTGCTAATTTCTGAATTTTTTTACATTTTAAAACATTTACATACATACATTATGTGCATGTTTATAAAATGTAGAACTATAATGTACACTCATTAAAATATATAAAAAACTTTGAAGAAATGATCAATTTTAACATGAATAATCAAGTTAAGGGAACAATTTAACCGCCTTCACGAATAAGGCGTCACAAGAGAATCTAGATGCTAATGAGACCAGGCGCGTACTGTACGCAAAATCTAAATTATTAATTATACCCAAAATTAATGCAGATTACACGTATCCCTGAAATTGAGTTATATATTACTATACAATTACAAAACGCCTTGTTCAAGTCAAACTAAGCGGTATTCAATATCGATACTCTTCTAGCGAACACCTAGTTTTAAAATACTGTGTTTTCAAGCGACATTTAGTCTCGTTACTAGAGAAATTATTTATTTCCCCAAATTGTAAATGAATCCACAATTGTACACTCACGAGTACCCACAGTAGCACTTACGAGAAAGTCATACATTGTGCGTCGATTCCACAACGCCCTCCACTTACTAAACTACATAAAAATCTTTGCATTTTAAGCATTAATTCACTTCACGCTCTATCTTACACATAGTAGAATAGGTACAACTCTCCCCACTCTCTCTCCGCTCACCGCTCGGTTCCCACGAAATTCTTGAACCATTGCGCATTGAATGGCGGAATTGCAATGTCACGATTGCCTCATTTCCATAGCGAGTAAATGAGAATATTGGATAAATATATATTTTTCTGAAATTGGAAATCGAACCCATAACCAATCGCGTTTCCAGCCACATGCATAAGCCCCTAAGCCACAATTGACCTCTTGGTTTCACTTGCAACTGTCAACACTCTCTTTCCGTAGGTGTTTGTAATAATTACGTGTGTATTTGAAATATATGTAAACTAACTAAATAAATCTGTTTATTTACAGAACTACATATTTATTTTTCAGCTTCACGCTGTATCCCGCATAGAGCAGGAAAGCACAGGAAGCATTGTGTTTAAGATACTCCGCTTTCCACTTTCCATGAAATTCTGAGCCACAGAAAAATATTTAATTTCCTTGAGTGGAATCAAATCCATAATATGTCGTGTTTACAGTCACATGTTTGTGCTCTGTGCCACGGCAGCTAAAATTGTATTCACCTTGTACAGTGTGGAATGACGTCACTGAGTTCCGCATATTAATGCGTTTATGTTATATGACAATATTAATTGTCATATAAAATAAACATGCACGTATGCATAATTTATGCTCAATCACTTGTGAAAAACTAATTTAAATTTCAAAATGCTGAAAAGGTCAGTTGTGATAAAGCGATTTTTTAAATTATTTTCTTTCATACAGCAACCCTGGTGTGGCAGTAGGGTAAGCAAAGACAATCTAGTGTTAAGACTCTCCGATCCCCATTTTCCGCTGAAATCTGGAGGTTCTGTTTTGAGTAGCGGAACTCAATCCCTCGCTTTGCCTTCATATAGTCAATTTCAATGAATAATATGTAATTATCAAATCCAAAACAAGTTTTTACATTCTTTTCTAATTGTCTGTTTGTTAATACACGCTAATCTCAGAACCGGCTTTAACCATTTAAATGTAGTGGAGCGAACATCCCTTAACATTTAGTGTTTATTTTATTTAAATTGGTTAAAGAATCAAAAAATGACCGATTGTGTGCTTTGTATATTAACGTATTAAATACTTTAAGAGTGAACGTTAAAACTTTGAAAGCTCTTTTAATAATAGCTTGTTTTAATGAATGATTTAATTGAATAGGATTGTTATTGACTTGTAAAATTAATTTTCTTTTATTAAATATATTATACTACTACTTATATTTATCACATAAACATCAATTATCCTTAATTGATACAACGACAGATATTTTAGGCAAAATGTACATACAATCTAGCCATAATGTAAAATATAAAACATATACAACATGCTAATTAATCATAAAAGCTCATTAATCTTGGTATTTTTTTCTCTTCACGCTGTATCCGCGCGCTGCTGAGTAGACCTGGGAGTTTACTGCTCAGATTCCCCGTTCCTATTAAAACATTTCCGTTTCCTACTTTCCGTCTAATTTCGGAGGTATTGTGTAATATGTTTAAACCTAATTTATTAAAATTTCAACATATTGTTGTTTTTTACCGTATAAGACTACATATTAAAATTATCTTTCAATATAATTTTTATAGAACAAATGGGACGTAACTAACTACAAATAATGGTGGTACAGTGAACCTCACACAAAGGAACTCCTTATATTAAATTAAATATACTTGAGTGAAATATTTATTCAGACCTGGCCTGATAAGACGTTGTATTAAAATTCCACAACTTGCCTCCCTTTGATTCTTAATGGCCAGAAATTGAAGAACAGAAAGACTGTCATTAGGCTCCCTCTACAGACACAGTCAGTGTCAGTTGGTAAAGTAATGAAAAAATATATAAAAGTATATATATATATATATATATATTATTATTATTAATATTTATATATATATTAAAATAACATATATCTCATTACCATTTAAAAGACATCTTCTTTTTTTATAAAGTGTATACTATAACATTTACATGTATTTATATAAAAGGCCGTTGTGGTGTAAACACACAATCGTGTGACTTTAAGCTGGACGATTACAGGTTTGATTACCATTAGGAGATTTGAAATATTATTTATTAACATTTACATTCTGAAAACAAGGTTAAGCATGGCGTAGCAGAGTATCATCACTCAACACGCAATTTCTCAGAATATCGGTGGAAAGCGGAGAACGCACAGTCTTAACTCTAGGTACCCTCTATAAATATACATATGTATGTCGTATATATATGTATGTATGTAGATATGCTACGAAATAAAGGACCTGGGTGATTAATCATACATACTACTGACAAGCAGGGAATTATGTAAATAGCTTACATTACCATATTATCAATACCAAGAGAGTCGGTAACGACCAACTAGTTCAGGATACTGTTCGATTACGTGGATTTCTATCATTTTGAATGTGTCGTTTATACTGTTTTTGAAAAAGAATTTAAAATATCCTTATGACCAAAAATTTAAGCTTTACCTTTAACCTTTTATAAATAATTTCTTATTAGATAATTATTTCTTAGATTAGATCAGAATCGAAAAATGTAATAAACGTTTCATTATTTCAATATTTCAATGAAATGACAGAAAAAATATAATGACTTTTATAAAAAATATATATAAACACGTGCACGTGTACTTTAAATTTAGAATTTTTTAATTGGCATGATATTTAAAATACAATTTTTTGACAAGTCAATTAATAGTTAATTCTTATTTCTCACTTACATTTCTCACATAATTACAACAAAAATCTCACACAAAAATAGAAAATAAAACAATTTAAACTAAACACTTACTTAGAAATTAAATCCATACACGGACACCAATACAATTTTTCTCACTTTTATATATATACATAAATATGAAGAAAATCAAATATTAACAAATCACATATCCACTTTATATCATAAACGAGTCACATGCACAATTACGATTAAGTTTTCAGCCACGTAGAGACGACTGTAAGCTACGGCGGTGCGGTACAGACTGACGCCAGAGCTTTCAGCGACTCTACCGCCCGCCTAAATGCGCAAGCTAATATTGTTACAAGTTTATATATACTTTTTAAGCAATTCATATTTGAGTTTTTTATTATATTTATATGAATATATTGGGGAAATGTACAGTATCTTTTGCTGCGTCCAATGTCATCAATATTTACCTTTGTTTTATATTAAGTTTATATTTACACGTTGATTTATGTTACCCTACCCTTTTCCTTGTTACCAGGGTGAGAAAATGAATATAATTAATATCCCCGAAGAATAGCCTGAAACATGTACAGTACAGGCAATAATAGCTAAAATTACATTAGCCACAAGCATATAACTTCGTGTTTTATTTGTTTTGGAAGAAATTCAACAAATTCTGAATTTTTCTCAAAATACGAGACTAACTCAAAGTTTCTTGTTTCACTCTGTAAAAGGTAGAAAATGCATCACGATAAAGAAAAGTAACAATTCACGAAATATACCTTACAATTGACCTTACCCGAATACAATAAATATCAGCTTCACGCTGTATCTCGCACACAGCATAGTAGGCAGAGGGAACCTTGTGTTAGGATACTTCCCCGCTTAGTATTTATCTTACTCACACTCAATCGTTAAACTTATACTGAGATATTCCTTTAAACGGTTACTTCAAGAAATGATGCAAGACAAGAGATATTGCCCTCATCTTTATGCAATATTTGTCGTCAGCAAAGACGCTGGATGGAGATGAGATTAAAGGATTCATTCAAACGATGTCTCATTTCCTAGGTTATTTTATTTTAATATCTAGGAAAGGAGAAAGAATGTAAGATATAATAAAATAATTTAGATTTAAAATAATTTAGAGGCCAGTCGTGGCACAGGTGTTCAAAGTGTAACTGTATCGCGATAAGTATGGGTTCAATTACACGAAACATTCTTTTATTTCTTCGCTCTGGTGAAGAGACAAATCGCAGCGTTGAGTTCTAATACTCAACACGTAATGCCTCCGAAATTTGGCGGAAAACGGTCAACGGAGTGGCTTAACACTAGATTTCCCCCCCCCCCCCACCTTGCGGTGTGCCGACCGACGCTAAAAAGAAGATTTTTAGATTGAAAGTTAAATATGATTATCCACGGCGTCGTCTTGCAGATGGCAACGCATCTGAATGCATAAGCTATGGTTGTGTGTGTGTTCGATCCGTAACTGAGAGCAGACTAACATCTCAAATTCAACCGGAAGTTGGAAAGCCTCACTATACAAAGCTGTATACAGTAGTATGAATGTATTTTGTATTTACACGCAACGCTTAAAATTAAACACAACATATAAACTATATTTTTTGATATTTATAGCAATCAATCACACTATAATATTAAATATTATTATTGAAACTTTTTTTTATTATAAACTATTTTGGTAAATAGTGCATGGAAATTTATGATTGAAGCATTATTTGACCTGGTTTTCAGGTAAACAAAATACAGATTTGTTTAATTTATACCGAGATTAAAATTTACATAAAAATTTTATTGGCCATTTTCATTGAATGTATATTATTTTTATCAATATTTAGCTTACATTATGAAATATTCATGAAATAGCTAAGTGCTATTATCGATAAAATAACAAGTATACGCGGTCTAGGAGAAATTATGTTTTTTCTGGCCTACTGGCAGCGTTACCAGATTTCGTCTCGGTAGTAACTTATTAAAAAAAAATTAAGTAATTAAAAAAAATTAAAGCGCGAGGAATAATTCACGAAAAGCTGGGCCACTTCTGTTCTGCTTGGGAAATTTAAGCTGCTTTGCTAAAAATTGGGACTTCCCTCCAAAATCGGGACGTCTGGCAGTACTGTCATGTTTTCTAGTTTTGTTTAATTTGCCGTGAATCCTCGAGTTTTGCACAGTTAAGTAAGAACTTCCTTCCACGCGCCACGGAACTGTGGAATGGCTTACCTGCGGAAGTGTTTTCAGGTCGACATGACATGGGTACCTTCAAAAATCGCGTCCACCTTAAACCGACAACCCACCTGTAGCTCCTCTGGTGTTGTACAGGGTCGTGGGCGGCGGTGTTTACTTACCATCAGGTGACCCGAATGCTAGTTTGATATGCTAGCTATGATATATCCGTTGAGATTAGATTTTGCGTAAAAGTGAAACAAATAAATGGACGGAATCCGCTCCAGAGATTTCTATTTTTCAGTTTGTTTCAAAATTCTAAAAGCATATACATTTCAGGTTTTAAATTTCACAAAGCGACAAAAACGATAAATAAATATATTTTGCTTGCGGCCATTTAGAAACTTATTTTTTCTAGACTTCAAGACACTGCGGACCAGAATTGGATCTCCATCCGATCTTAAAAAAAATGGTCTTTGGTAGACGGACCGACCCACAAATGTATAGACGATTAAAGTCCGATGGACAAGTCGTTTTTACCCTTTGACTTACGGAAACCTATTTAGCACAGTTATTAGATTAATTAACGAAATTGTTAAAAAAACTAACGCATATCGTGTTCCATAGACAAACATACCATTACACATACATTACACTAATAAAGCTCCATACACTCACCTGTGGAAAGTAAAAAGCTTTCCATTCGAATATTACAACCGGATATTAATTCTGTTCACACAATCATGTAATGGCTTCATTTCAAAAACGACGTCCGCTTCATCATTGTTTAATTAAGGAGGCTTTGTTTACACAATTGGATAACGTTTAACAAGAATTACCTGATGTTGATACAATTTTTATATAATATATGTGCTTTTTTATATTGAATCAAAATATAATATTATATAATATTAATTTGCTTCCAATGTTTTATATGTAATGTTTTTGTAGGTAAATGTAACACGTTTTACATCATATAGGCCACATGAAAATAGTTTATCATTCGATACGGATCTTTAATGAAAAAAAGTCAATCTGTCTCGAGAGTTAACTGAACGTTTCCATTGCCGTTTGTAGGGCTTCAACTAGCTTATAAATAAATTTGCGTCCGCTAGTTGCATAACGCAGTTACGGTATCGAGTGACTCGAGTTTGTGGTAAATGCCGACTTTTAGTAAAGCTGATTATATGTTTTCTTTAACAGCAAAAGATACAGTTAACTTTAGTTCAGTAATCTTTTATAAATAAACAAAGATAATATCTCAAAAAATATATATTTTTTTGTATTAATTACAATAGTACTTTATTTTATGCTACCAATTTTGTATTTTTTGTTTTTTGTATTTAGTAAAAAATTATTTGTTTAACTGTAAGCAGCTACTTTAACTTTTTTAAAAGTTTTATTTATGAGCTGATAACTCTCTCATTCAGCCTAAGTTTGCATAGCGTGAAACTGAAATAAAAAATTATACGCTGATACATCGATAGGCCTCTAAGAATTATATTTTATATCTATGTGTAAAACACAAAGTGGTTCTGTGAGAGTTTCATTTTTTTGATTTCAAGTACGGAACCCGAAAAACTATAAAAAAAACACGAACAGACGAGTTCAAATAAAAAAATAAATGAAATCTTGTACTACATTCACAAGTAATCATGTACAAAGCCTTTGAAACGTCGAGGATTGCCGTATCAACTATGTTTACATATTACACGTTACACTACACTTACGGATACAAAGATATTTCTTTTGTTAAATTTTCACTCGCATGAGTGAGGCTTTAATGAGCCTTTTTTGTGAAAATTGAGCGAATAACCAGATTCAATTTCGTTGTATAAACGCGATGGTTATGGGTTCAATTCCTATTCGTGGGAAATATTTAATATTTTCTACGATTAGGAATTACTTTTTAGTCGCTCTCGTAATCAGACAAAAGCGCGGCGTTGAGTTCAGCCACTCTATATGCACTGCCTCGAGATTTCGAGATTATCCTCGAGATTTAGCTTTGCTGTAAATGCTGTAAAATTATTATCACTAACTTTCACGGTATTTCCCGCATAGCAGACAAAGCATGCCTCCAAAATTCGGCAGAAAGTGGGGAACGGAGTGTCTTAACACCGAAGTTCCCTCTGCCTACCCTGCTGTATGCCGGATACAGCGTGAACCTGATACACATTATCTTTATTAATATAG
The DNA here is from genome assembly GCA_037355905.1 of Heliconius aoede. Taxonomy (NCBI): domain Eukaryota; kingdom Metazoa; phylum Arthropoda; class Insecta; order Lepidoptera; family Nymphalidae; genus Heliconius; species Heliconius aoede. The sequence goes on along the minus strand of JBAIZZ010000249.1, from coordinate 952,802 downwards.
AAAAAAATTACAAATTTTGGTTTTAAAATTTAATGGGCGCATCAGATGAAAAATGGAATATTCTCAATATAAAATTTTGATTCTTAATATTTTCATTTATTTACATTTTGTTGGAAAATATTTCAATTTAAGAGCTTCTTGGTCCAAATACATAAATTAATAGCCGGTTGGCGTTTTTTTACGACGTGAAAGGCTGCTGAAGGAGCAAAATGGAAAATGGAAACAGCAATCATAGCTTGTCTATATTTGTATAGTAGGCAGGTTGGGGTAATTTGAATAGAATCAAATAGTAGTTCAATATAATATAATAACTTATTTCATTAATATACCCGTACGTTATCAATATGTATTATATGATGACAGTTATGGCGCAAAGGCACGAAGCGTGACTGGTTGTGGGTTCGATCCCCACTCGAGGAAGTGAAATATTTACATACGTTTATATTTTCCTTTCTTTGCCCTAGCGTCGAGCCAAACCGCATTATTGACTTCCGCAACTCAACACGCATTGAACTTCTAGAATTCGGCAGGAAATGGGGAACAGAGTGTCTTATTACTAAGTTTCCTCTGTCTACCCTACTGATTGCGGAATACAACATAAAGCTGAAAAAAATAGTAAACAACACCAATTAATAAAAGAAGCCATCGTGGCACAGCGGCACAAGGGATTGACTGTAACGCAACAGTTGTGGGTTTGATCTCCATTCGAGGAAGTGAAATATTTATTTACGTTCATATTTCCATTTCTTCACTGTGGCGTCGAAGCAAAGCGCGGCGTTGAGTTCCGCCCCTCAACACGCAATGTCTGCGAATCGAAAATTGAATTCGGCAGAAAGTGGAGAACGGAGTGTTTCCTAACACTAGGTTCGCTCTGCCTACACTGCTGTGTGCGGGATACGGCGTGAAGCTGATAAACAAAACACAATAGTTTAAAAAAAAAAACAAAAAATGACTTACTTCCATTATCATAACCGAGATTCAAAACGCTGTTTCTAACATATTTAAACATACATGCATAGCAGTGTGACAAATATTTTTGACATTAAAACATAAATTCAAAGCTAGAAAACTGCAATAAGGCTGTATATTTTTCAACGCGGCGTTATTTGCGGTATGATGTCTATGCCACCAATGTTTCATTTGTTTTTAAAGTTATTTTCCAGGTGTTCGTAGCAATTTAATAAGTGCATCATATTTAGAATGAATGTAGGCAACAGAAACTGAAAATTTTAAATTTCATATGTTGATTACGAATTAGAAATGTATTAAAATATTAGAGGCCAGTCGCGGTGCAGGGGTAAAAAGTGTAACTGAAAGCCTATTGGTTGTGGGTTCGACCGCCACTCGAGGAAATTATATATTTATATAAATTTATATTATTATTTTTTTGCTTTGGTGTCGAGGCAAGTGGCGGTGTTAAGTTCCACCACTCAACACGTAATGCCTCCAAAAATCAGCGGAAAATGCGGAACGAAGTGTCTTAACACTAGGTTCCCTCTGTCAAACATGTTGTGTGCGGGATACAGCGTGACGCTACATATTTTATATATATTATATATACACTTTTATAAAAATATTTTAATACCTGTTTTTTATTAATCAAATTAAAAAGCACACAATACACTTTATTAACTTTGCTACCTCTCGTCTAAATAAATCAGCCCGAGCGTGAAATAAGATTTTTCCATATAAATTTTATGTTGTTTATATAATATTAGGTGCATTTTTATTATTTTTATTTAAGCTTATTCAAGTGACAAGAGCAAAACAAATACAGACTTATTGAAAAACTTTAACTCATTTATTGATCATAGACAGCGTTTAACTGTATATACAATGTTTGTAGTTCAACTCCTTCACGAGAACCGAGTAGAAGTTATGTTTTGAGTTTAGGCAGAAAGCAAATAACGGAATATTTTAACTTTAGGTTCGGCCAATCTACTCTACTTTGAATTAAAGATTGCAAACAGGTGAGATTCTCACATGTCTGGAGACATTGCGTACTAGGTGCCCAGGTACAGGGAATAACAATATTTTATAGCTTTCTTAAAAATATTTAATAGGTTTCCTCTAGTGATTTATTTATTGGATTTATATTTTCCTTTTTTCGCTCTGGTATCAAGGCAAAGTGTTTCTTACTGTAATAACCTGCCCTTCAAAAGTGGCGTGTAATTTTAAGTCCTGCATAGCTTAGAAAGGAGACGTGCTCCTTTCTCAAAATTTGTTTATTTGCGTCAATAAATCAAAAATAAATACTTCAACTCCTCAGTATCGAACCCACAACCAATCGATTTCATAGTCACACTTTGTGCCCTTACGTTACGACGATTACTCTATTATCTAATAATATTATACATTAGTTTATCAAAATATCCATTTACAAGAGTTCAAAAAATCAAACGTCCGTAATAAATAGTTGAATGAAATGAAATTTTTATTTTTTACATTGGATATTGTACAATCATAAGCGAACAATCGATATGGAAATGCAAATATTTATAGGTCAATATTAACGCATCAATCCTGAAAAAGTCGAACTTGTAGTTAAAATGGAATTCTAATTTGTTTGTTTAAACGGTTTTATTGTAGTTTGAATGAGTATATGTGTGTTTAAGTTTAAAAAAAGAAGATTTAATAGCTTAATTTTTTTTTATTTATGTGAGGTTATTGTACTGCTGTTTAATCTATATATCGTACTGCAGTTACTCTCTGTCGCTCTGGTAAATGTTTTCTATCGCAATGGTTAATTCCACCACTCCACACTTAGTGACTTCAGAATTCTGGACAAAGTGTAGAACGGTGTGTCTTAACACTAGATTCCCTCTGTCTGTGTTGTGCGGGATACAGCGTGAAGGTATAGCGTGCGGCGGCGGCGGCGGCAGCGTGAGGGGATATAATATACCCTCCGAAAAAGAGGTAACAATATGTAAGCACACAAACCAAAAACAAAGAGAGACAATAGAACAAATCACATAAAATCAATATCGGCAATTAAAATTTTAACTCGATTCCTCTCACTGACTTAAACTTTTAAGTTCAACCGTTCTGAATAAGCTTGTGAGTTAACCCGCTGACGTGTCAGACACGAACTCCCCTGAAGGTAATTACTGGAAAGTTTGTCTCGATCCGCAAAATTGTCGCATTTTAAAGATACGAGTACCTCCCACTCCTTTTTGTACTTTCACGTAACGTTGGGTATAAATTTTGCGGCTCGACGTCGACCCTTATCTGGTGGGGATACGAATAAGGTTAGTTCACATTAAAGTACTAAAATTTTAATTTAAATAAAACTATTATTATTAGAGACACGCTTTACGGGACGCTATTGGTGGTTTCATTTTCCCTTTCCTTTCGTTTCGGAGACTTGGCCGCTTGAATTACATAATTGTTAATTTATTAATCTGCGTTATTTTCGTTTTCTAATAATAATATCATTTTAAAAACAGTATCTTTACCTATGTTGAAAAGTAAAGTTTTAATTTATTCAATAAAAAAATATTTTAATATTATAAAGCAACATTTTTTCAAATTATTCATATTTTTTATTTATGCACCAATTTAAATAAAACAAACTCAAAATGTTAAACATAACTTACGGAAATACAATTATTAAAACTGCAATTAAATCTGTTAACCCATTTCTGAGATTAGCGTAAAACGCGCAGACGAACAAACACAAACAAAAAAAATTATAATAATTATTTTTTGTAAACCAAAAAATAATTATTATAATTTTCCATTCCATTGATATATGTAATAGAATCAAAAACCATGATTTTTGTAGTTTTTCTGGCATATCTTCCATGTGCAGAGACCGATCAGTTATAATTTTATTATATTATAAATATAGAAACAGTTGTAATGATATTTTAAATGTAAAAAATAGTTTAATTTCCAATTTCAATGCTGAACTCGCTTAAGCGCAAGACACACCAACTAATTTAAAATACATTTTTGTAACATAAAAAAACGAATAATCTATATAATAAAAAGAAAAATATGCATGCTTGTTCTCACCCTTAAACTCCATTTCGCTCCATACGCCCTAATGAGGAAAAATATTAATAGCCATGTTATTAATTACGATAGCCTCGAGTTATTTATTACGTTACCCGCCAAACCTTAATCGCCTGCACGAGCTCGAGTATGTAGAACAAGTTAAATGTACAGAAGTCCAGTGTATGCCAAGCCGCAGCGCGCTGATATATTATATATATATTTTAGTACGAAAACGGTTAAAGCAATTTTTTTTTAACTTTTTTTACTTTAAACTTCAATATGAGATACCTATTAGGGAACCTTTGGAACCTCCTCATTTGAATTATACAAGGTGTTTGATAAAACATGATTTATTGAAGAATGGATCTCAACTGTTAATTCTGTTGGGATTGCTTTTTATTTCTTCTTTTTAAAGTTATTCATTAGATATTTTGTTCTTTATAATTTAAAATAAAAAAAATCCATTCCTCGAGTGGGATTCGAACCCACAACTTTTGTGCAACACTTTGTAGAACCCGATTCTGTTTGCTGTGATTTACTTAGTATAGTAGATCATACTTTGATGTCAGACAATCTTGAGTTATCTGTTTATAGATAATTTACTTCTCTTTTCTTCATACTTCTTTCAATTATTCATTTACAATATTAAGTTCCTATAAAACAAAAACCGGTTAAGCGCGAGTTGGATACACCCAACTCGCACTTGGCCAGTGAGGCTTCCGAACCAATTTGAAGGTTGTAGATCAAACTTATTATAAAAATTGACAAAAATAAGCTTGAGTTCCTATGTGCTCATTTTGTATAAAATGAATTACAAATATAGGTTTCGATTTTTAATCTTTACTTGTATTGTAAGTTCACACTTCGTTCAAAATTTCATAACTGTAGGCTCACGATAACTAACATAATATACTTATGCTACATACAATTTGTACATAACACCTATTTCTAAATGCATGAAGTCAGTATTGCCGGTCGTAAAATCCCAATATAAATGGTCAGATGCAGCAGCCCGTGCGCAGTTACGCGCAAAAATGAGTGTCCACGTGATAAAATGAATAGTTTATACTGAAAATGAAAGCTTTGACATGACACGTTTAAACAAACAATCAAAATGTAAAATTTCATCGCATACATTGCATTCGCAATAAAACTGCGCGAATGTTTGACACATTAAATTTTTAGAGTACTCGTAAAAAAGGAAAAAAATATCGGTTGATTTTTATTCGAAACCAAATGTTGAATATTCATACGCGGTTTGACGCATGGATTCACAATTCTGCGCTTCTCCAAATAATATATATTTTATATATTTTTGTTTCAAATTAATATAATAATATAACGTGGCCGTCATGAATTTGGTATGTTGTAAAATGTTTTTGAATTATTATTCAATTAATATTAGTAATTTATAGTAGAATAGCTTTATATTATAGTTGATACTATCATACCACCAAAAAAGAAGGGTGTTAACCACGTGTGAGGAGTTTTGTATTATATATCTCTATGTTTGTCGATGGAATCGTAGCTCCTAAATGAATGAATCGATTTTGATTTCGTTCTTTTTGTAAAAAAAAATACTTAACGTCTAATAATCGTCGAATTTTTAAAGTTTTTTATGTCGGGTTAACGCTTTTTTTAATTATTGATTATTATATCTATTAACGCTGTTACCGGCACATAAATCGTAATATTATATAAAATCGTATCGTTCGTAAATATTATAAAAGTAGTATATTTTTCGTACAGATCAATGTAGATCTATATTTTTTTTCCATATTCCATATGCTCACATCATCAGGATATTTGGATGAAGTGAAAAGATTGTATTACACAAAGCCTCCTAAATGGAAATTAAATCGACAACTACCTCCGTACAACCCTATTGACTTTCAAACTACCCTACGCCAAAACTTACGTAATATGCCATTATTAAGTAATGGGATGCAACCATTGAAAGTAAACAGCGGAAATTACAAATTTTACGATCCAATGACATTTGGCATCGCTCCCATATCGTATGGAATTACTATCTATGTACTACAGCTACCCGGCCCGGCCAAAATCGTGATTCGTTAATGCACATTACATATTGGGTTACTGGACTTCCTAAAAGCATATCATGTTTGGGTTGATTATTTTCAAAATTCGACGGAAAATAGAGAAAGGAGTGTCTTAACACTATGCTCCTTCTGCCTACCCAACTGTCTACGGTAACAGCACTAGCATTAAAACAGCTAGATTTTTAGAATGATAAGTAAATCTAGTTATAAAATTAAAACAATAATTTAGCATAAACATAATTCGGAGTCATGGAACTGACAAATCATTTTTGTTTGTCTGTGGCACACATTCATTTACATATTATGTTAAATTTATAATACTCTGCTGTTTGGATCGAGCGTTAAAAACAACTTGATTAATGGAAAATGGTTCAAAAATATATTAATTTTATGTTTAACTTGCCAATTATCCTTCAATTACTTATAATATTTTTAGTTTACACAAATTAATAATAGGTAATTTACTTTAAAATGTACATATTTAAACAGAATTGATTATATTACTGAACTGTGGCCTGTGAGAACATTGGCGGGTACTATAACACGTTAAAATCCTATAAAACCTTAAAGCTTGCCTTATCCTTCCAAGGATATTTCCCATGTAGGTTACATGGGAAATTTCAGCGTTCTACGCCGCGTAATTCCAGTTGTGCGTTGTATTTCAGTCCCTCGATAACAGAGGTTTTTAATATATTTCACAGGTTATGTTAAGTGATATATCAAATTATATCCTCGGCTTAGAGTGAAGCCAGCTAAATCCGCTAAGTCCATTTTTGTACCATTTGAAAGTGTAAAAAAATATAAATTAGTTTTTTATAATAGAAGTTAATTTTCAAAAAATCCTTATAATACATACATATATAGTTTTTTAAAAAAGTCCGTGTGTTTCTTGATAATTTCCTTAAAAGGCTGTTATCATGTTTACACACTAAGCCAACGATATAATAGTCTTAGTGCAGTTAAAACGATGTCGCTATCTTTAAATTTTTAACAGGAAAATTTTTACATAAAATATATTTCCATTTCCTTAGTCGGGTTCATGAAAGAACGCAATATCTCAAAGTGAAAAATTGAGAACTGCTCTGATACAATATAAAAAAATTGTTTGTTTTTTTTGTTTTAAAAATCTAATTAAGGTACGAAAAATAACGTATAATAATAAACTTTAAATACAAAATAAATAATAATATATAATATATTATTTTCAGAAAATATTCATTGCCGTCCTCCTGTACACAGCTAACTTAACTGGCGCAGTACGTTTGCATAGAATATTTCAATATATAGACGGATATAAATCGGAGCACGATTTGCAAGGGTTTCTTCACGTGGGTACAGAATACGCGATATTTCTCACAAAACCGAAGCCGCACGACAAATTTTTGGTATACGGGTTGTATGAAACGAGAAATTTCGATACCACACGAAAGCCAAGACTGCTTGCTATATCCAAAATTCCCATCGCATATATAAAGGAACAGCTGAGAACATTTAAAACGGAATTGTATAAGGCTAAGTATGTCGATGACAATGTCGTGCCAGGGGTCAGAGTGAAGACACTAAGGGAGTGGCAGATAGACAGAGCCCTGACCCTACACAGCAGAGTGGCTGAGGAGCCCGTCTTGAGAACTATAGTACTGTGATATTTGCGAATTAATTTCCACAGGTTGCGCTTTGTCTCAACTACGGTCTGGCTTTTATAAATCACTTCGCTTTGTATCTATCTACTCTCGTACCGCTAAACAAAGAATATTGTTTTCGTTGAAATTACTTCTGTATTTTTTTTATTTTAACTATTGTGATGTTTCATTTGTGTTTTTTCAATATTGTCGGTGTACTGTTTCATTAGCTTATTTTAGTTTTTATTTTTTTTTCATAATTTGTAAGGCTTTTAATATAATTAAAATTTAAGGGTAAACAATAAATTCAAACTTTATTTAGGGATATAAATATTATAATTTATTGTATCAGGTGTATTTATTAGAAGGTAAGAATTATATATATATAATATATAATATATATATAATAAATTAGTGAGTGACTCCCATTCTCCCGAACTATTGATAATGAATTATTTTCATTTGTTCGCTCTGATAGAGATACAAGACAGTAGGTAAGTAAGTAGAATGTGTCAGATGGAGTGCATTTATACTAGGTTCCCTCTACCTACTCTAACATTAAAATAAAATAAAATAAAAACGATGAAAAATATAATTTTAAGCGCATAAAAATTTAAAATAAAAAGAAAAGTAGGATAAATATTTCGTACGTAAAGCAGTTTCGATAGATAAATAACGTAACAGCACAGTATTTGCACCGCTCATACCATACGTCATCCATCATCCGCACTTGATAACAGTTTACCACGTAAGGAGTTCTCTGACATGATATAATATAATAAACCTGCTTTGATAAATGTGAAATATTTCATTTATGCAGATTTTAGGGAAATAGATTGTTTTTAAGGTGTTCCGTACCCCAAAAGACCTTTTTAGGGTCACTGTGTTTTCCGTCTGTCCGTCAGTCAATAGTATTTGAGTTGAGCGTCTATGGTCAAGGCAATCAAAAGATACAAAATGAATGCAACGTTCGCTGCATTTTAAATTGTTCTCCACGTCGATTAACAGTTACGTAACTTGGCTCGAAGTGAGAAATAATATATACAAATAAAGGAAAATAGGTGAAAAGTAAAAATTTATAAATATTCCATAGAAAAAAATATTACAAACTTATATTTGTAGTTCATTTCGTAAGAATTAAGTGCATATGAGCGCCTACTTAAACATGTCAATATTTATACATTCAATTTCCCGTTACAGTCCTAAAAATGATACGGAAGCCTCAGTCTGAGAGTACGACACGTACTTAACCGTTTTATTTAACCCAAAAAAATAGGCATATGCGTAGTTTTCACTCATATTTTTTATTTGTCCATAGATCGGGACATGTTTATATTGAAGAATATTATGTATATGACATATATAACTATGTACATATAATGAAAAGTACAGAGAACTAATTTAATGTTAGAAATCGGATGCCATTAACGATTTTAAAAAGACAATAGAAAAACACATGTCGTCTATATATGTCTAACTTATAGCAATAAGTGATATGTTATCACTCGATAACAATATTTCACACGAGTTTCCTTCAGTTGCCTCAACTGCCCCCGTTTGATACAATCCCACTCGCTTACACGAGTTCGCTAACGTTAAACTTATTTACTTTATAGATAAATAAACTTTTTATAAGAAAAATATAAAAATATATATAATATAAAAATATAATTTGTAGATACAAACTTTATATACGCAAAGATGTTATACAAAATAAAAAAAATATATATGACATATTTTGATTTGAAAATATAACACATTTAAAATGTGAACATATATTATTTAAAAATAGAGTTGTGAACTCGTTAGAGTTTACTTACAGATATCTTGGAAGATACTTGGAATTTTCATTCAATAAATGTTTTCGCGTCCAAGAATCAGCTAAGTAGACAAATAGCTTTCATAATATTTTCCTTTCTCATCCACTTAATGAGCTCTGACATTTGAATGGTGTGGCTTCATTTTAATAAGATAAAAAATATGTAGAACACCTGAGTCTAATCGAGTCGGCTGTGGGTTCGATCCCTGTTCAGAAGATTTTATTTCTTCTTTCTGGTAAAAAGACAAAGTGCGGGGTTGAGTTCAACTACGCAACACGTAATCTTTAAAAAATTGTCTGGTTATTAGGGAAAGTGGTATCTTGAAACTAGGATCCGTTGGCCTACACTCAGTAAAAAAAAATAGTTAAATCAAGATCCGATACTAACTAACCAGTAGTTTAAAGTTAAATAACAGTTTAAAAACAATAAAGTATTAATTAAGAAGTATTTTTTGTTAATCTATATTAACTTAGATAATTTTAAGCGTTCCGAATCATAATTTTTCACTCAACCAATGAAATAAAAACATCCGATACCTGCATGCCTACGTACATCCAGAAGCGACAGCACTTGTAACTAACAGGGAATAATTTGCATGCAATTTGAATTTTTTCCACGCAGTTGGGTCTAAAAAGTTTTTTAGACGTGGTAGATGGCAAAATAATTTCGTCATTCTGTCGCATTTTATTTGATATTTCACTTGGTAAATGTGTTTTGCAGGCAGAGACAAATAAAATGATGTAAAAATATATATTTAATACTCCCTACTTAACACGCAATGTGTCGTAAAATGGGCACAATATGGGTGTTCTTAAGGAATAATGAAAAAACTAGTCTTTCTCTCTTCTTCTTCAGCTTCACGCTGTATCCCGCACACATCAGGGTGGGCAGAAGGAATCTAGTTTTAAGATACTCCGCAAATTTTGCAGAACTCATTCCGCGCTTTGATTCGACACCAGCACGAAGAAATGAAAGTATATTTAATTTCATCGAGTGGGAATCGAATCCACAAATTGTCGTTTTTACAGTTACACGCCTGTGCCACTGCACCACAACTGGCCTATAATTATGATAATAATATTTATAAATCAATTCATCAATCGACATTATTAATATCCTATAACATTTATATTTCATTCTTATAATACCAATAGATCAAGCCAGGCGTATTGTTCTTACACGTAAAGGCCGCTATAAACGTTCATATCTGAAAAATATTTTATTTCATGCCTCGTTTATTTGCTGTGAGTGTACGCTCGTGGAGGTCGATTACGAGACACTTGCCGTTTTTCTATACGGACAATAAAATATATGGGAGACCGTTTACATGCTTCCAATGTCAATTTATTGTTTCTTTTTTTTTTTGTTAGCTTCACCCTGTATACCATATGCAGCGGGGTATCCTGAGGGACTCTAGTGTTAAGACACTCCGTCTACTTTCCACGAAATTCTGGATTCGTTGCATGCCACCATTTGCTTTCCTCGTTTCTCTGAAAATATTAAATTTTTCATTACCTAATGATATTTTGAATAATTTAATAAAATAGAGTACGCAGAAACGCAATAGACAGAAGGACAAACTCATGATATACAACTTGCATATTCAGAATAACGAATGTGCGAGATCAACTATTCTGATGAAAACTTTACATCGCATCTGCAAAATATGAACGTTGTGTTTTTGACTTGGCCATAGCGCATTTCCGCTGTCAGCCAGCGACACTGATCTATGGACGCTCCCTCATACAAATTCATACAAAGAACGAAGTTTCGTGACACGCCGCCACTGACAGGTTTCGTAGGGACTACTATAATACTTTTAAAATGTGTGGTAAATTTTTATACCTACCGTATATATTACGTTTTTGTATACGCAGTAAGATTTTTTTTAGTGAAAAATATATATAATATTGGGAGAATAAGAATACTTGTCAAATACAGGATAGACAGACCTAGCGTTAAGTCACTCCAAAGTTCAGTCACGTGTTGATTGGAAATGTGAACTAATTAATCATTTATATTTTCTCGCACTGACAAGTGGCAGGAACATAAAAAAATTGCTCTAACCAACCCACTGAACCTAAATATACAAATGAGTCCCATAAGAAACAGGAAAGGTAAATATTTTTCACATTTACTATAAAAAATTGACTACATCGTGAGTAACAGCTGGAAAAGCTAGAGTTATTTTATAACATTAAACGCGTAAGTGTGTAATGTATTTACATTTTTCACTGTTACCATAACATAGAATACTGAATAGTTGTGATATAAGTCTTGTCCGTTTAATTTTGTTAGTGTAAAGCTACATCCCGCATATAGCAGGGTAGGCAGAGGGAACCTAGATTTAAGATATTCCCACTCAAGGCATAGTTAGGCCCGTATCTGATTGAAAGTGAGTTTTTTGAACTTAAAATCCACAACGAAAAATTATTTTATACAATTTAATTCAATTTATCACTCTGGTTGAAAAAACCATTGTTGATTTCAGCCAAACTCTGTTTTTCGGGACACGTACGTGCGACAATGACGAGGAACTCTGTGCTCTTTTTACTTTGTTCCCTGCATTTATCTTTTTTTTAAATATACATTTTTTTAATTCTTACCGCTTTATTTTTGGATGACGACGCCCAATACAATTTATGCAACATAAGCGGATTAGACATGATATTTTTTTAGCTGTACACTGCTTTTTGTATTTAGCTAGAAAAGCAGATGGAAACTGAGAACCTACTGTTAAGGCTGTCGTAGCGCAGCGGCATAAGTGTGACACTGTAACGCGACGGTTGTGGGTACGATATCCACTCGAGGATGTGAGTATTTCTTTACGTTTATATTTCCATTTCTTCGCTCTGGTGTCGAGGCAAAGCGTGGCGTTGAGTTCTGCCACTCAACACGCAATGCCTCCAAAATTCGGCAGAAAGTGGGGAATGGAATGTCTTAACACTAGGCTCTCTCTGTCTACCCTGCTATGTGCGGGATACAGCGTGAAACTGATTTTTATTGTTAAGGCAATCCGTTCCCATTGAGACTTTTCCGTTCCCCACTGTCAACTGAATTCCCGAGGCATTGCGTGTTGAGCAGCGAAATAAAAGTATTGTATATTTCATTCCCCCGAGTGGGAATCGAATCCACAACCATCTTATTTACAGTAATACCCTTTAGGGTTGGCGCAAGCGCAATGAGTAAAATTAATATACTATGTTTTGGAGCAAATAAAATAGGAGCTCTACTCGTACATTAGTAAAATAACTTTCCTTACAATAAAACAGTGTAGTTAGTAGTGTTCGCATTATAAAATCCCCTGTCAAGTACATTTTTATTTATCACTTCGCTTTTATTGTTCGCTTATCTTGCATAACTTTTAGCTTATACCTTAGATTTGAAAATTTTGCCGTCTTATATATATTCAACTGAAATAAGAATAAAGGAATTACAACGTATTTTAATATATTTGAACTCTTTACCTCAGTCTACAGTCAGTCACACCCGCATCGTTGGTCTAATCAATACTCATGTAGAATACTAACTATTGTAAGCTTTAAGTTGCTTTGTTAATTAGGGTTTTAGAAAATTCAATTTTCTAATTCTCTAATTGGAGTTCTCTAATCTAATTTGAGTGTCTTAACACTAAATGAAACTTCACTTTCTTCATTCGTGTTATACAAAATATAATTTAACAAGAAACAAATATTTTATTATTAAAAAAATACAATCTGATGCGATCAGAGGTTACCCAATACAAAGCAAGGTAAATAAAATTCTTATTGCCAAATATTTAGACTCGTGCACCTGTGCAGGTGTTGCTGGCCGAATATAGTGTATTTGACCTTATTGCTTCGTGTATATCTTGACTGTAGCCAGGGAAATTTCCTATGACGATCTCATATTCTTATATTGGAGAGGGATAACTATACCACAGTATACAGAGATTGTACCCATAAAAGGCACACGACTGTGATTGTTTTCTGAAAGTGAAGTTATATTTAAGCTGTGGTAAGTTTAAGAAACTTTATGTCGCGAGAAACTAGTATTTAAAGAAATGGTTATATACATACGAGTTACGAGGTATTATATACATAAGTATGAACAAGCATAAATAAAGAAGAAATAAGTTAATTTTAATATTTTGAATGTGTTAGTGATATACTTGAGAAAGAAAAATATTTATTTAGAAAACATATAAAAATTTGAACGTAGCGATTTCAACCCAAAGTTCGTTTCCCAAACAAATAGAAATGAATTTAGTATATAAAGATTGCGTGGTGTGTGTCGATGTTGGTCAATCGTTAGCAATTAGCTACATCTCCATATTAGCGATGATAAAGCACCTAATTGGATTCCACCACTCTATATCAATTATTTCTAAGTGGATCGAAGCTAGTGGAATATGAACTCAATAGTGTACTAATAGTACATACAATGGTACACCAGCGCTAGTGAATTTCCATACTATCAATAATAAATCGTAATAAATTGTACAGTATTGTAGTACTTTGTTTCACTTCCTGAAAAAGAGAGAGAGAAAGAGAGAGAAAAAATGTTACTAAATTCTCTCTCTCACTCTGATTCTAACGCGAAAAGTTCAAGACTGCCTTGAAGATTTATTTAGTGTAGATTTTTTATTGTTTTTTAGTGAGCCGGGGCATAAGCGTGCAACTGTAAACGCTTAGGTTGTGGGTTCGATTCCCACATGAGGAAATAAAATATTGGAAACGAAGGTTGCAAAGTTCCATCTGCCCATCTTCCTATCCTACTATCCTGTGCATGTGCGTGCAGCTATATAAAAAAAAACTTAACAACATGCAGTAAGCAGAATGTATACACCTACTTGATTAATAGAACAACTAAATTCAACTTCACAAAGGAAGAACAACTCTGATAATTTACGGCTTATAGCTTAGATGATAATTTACTAGCGTTAAGCGTGAAATGAGGTAATTTATCTTTTGTTTAACGTCCGACCACAACTTTCCCGCTTCAATTCAATTAGCTGAGTGAATATTATAAAATCGATAGCTTTTTCCCGATTTCTATTCTCTTCGTAGTCTGAATCGATGACCGTTAGTATCTGTGTAGATTATAATAAACACTTGTACTGTAATAGTTTTCTAGAGAAAATTTTATTGTAATTTATTTTACTACTTCTATTTAACCGATTCTCATAAAACTTTTTCCAAAAAATTTTTAAGGTATTAGAAAGGACATAGTATAATTTATATATGTATTTATATAATTTATATACATAGCAAAATCTCGATCAAGTAAGTTTAAGCGGGTGAAGCTGGATTTGAGTCTCTAGTACATATGTATGTTTATAAAAATACGAATGCTTACGTGGTTGCGTAGGCGAAGCCGCGTGCAATTCACTAGTGAAAACAATATAATAAACTGCCCGAACTGGTCCAAGCAGACAGATACAAAACGACAGATAAATTACTTTACAATTTGCAAACATCTTAAACTACTTTATAGTCGCATAATAGAGTAATGAATTCATTTTCGTCCCTAACTTTTAAATTATTTTGTTAAATTATTTTGCAACGGCGACGGAAGTCACTCATTTAATAGTTTTGACTTCGCAGATAAAATATTACTATGATAGTCTTTATGTCACTGCAGAATATTTGAAAGAGACAGAGAGATAAATTAATGAACGGTTACACCGAGGTTCCCTTTGCCTATCCTGCTGTGTGAGGGATACAGCGTGAAGGTGAGATATTCGTCGTCGGACGTAGTTTTTGGGTTTATGTATATTTTATTATGATTCAAAATCACGCGAACATTGTTTAACCATATTGTCATAAATACTGTAAATATATAATAAATATATGTAAATATATATGAGCTCGACAATCATCCCATTTGGTGCACCAAAATTATTCTACTACAGCATTAGTTATAAATAACGCTATTTACAGTATTAAATCTTTATATTTTACTATATACAGCATTGCCTAAACTTTACACTCATGAAATTTATGTACAACTAGCTGAGCCCGCTCGGTTTGCTCGCGCGAACTTTAGTGCAGTCACCTGTTGGCTTAGCGGGAAAAAACACGTCCCGTCGGACAAAAATGGATTCCGGATCTATCTAGCCTATAACCATCCCGACGCCAGGGAACAACTCCTCGAAATTCCACGCCAACCGACTCGGCCGTTTCGGAGTCTATAGCGAACAGACACACGAACCGACATTTGGTTATATATATATTAATCTATATTTCTCACAAAGATGTGAAATATATCAGTATCTATATTTTGTTAAATTTTATCAGGAAAAGTTTACAGATATTATTTTTATGTAACCAGTTATCACTTTTACGCTTCTTGACTTTTATATAAAATGACACGTTAAATTTGAATAGACATAACTCTATCCTTTGACATTTGAAACTCAAATTCAAACGTTCCTCTGAGCGCCAGCGCCGGCCAAGTGTGAAGATATTAACACCACAGTTGTCAAGCTTAATACACGAATAATGAATTTAGGTGACGATTGAGCAGTTCGGTAAATGTATGGTACATGGTTATTTCTTATTATTTCCATATATTATGGATAATTTTTAATAAAAAAATAGGTGATTTCCTTATAGCCTGGCCCCCGTTATCTATAAATTATAAACGAATATATAATTTTAATAAACAATAAATAAATAAAAATAAAATATAATATCTGTCGAGTTCTGTGTTCATTTGGGATATAATTCTAGCTTAACATTTTACTTGGCTATTTTTACCACCAAATCAACATAATAGTTTAACTGGATTTATAGTAATTAAAAGTACCAGTTAAAGTTGGTAGTGTACTTACACTCCAAATAAAATAAAGCTTCAATGTAAAGAGCTGACGAGTGAAATTTGGAGCTTCAATTATAATCACGAGTGAACATAGAATTTACCATAACCCACACATCTAGATCTCCAATTCTTTTATCGACAAAGTCAAGAACGCAATTATTCAACACTCAACTTGGCTCTTAATTTACATTTATGTTTTTTTTATTTTCGAAGTCACTTTGGTATTAAAAAATAATTTAAAAGAATCTTCTGAATAATGTTATTGGCTTCTACCTTAGGTTTATCGTCTTTCTGATAAAATCCAGTTTTATTATAAATTTCAATTACACTGTAAGCTTGTGCAACGTGAATTCTCATATAAAATGTAAACCGCGTTTGGGTACGAGCGTGTCTTGTTTAAGAAATCTATCTATTTCTAATAGCAATTACATAATATCGTCAAGACATATCTATTTTATCATTTAATTTTATAAATAAAAATTTATATACCTACTCTCCAACTAATGTTATAACTATGAAATTTTGTGAAGAGGAATATTTATTTCACTTATAGGCAAAAATTACCAAACGGATTTGGATAAACCTTTTCTGTAATATACGTTATACAGAATAATATAGATACTATAATTTATGTGAAGTTTTGTACAATTTAGGTATAATGTAAAATAACCTAAAGCGAGAAAAGCTTCGAGTGAATCTAGGAACTGGAACTGTATTTATAAACTATTTGTATAGTTTATAAATACAGTTATAGAGATGGAACATTTCATTTGAATCGAAACCATTTAAATAGCAGCACACTATTTAGTAAATTATAAATGAATAACAAAAATACAATTTAAATACATTATTTCTAAAGATACATTATATGACATAAATCAAAACAAATTTTAGCCGTGTGATCCCGGCTTAGAATAGGAACACGCATGGGCAGACTCGATCGGATTAATACCACCCCCGGCACTTAAAACCCACGTGAAGTAGTGGCTCTTGCCACTGCCTTTCGCATTAGGTAATGCCGGGCTCCAGCGCCCTACCACCTTAAAGGCCGGCAACGCACCTGTAGCTCCTCTGGTGTTGCATGGGTTCGTGGGCGGCGGTGATCACTTACCATCGGGTGACCCGAACGCTCGTTTGCTTTGTCCTCTCCCATAAAAAAAGTCATCTCACTAATGCTAATGCGATGTAAAAAACAAACTTATCCAAAAGCCAATGATCTAGATGACTTGCTTAAATAACACCAATTGGGTCGAGATAAGGAAACAATATTTGTCCGCGCTTGCACTTCTTCTATCCAAGATACATCAAACGATCAATTTCCACGGCTAATGTGGTAAGGCGCTATTAATTTTATTATCACGATAAAAATGATAATAATTCAGTATGGCATGACCGGATATAATATCCTGGGGCGCGAAGCAAAGGGAGTCACTGTAATGACCAGCCATTCTTTCAGAAATATCGGTGAATTCGCGAGGTGCGGCCGCTATAAGTCTCCGTGACCCGAATTTTATAAGGGTATTAAATTAAACAACGATTTTATATTTAATTAAGCTAAGTATCGAAATGTGGGAACATTTAGGAATTATCAAAGGACCGAATTCTCGTAATAATATTAAGCTTAATTTAATGAATGAATGATATTAAAATTAGATAATATAGTTATAATTTTATTAAGCTCGATGGATATTTTTGCGTTTTGTGATTAAATTTAAGAGGGAATCTCTAGTTAGTGTGCGCAAAAAATATTTTTTTATATCGTTTTTAATTTCTTTGAAATTACTACTTATTATTTGTATGTTAATAAAAGTTTAGTGTACGTTTTAAATATTTCAAATCTATGATGAAAACGTCTTGCTATTATTAATCAAATCGAATATAGGCTATAAATAATATTTTATATTTACATATGGTATATTTACCATATGAAAATTAAAATCAGCTGTATCCCGCACACAACAGGGTAGGCAAGGGAATATTTTAAAATATTTGTAAATGTTTTACTTCCTCGAGTGGGAATCGAACCCACAACCGTCGCGTTATGTATATATATATATATATATATATATATATATAAATAAATAGAAACAGTCAAAAAAATAAAAAAAATGCATCCGTCCGGGTTGTGTCCCGCATGCAGGGTAGGAAGAGAGAGCCTAATGTCAAGTCACTCTCCGCTTTTCACACACACTGCTGAGTCCCGGAGGCATTGCGTGTTTATTGGTGGAACCGAATGACTCCAGACCCCCAGACACAATTCAATAATAATAGTTTTATATAAATATGCAATATTTATATAAAAACTATTACTATAGATATATATATATATATATATGGAAACGGCCATTTGTTAATTTATTAGAGCTATAATCGAAAAGCCAACTCCCAACACTTGTTATTGCGTGCCCAGGTGGCGGAACCTTAACGCAATTTGAATTATTTGATTCAGAGGGCCAATTTACGAAACATATTGTCAGAATAGATATCTGACCCTTTCCTGTTTATGGATTGCTTACGTTAGTTTTGATGCTATATAATAGCCGCTGACTTGAGCTTTCTTGAAACTTGAACTTGAGTCCGTAGTGGCGCAGTGGCGCAAGGGTGTCACTGTAACGCGATGGTTGTGGGTTCGATTCCCACTCGAGGAAGTGAAATATTTGGTTACGTTTATATTTCCAACCGACACCAAAAGCCAAACAACTAAAACAATTTCTATTTCATTTCCTCGTGTGGGAATCGAACTCATAAACCTGTGTTGACATTCACTTGTGTTGACCACGACTGATATTCGATAAAATGTAAATAAACTGAAGAATATTTAATGTTATTAAAAATATAATACTATTAACTATACTGAAGGTAAAATTAAAAAAATCAGACGATAAATATTGGAACAGTTCAACAATACTGGAACTGCCGAGAAAAATCAATCTATAAATATCCCCGTCAATGTAATCGAGATCACTTTTTCACCCTCGAAAATATGGACTTTTCATGGGCAAAGACAGGCGTTAATTATAGAGTTCGCCTTTTTGGGAGTTACAAAGGGGCTGCTAAATTTATCACAAAATCTGATGCTCGAACACGGTGTTTTTTCTAACAAAATGGATAAAAATAATTAAGAGACGAGACGAAGCGGAGCTTCTTTGACTGTAATAAAACACTCGAGGTTGACTGATGACACTCGCTAAGATGGCCATATATAATTTAGACTCTTTAGAATTTTTTTTAATTCCCTCCGATGATCTGGAGCACCTGTTGACACTTCTCAACGTTTGTTTTATCATCATTAACTCTATTAATGTTTGAAATGCTGTGAAAGTGATATAATTTAATATTAGTTGGACATAATAGAGGGCAATGAAAAAAAATGTTTAATATATTTTTTTAACTTCACACTGTATCTCTCATGTAACAGGGTTTCATGTAACTAAAGGATTAGTATATTTTTATTTGCGCCAAGTGGGGATTGAACCCGCAAACCTCGCGTTACAGTCACACCCTTGTGGAGTCATGCGCCACGTATGTGACTTCAATACACACTACTATAAATTCCAATTTGCACATAAAACTTAATTATAAATATTTATTGACATTTATTTGAGAACTATTCTTAGTAAAAGGCACAAACGAGTTGATACAAAAGGCAAAACCAAGTTATAATTTGCCTTCGCTCTGTTTAAATGTCTAAGTTTAATGACAGATAATGGTCGTATTTCCATTGAAAATTTAACGCCTTAAAGCACTTAGCTACTAGCTTTAGTAATAATTCTAAGTTGATAATATTATTTATTATGTCGAATAGAATATTCATAAAATCAGCTTCACGCTGTATCTCGCACACGGCAGGGTAGGCAGAGGGAACCTAGTGTTAAGACACTCCGTTCCCCATTTGCTGCAAAAAACTGCAAAAGTTTTGTATATACATAATGTACATCCTCGTCCTCGCAGTGGAAAGCTTATGTAATTAAACATATTGTAAATTTTGCTTGCCATTATTATTATACTTACCACATAGTTAATTTATACTTTCAAATACCACAGATGAATAAAAACATTTAACGCTGACCCCTCACGTCGCATCTAAAAATATATTCTATTTATGCCACACAAACTGGTAACGACAGAAAAGTTCGCCGGGTGGTGGAAGAAAAGATTAATTAGCTTTTCGAATGGAATCCATCAAGTATTTAGGTGTGGACCGCACGGTACTATTAGTTGGTAGCTCGGCAATAGCGGACGAATAAAAATCTAATGTGTGACTGTAGTTTTCTAAAACACGCGGGAAATGAAATGGATTTATATTTGTTAGAATTTTTAATTTAATTTTTGT
The DNA here is from genome assembly GCA_037355905.1 of Heliconius aoede. NCBI lineage: Eukaryota > Metazoa > Arthropoda > Insecta > Lepidoptera > Nymphalidae > Heliconius > Heliconius aoede. Next base: position 932,167 of record JBAIZZ010000249.1, on the reverse strand, counting down.
TTTTTTACTAATCTTTATGAGTTCTAACTAAATGTATAACACACTGAGACTATAACGAGTCCAAAAAAATTTTTTCAGCTCGGAGTTAAGACACTCCGTTCCCCACTTTCTGCCGAATTCTGGAGGCATTGCGTGTTGAGCGGCAGATAGTGAAAAATTTACTTTTATGAGTTAATTTGGACCTTTTTTAATAAATATATGTAGTTACTTTCATATATTTCTTGTAAAAATTTTGAAAATATGGCAAGAGACAAGAATATATTATACAAGAGGTGACCATAATATTATTTTTATATCAAAATTAAATCCCAATACAAATCAAAAGTCTTTATTTCAGTTTTGTACAAAATTTTTCCATTCACCTGTCTAACTTTAATAAATGATATATTAAAAATATATATTTATGATTTTTTCCCCACAAGTTTGACAAACAAAAAAATTTAATTTTTTAAGGAACTTTTAGTTTCTTTCTCAGTCATTTACTAATATATATTTTTTGTACTTTCATTTGTTTTCAACACAAAGTGTTTTCATAGGGATGACATAGTTTCTACTTAATCATTAACACTTTGTAGATCATCCTGATGAATGTCTTCTCCGTCAGTCGACTCGTCGGTAGATTCTAGTACAGCTTTAATTTAAAATTTTTGTAGATACTAGTCACAACTACTAAAAGTAGTCAGTAAAGCCATTTTCCGTGTGTAATTTACTAAAAATTACAAGAAATTATTCACAAAAGTGCAATGCGCTGTGACAAAAATTAAAAAATGAAGCATCTAACAATTAAACGTACCTGGGTGTTTTGTCACCCATATAGCCTTTAAGAATTAATAGTAATTAATTGAAAGACTGCGTCAGCTCGACAGGGTGCGGCTGCGATGTGCACTCGAGGAAATGAAAAAATTTCCTTCACACGGCTGTCAAGGCAAAGCGAAAAAAAGAATTCGGTAGAAAAAAGAGAATGTCTTAAAACTAGGTTCCATTTGCCTACCCTGCTGTGGGTGAGATACAAAATAAAACGTGAGCAGCAGTGCTAGTGACATCGAATTGAAAGTCCACAGACTACATACAGTCTACAGTCTAATTTCGTGAAGAAAACATTCAAGATTAATTGACTAACGGTGGTTTGGTAAGATTAATAGCTATATTCGGTTAATTACTATATTGAAATTGCTAAGATTACGCGTTTTAACGAATTATATAGATTTATTATCGTCTTATGTAGAGATTAGGAAACTGGGGGAATGGAGGAGCGAGCTTTTTATGTTCGAAAAACACGATTTTACAACAAACAGGTCTTTAGATTATAATTGTAGCTTTTTAACAGTAGTGTACTATATATTATTTTTAGCCTCACACTGTATCCCGCACAAAGTAGGCAGAGGGAACCTGCGATCCTTGTATTAAGACATTGCTCGAACTCGGCAGAAAGTGGGTAACGGAGTGTCTTAACACCTCTCCTCGGTTCCCTCTGCCTCTACCCGGCTGTGTGCGGGATACAGCGTGAAGCTGAAAAAAACAATGTTTATGACACACACCTAACGGAGTGTCTTAACTCTTGATTCCCTCTACCAAGTCTGCTGTGCACTGGATACAGTTATATCGTAGGTATACATGCTTAATTAGAAATAAAGTCCCAACAAATAATACTATCGATATAAAATTCGCAGTTATATGAACACAGGTTCCTTAAAGAAATGTCGACGTTCTCTCGTTGATTTTCTCAGTATTATAAGTTATAAATATTAAAACTTCCTCTAAAAAATATAAAAACAAAACAAAAAACATTTTCAGCGAGGAAACGGAATCCTTACTTTTAATATTTCCTTTTCACCTTCCACGCTCAAAAGACTAATGATATTTTATTCTCTCTATTACGGGAGGCTTTTTAAATTTTACAGTACAACTATTACGAAGTCACTTTGGGGAGTAAATGAGCGAGTATTCTTGTTCCATCTACGCTATATAAGTCAATCGTGTGTATGTTTGTTATACCATTTCCCAGAAACGTTATTTTTATACAAATATACACCTTATTCTTTGGACATAAAACGTTTTTTAAATTCGCACCGGCTATTTGGCGTAGGTATACCTATTTCTCGGTCGCCGTTGAATAAATTTGAATAATACCGACTCCACGTCGTAGAATAGAGCAGTTGCATGTAATTTTACTAGAATCCATTTGACAGAATCATTGCTTTACTCTACATTCGAGTCAAATTACTATCATTTTCTGTATGTCAGGCAGAAACGTATGTTAATAATATGCATTGCATTCCACAATGGATATCGTATGACTTATGATATCTGCTTCATATTATAATGTCAATAAATAAAAACGACCTAATCTGTATTACCCACTATAATATTAGTATAAAATAATATAAATGAATCAAATAAAGAAGCATTGCACAAATAAAGAGATTTTTCTATGTTTTTTGATAATAAACATTAACTATGAAAGAGTGTAGTGCCTTATATTTATTTTTACTAGTTTTCACCGCAAACTTGACCGGTAATTAAATTAACTTAAAGTTATGTATGGCGAACAAATAAATCTAAGAGTTATTTTTCTTTCTTTTCTTGCATAGAAACGATCATCGTGTTGTAATATAGCTTACTCCCCCTATTAAAGTAAAACTATTATACAAAAACCATTTTTGAATTCCGACTTTTCACCTCACGTCTACCTACTCTGCCTTAGTATTATTTACAAGCAATTGTCCATCGTCTTTGCTGCATTTTGTACGTAATTGGCCATGTAATTAATATCAAAAATGTCTATAGGGTCTAGCGTCTTTATCTACGGAACCCTCGGTGAGTGACCCCGACTTGCACTTGACCGGTTCTACATATATTTCTTCATTATCGACCTTTCAACAAACTACAAATCATTGTCTTGAATATATTCGAGACAATACTTCGAACAACAGTAGCGATGTCATTATACCTGAGTATTATATAATAGGTAGGTATTCCAGGTGTACAGGGCTAAGGCGGCGCTCGCAGTCATTTATCTGGCGCACCTGCACCCGGCTTCATTAACGAACATTTATAATTATTACTGCTGCAGACATGGTGTACACTTACGTGTTGGGAACTTAATGGTTGCCGTTTAAATTATGTGTTTTAAACGCGTTTACGTTTTTTAATAATATGTTATTTTATATTTATTTATTTGTTAATTTCTTTGAACCAATCATTTGCTGTAGGGCAAAGTGCGGAGTTGAGTTCCGCCATTCAATACGCAACACCTCCAGAGTTCGGCGGAAAATGAGATATGAAGTGTCTTAACACTAGGTAATTCGGAAGTACATGAGCGAACAAATTAAAATATTAAATATTTTATTCGCACAATCGAGAGTCGAACTCTCTTGTCCCTGCGCCACGACAGCTGCGAAGAAATTTCAAGAATTTACAAGATCTTTCATACCAATAATAATCTAATGCAACTGCTTTAGCGTATAAAATAAGCGTGTCCTCTTCACCATACTCTACACCCTCAACGTGGTTTGTGCGCTAATTAGTTGACGGCGTCGCAAATGGCACGCTGTCATAACACAATTTTGAACCTGAAATAATTTTACTCTCATTTGAATTTTAATATTGTGAACTCGACACCTACCTGTAGTTCTAGTTGTCATTTTTGCAAATTATTTTTATTTTCGTTGTTATTATAAGTTAATATAATATGTGTCGAACCTGTCGTTGATGTTGTAGAAACTCTGTACTTTTTTGCGTACATTATTTTACATGTTAAGTAAACTTTACAAGCATTTTGTGGGAAACGGAGTGTCGTAACACTAGATTCAGTGTCCCTATCCTTTTATATAAGGAATATAATGCTACCTACTTCCACAGAATTTTCGATCAGATATTACATGTTGAGTGGCGGAGCTCAACACCGCGCTTTTTACCTAGCTTTTTGATACGAAATTATACGATTAGATACGAAATTATTTTTATTTCTCCGAGTGGGAATTAAACACATAACCGTCGCGTTAACAGCCACGCGGTTGTACCACTGCGTCACGATAAAATTATTTCAATATGAACAATTCCATGATTACGTATTGAACTAATACAGCTATATTAAAATACACTTCTTTGCAACTATACCTTGACGACGTCGAAACCTGCAATCTCAGTATATAGATATAGTACTATACATACAATTTGTTATTCAATTTCACTATTCTCTCCTGAGAGCTGAACGGACGTGCATGATGTCGATAAACTGTATGTACAACATCGTGTGCAAGCAAAACTTAAACTGGTTTAGACCTGATGGATAGTTCAGGTAATTCAGTAAAATATTGACGAGTTATTAATTGCTAGTGGGCCCCCTTCGCCCTCTTGATCTATACATATATTTTTAATAAGAAAAATATTTATTTTTAAAAAAATATTTTATAACTTAGAAAAATCGAATATATTTATTTGATTTTTCGTAAATAATAATAAAGTGTAATTTGAGTTGAGGCCAAGTCACAAGTGTGTGACTATAACGCGACGGTTGTGGGTTCGATTCCCATTCGAGGAAGTTAAATATTTATGTTTCCATTTCTTCGCTCTAATGTCGTGGCAAAGCACATCGTTGAGTTCTACCAACACGCAATGCCTCCAGAATTCGGCAGAAATTAGAGAACGGAATTTCGATTCTTTTCAATGTTGAGAGATGAATCTTTTTAAAGTTAGACCCAGTTCAGATGGTCAAAAAATTTAACTAATTCTTTTAACAAGTAACAATTTTATCCCTTTTTATCCCAAAGTACTACTGCCTACCTTACTACGTGCAGTATATACTGTGAAACTAAAAAATATATATTTCATAAATAATTAAAGAAATCGTGTGCTTAAGACATAAAGACAATTTACATATAAAATCCAAGTAAATACTTATGATATGAAGCAATTTTTTACCTGAGAATTATTATATAATTTAAAAGTGTAATAGTGTCCAATTCACCTCTTTCGGGATTCTAATACACAGATGAGGGTAGACAGTAAAATGGCATATTAAATTATGTGTAACCCCGTTGTAAAGAGGGATAATCCTGAAAAGTTCCCTTTCTTTATTGGACACGTTGTTTTCACAGTATATTTTAGTACATTCTCACAGTACATATCAGATATATTCCATCTATTTTTAAACTTTTATATTTAGATTTTATTGCCATGGGCTTACTTAAAGTAAGCTTTCATAGTATCAAACCGCTGTGGTTGATTGTATCGTATAAATAAGCTTTTTTAGCTCGGCGCTATATACTGCACGTAACTGTAGGTAGGCAGAGGGGGCCTGGGAACCTCGTGTTGACATTCCTTTCTCAATACGACACTTCCGTTCTCCACTTTCCCCGTATTCGGGAGGTATTGTATGTTGGCTGGCGGAACCTAATTTTACGATGTAAAAATATTTATGTTACATTTTATAGTAAAGCACCCTATAATGTAAGTTTTAATAAGGCATACCTTTGTACATATTATATTTATTTATTTTTTTTACAACAACAAATATTTTTTTATCATGGCAAAATGGAGAAAACCCCACATTGATGTAAATATTTCATACTTTTGGTTTTACTTAGTAATGTTTTTCTTTGATTTATCTATTTCAATTTAATAATAATAAATAATAAATATAATAATAAAAAATTAAAGGTATATGTGCGATTTTTTTTGTACTTTCACACAATATCCCGCTCATGGTAGGGTAGGATCCCGGGGATCTAGTTTTACGACAGTCCGTTCACATTAAGACACTCATTCACCACCACATTTCTCCAATCCGCCGAATTATTGAGACATTCATCATCATTGAGACGTCGATGCCATAACTAAGAAATGAAAATATTTAATATTTCTATTCCACAACCTGTCTCGTTTTTAGTGTGTCACGACTAGCCTCGAAAATGTTAAAACAAAAAACTAAACTTTAATAAACGAGATTGCAGAGAACCGTATAGTCTATTATATAGAGAGATTTCAATACAACTCTCACTCACACACTCGTGCAACCAGTTATCAACAATAAGTGAGATTTCATAACTCCCTAAACAAAGCAAAAGTTTCATATTCGCATGAAACAGTGTTTAATGTTTTATAGACCTCGTAAGATAAGTTCAAACATCTACTTTGAATCAAAGTTCAACTTTGAACTTTGAACACATGCTGAATGCCGAAGAATCCATAAAAGCATTTAATTTAAACTTTTACACTTCATCAGCATTACTTCTAGTAACTAATATTAATTATTATATATGAACAGCGTGTTTCTGCGAATAAAATGTACTTATAAAGCGAACTCTGTAATCTATCTTATAACAAATTAATTGTAGAACATATTTAACAAAGAAATCCCACATGTCTTTAGCTTTTGTAGATGTAGTTAAGACACTAAATTTTCTCTCAATTTTTGGGTTATTGTGTACTGAAGGGCAGAACTTAACGCCGCGATTTGTCTATCGCTGCGTCACACCACTTTACCGCTTACTATTGCGAAGGTTTCTTAATACTTAATAATCCTATTGTATACGAATTAAAAAAACACTACATAAAATTAAAATCTGCTTTTACTATATTTACTTTATAAAATTATATATTTTTCCAAATTTAATTAAAATTAAATGTAAACAAACGACAGAATAGAGATGCCAAATATTGTTCTATTATATGAAAACAATCATTTATCGCCGTCGTAGTGCAAGGTCACAAGCGCTTGATTGTAATGTGACGGTGTGGGTTCGATTCTTACTGATTTCTTTACTCTGGCGGCGTTGAGTTTCGCCACTTCAAACGAAAAACTTCCTTGAAAATACGGCGGAAACTGGAGTGTCATACCACCAGACTCCCTCTGACTATCCTGCGACATATGGAATACAGCGTGATGCTGAAAACCAAATTAAATTTAAAATAAATGCATATACATAAGATACGCTAGATATTATTCTATAATAAATAAAAAAATCACTTATAATAAAACGTGTAGAACTGCAATTATTAAATTATAATCAGATGAGAGATATTTTAATCAGGTAAGTAACATGACTTATATTAGAGCTTCGTGTTTGTGCGCAAAGAATAGTCATGCTGAAGGCTTCAAAGGTCAACAGCTTTGATCTTTAGTGCTGCCTTCAACTGTCACTAACTACTAGAGAGGTTCTCGTGTACCCTCTTTGATGGAGACGGGTTAGTTGTGGAGCTTGAAATAATAATCACAGGTAATGCGTTCGTTATAGTACGTGTATTTTAGTATATAATGAAATCATTTAATGTACACTGTGTTTTTGTTTTCGTCACTTTAAATAAAAACACAATTTTAACTATTCTATAAAAAAATGAAAGCCTAATACTATTAAAACTAAAGAGATTTTGCCAAAAATGATTGAAAAGTAACTTTTTTCAAATAAAATAACTAATAAAATTATTGTTGTAAAATAAAGCGCCATTAAAAAAATAACGCCGTACACGCCTTATTCACGAAATCGTGTCGTAGGCATTGACGGCGAAGTTGAACGTTGCTTAGGCTTATTATAGAATATAGGTATAGGTTTGAATGCAGCGCCCTCTAGAGGAGTTAAAGTAAAGAAAAAAATTCTTCACAGTGTCGTGTGTGGTATCAAATGACTGAAGCTTTACAGCTTTCTCAGTATATTTCAAATATGTAAACATTATTAACTGTTGCTCGCGGCTTTCCTTGCAACCTGATAATTGCAAGAATGAAATAATAACACCTAAACTACTACTTTGCATGATAGTTAGGTATTATCTAACACGAATTCACATAACTCGAAAATAAGCTTAATAAAAAGAAAGTTTGAAAATTAAAACCTAACTATTAAAACACGCTCTATAAAGCCCGAAATAAAAGTATGTGCAAACTATTAAAAAAAATTTTATGTAGAACTAGATGTGTACATTAATAAAAAATATATTAAATCAGCTTCACGCTGTATCCCGCTCACTGCAGGGTAGGCAGAGGAAACCTAGTGTTAAGACACTCCGTTCTAAATTAATATTGTTTATAATAATACTATTCGTAACTAAGTATCGCCATAAATTTAGTAGCCGTCTGATATTTCACCATAACATCACCTCTATATCAATCCACGCCAGCTACGAGACGCTTCGTAATAATTTATTACACGATATATCTACAGTTAATACTATCATTACAATGTTAATACTAAAATTAACTATTATTATATAAAATATTAAGTTTATTTGAGGCTGTCGATATGAAAATTTTAAATATTTAATTTCTTCAAATGAAAATTGAACCCACAAATTATTGTTTTTGCAATCAAACTTTGTGCCCCTGTGCCACGACTAGCATCTGACTTTTATATTCCATGAAATTTTGAATATTAATAACTTAATTTTACACTAATATTTAAGATACGAATCTAAAATGTTATTTTAAATTGTAAATAAACCTTCCAACCAGGTTCTGTTCTTTAAAAGCTATAAAGCTCAAAAGTGCCTTAAGGTATTCATTTCATACAGATAAATCAGCTTCACGCTATATCCCGCACACAGCAGGGTAGGCAGAGGGAACCTGGAACCTAGTGTTGAGACACTCTGTTCCCCACTATCTGCCGAATTCTGGAGATAAATGTCTTAGATAAGCAATATACAAGCTGTATTTGTTAATTTTATTGTATTTTCACATAGATAAAGTGTGTAACTTAACTCGGGGAAGTAAAAAATAAAACTGGAGTCGAACTTCCATACCGGAGGTTCAATTTTTTTATTTGCACGCTGCATACCTCACATAGTAGAGTAGCTAAAGAAAACCTAGTACTTCAACACACCGTTCCCCACATTGAGTTTATATTTAGAGATCTTTATTGGTTCTCATATGAGAGCGAGGAAATGAAAATGATCCATTTCCCCAAACAGAAATCGAACCGGCGACCGTGGCGTTTAACGAGGATCATGAAAATTTCATATATTACCTATTTGTATACGATGTTTAATTAAGACTGGCAAAGTGGTTAGTCCATTTATATGTAATTAGTCAAACACAGCTGCGAAACTTAGATAGCAAATTAGAATTCAGAATCGTGACCTCGAATTGGTATCTCATGTCTCGTAGTGATGCAAATGCACGCTACAACACGAACTGAGCACCCTACTTCCATATTGCATTTGCTACGTATATCTTAGAATGAATTTACACTTCCTATTTTTACTATAAATATGAAAAGAAAGAGAATGAAATATTTCTATTTTCTTCGCTCTAGTGTCGAGGCAAAACGCGATGTTGAATTACGCCCCTCAGCAAGCATTACCTTCAGATATCGGCGGAAAATGGGGGACGGAGTGCCTGTACACTAGGTTCCCTCTGCCTGCCAAAATAAAAAAAAATGAGAGGTGTTTGTGAACTGTGAAAAAGTATGATTGAAATAAATTTTAATATATTAATTGCTTCGCTTTGATATCGTGCCATAGCGCAGTGCTGAGTTCCGCCACAGCAATGCCTCCATGATACGGCGGAAAATGGGAAATAGAATGTCTTGACACTAAGTTCCTTTAGCTTACCCTGCGTGTGGAGATTACAACGTGACGCTAAAAATCATATAAGAAATCTACGGAATCTATAGGAATTTAATTTATATATAAATAGTTTTACATCTTCCTATTCTACTATTCTTTTGTTTTTCAGCGAAACTCTCGCCATGATTTTTCATACTTTCTGAAAGGATTTAAGACACTTAAAAATTGCTTAATCCAACAAATCTTCATATATAAAATCAATTATCTCCAAGATCATCTATTAAGTAGCTTCGTAATCTGAAGTCTTAAATGGATTTCTCTATTTGAAACGAGGCATGTCTCCGAATTTGTTAACGAAAACAGATTGCGTAGCGTAGGTACAGGCACTCATCCACGTCCAAATCCCCATGACCCTCGAAGTTTCCATCTGTTATACCTGTTCTATACATGTTAGAATGGATGGAAAGAGAATAGCGATGCCAAGTTATTTTGGTCATGCGTTCTCCCTACTACACTAATCCTGAGTAAACTGAAACGTAACACCGAAGATCGAAGTAAATTCCACACTTTATGCGTTAATAATTTCTAAAAGGGATCTTAGTGTCGCCTATTCATTTTATAGAAAACACACTTAAGCTTCGAGACCAATCTTGGCGCAGGGGCACAAGACTATTAGTGCAAAAGTGGATTCGATTCTCAATCGGGGTAATGTAATATTGAATATTTTAATTTCTTCGCTCTGGTAACGAGATAAAGCACCGCGTTAAAGCCTACCATTAAACACACAATATTTAGAACATTTTATGGATAGTGGGGAACGAAAGTATCTTATTGGAAACGGATCTTCTTAATACTAGGTTTGCCTACTCACTCTGCGTAAATTTGTATCAAATTTTAATTTTAAATTAAACTTCATTAAAATCTAAAATTTCTGAATTTTCAATCTGAATTATCTCCTTTATTTTACTTAATTTATTTCAAACAATACGTCTTAATAAAATTAAAACGTCATAGATATACAAAACGCTGGGGTGGGATTATCAATCATTTTAGTCTTTGTTAAGAATATAATAAAAAGTTCTAATAACATTAATAGCTGTCACGGTTACGAGAATATTGTTTGCTGAAATCACTTAAGCTAAGTTAATTAATATTTGCACTAAAAGATTTAATTTTAATGGATGATTCAATTATGGAATTCTTTTAGGCTTCACGCTGTATCCCTCATGTGGCGGGAAAGGCAAACAGAACTCCACAATTGCGTGGTTGAAGTAACTTTCTCCTATACTATACGTAGCTGTAGAATAGTCTATCTGCGGCTTTTCCATGTGGATATCCATCTTTATGTTGGAGATAAACGAGCTTTTTAAGGGGTTCTGGGCGACGGTAATCATTCACCATAAAATAACCCTTACACTGGTTTACCTTGTCTTTTCTATAAAAAAAAACCTATTGTAACTCTAAGAGAAAAAGAAGAGTAAAGAAGATAATAGGATGTTGAGTGCTAGAATATAGCGTCGAGAATATAATCATTTATGTTTTTAACAATTTTAAAGTGTTATTGAACACTCAGAAAAGAAAAATACTTTTTAGCAAAACCTATTTAATTAAAATCTATATAATTTAAAAGTAGCAGGATTTGAACGCACGCTTTGTGGAAGCCGGATAATCACTGTGACCGGTAAGCCATAGGTTCTCATTATGTCACAACTTATTTATGTCTGGTAATGGAAATTTGTAAAAATCTCCCTACAGATATACTTATACGATTATGCGAATTCTAAAAAGTATTATATTACTTATATATTATATTATTACACCGAAATTCAACAAACATCGTTAAAAAATCGTAAGCAAACAAATTGCAAGCTTACAAACCAAGACTCCCGTATTAAAACTCGCTTATGGCCGAAAAATAGCTGTTTTTAGTTCTCGCGGTCACACGTCGCTGCCACCGACACCTAACTACAGTCGGTTAATGTTTTTGACTCAAGTTTTTGATGCCGTACAACATACGTGTGTGGATACGGGATACAAATTATGTTAGAAATATAAAAAATAATATTTTGTTTAGATTTTGAGTTATAAGTTTTACACCTAACGCCATTTCTTGCTGAATTGGCAATCAGTAATCATCACAAGCTGCAATAACTTAGATCAATGATAGATGATGATGAATGATGTATGGAAACATGGATAATTGAGACAGACTAATTTTTAATGAATATATTGTTATTTGTCGTTTGAATTTGAGGCCGTCGTGGCGCAGTGGCTCAAGGGTGTCACAATAACACGAGGATGGTGAGTTCGATCCACACTCGAACAAGTGAAATATTTATTTACGTTTATATTTCCATATCTTCGCTCTGGGGTCGAGGCAAAGTGCAGCGTTGAGTTCTGCCACTCAACACGCAATGCCTCCAGAATTCGGTAGAATGTGGGGAACGGAGAGTCTCGCGTGTCTATTTACTAAATAAGAGAAGAACAAAATAAAGTTTTATCACTGACACTTAGAAGGAAAATATCTAAAAAGTAAAAAAGTGGTGAAAATTAAAACAACGTTTTCGGAGAAGTAAAATACTTGAGTTTCAAACTTTTAACATAACATTGCTGAATGTAAAATAAAATTGAGCATAGTGAAACAGTAAAAGTTCTACTTTGGAAACTTGAAAGTGTACTTAGACAATGCAAAATGACATAATACCTCCACAGAAATGTGTCTCAATGCATAGTGAATAAATAGAGTTATCTGTAAAGTTGGTTTACGGACGATAATTTTATGTGAAAATGTCATAAGAAAACATTGATGAAAAATTGCATATTCCTATGAATTTTATTATTATTATTAACAGTGAATTATTATTATTTTATTTCAATAAACTAACATTTAACTTAAATTATACAGATAATTTACAAGTAAATATACACAATTTAGTTATAAACACACAATAGGAATGAGAAATAAAGATAAACTCGTAACGCCAAGTTTTCGCCTCCAAAAAGTTTATAAATGTTATGGGTCTGAGTATACGTGTATATAATAAGATTACGCAATGTACTCTAAGTTTGCCACTACCACATTATAAATTGTGTTTTAAAAAATACATCTATATATATATATATAGATGTATTTTTTTTATATATATATATATATATGAAATTAATGTCTATTGAATGTCATGTACGATAGTTGACAGTTCATGTAATAATTAAATTATACAATTTACATTGAAGGTACTGTTGAGTTTCTTGCCGACTCTTCTCAGCAGAACCGCCTACCGAACCAGTGGTAGCTTTTTTTGTTTTTGTTCATTCAACGATTCAAAAATGCTTATAAAAATTTAAATATATTTTTTACATGAATATCATTAATAAAGTATCCGTAAAACTTATCAAATTTATTCCTATATTAATCTTTAATCACATCCAATGAACAGCCACACCAAGAAGAGCCAATTTCGAGAGGAAATTCGATCTGAGGCAGTGACAAATACTCGATTTTACTTCACTTTCATCTCGATAAAGTACCTTATTCTTGGGATAAGAGCTGAGTGGCGTGTATTATGGCCAATGCTAAACACACTTGAATTGTGCCAGAAAAATCGGATAAAAGAAAAAAAATATTTTACTCAAAATGATTAATGGGAATTATATATATATATATCTCTGTGACTTTATGTACAATATTTCTGAACAATTATAAAAGCCGTCTATCAGACTTCGTATGTATCTGTAAATTTGTTTGATAATTATTCAAAAAAAAATTTTTTTTCAGCTGTATGCAATTTTTTTAAATGCATCATGCATTGACGAATAATATAGTACGCAGAGAGAACCTCGTGTTAAGATACTCCGTTACCACTTTCCACTGATTTCGTCCAAACAAATAACAATTCATTCCACCGAGTGAGAATCAAGTCACAGCCGTATCCCTGCGCCACGACGGCCTCTAAATTTTACACAAGTTACAGCTCAACGCAATCAACTCGCAGAACATGACACCCCAGATTCAGGGTCCATAATATAAAATAAAATGAAAGACTAACGTCTGCACGGATTTTAGGGCCAATGATTGATGCTAGCAGCTTAATTAATCTTGCTCAAGTCAGCCTGCTTCTACTTCATTGTTGGCCGCAACTAGGTTATTTGTCGCGAATCTTTGTCGATATCGCATGTGAGTGCGTTTTTTATCATATAAACTTATATTTTTTAACTTCAAATGGATTTGAACTTCTATTTTTAGAGTTTCTAGAGTTTGAGCCTCGACTTAATTTAACTTATTTCTTTATTCAAAATGCTTATATAGTCAAATACAGACAAGACTTGCAGGCAAACAGCCAGAAGAAACGATTGCTTGGCAAAACGACAACTGTTTTGGATAACTACTGGAGATTCTCTTGAGAATAGCTCTGAATATAGTAAATATTTAGTTAACTTGATGTTGTTCAAATATTTGGAACAATTTTTATGAATTTTCTTTCATGCTACAACATGCATATACTGCATATGCTATATGCGGTATATGCATGATGTTACATAATTGAGTGGCAGAACTCAACGCCGTAATTTTATGTAGATCCAGTTCCCTTATTACCAGAGCAAAGAAATGAAAATATTTCATACCCCCGAGAGAGTAATCGAACTTGCTTCTACACCATGACAGCCCCATATATATATAATTATTATGTGTTTGATTTATTTAAATACAATACTAATATTATTTTATAAGTATTTTTTTAATAAAACACGATATTTCAATATTGACAGAAGCTAGAACATAGAGTGCCTTCAAATTAAGCTTCCTACACAAACAAAAATACATTTTATTTTTTCTAAATAACAGCTGATATCAAACAGCAAAAAAATCCTATTTCTTTGGGGAATAAAAAATTTATATTAAAATGAGTATCACTTTACAAACGTTCTACAAGCCTCGGATCAACATAGCAAGATAGAGCCTCCTTATATACACAATGTACTTCAATCTAAAATATTCTAGCGAAAGGTCAACGACCTTATCGTAAACGATATTTGGCACGTTTTTTCTGTTAAGATTTCTTCCGAATCTTTCCACTAATATACTATCTTTATGGCTATAGTTCTTGAACTATGGGTTCGATTTCTTCGTCCTGGTAACGCGGTAAGGTAGGTAAGGTAAGGCATAGCGCGGCGTTAAGCTTTGCCACTCAACATGCCTATTATCCTTAACACTAGGTTCCCAAGTTCCCCTGTGTCTACTATGAAGTTACCTAGTGTTTTTAAATAATAAAAAGAACACCTAAATCGCTGGCCTAACCTAAGTTTACCTATTTATATAAATATATGCATTTTTACTTTTTACATTGCCAATTGGAAAGTAGACACGAGTATACTCCTATTGACGTCGTGTCAAATCTGAACAACAATATGTTACGGATTAGATACAAGATGTATGGCAAGCCGTCCGCCGTACTGACATGATGTCTCCAAATCTATTATATGTATATTACATACATACAGACACACAGAGGGTCCAAGTATAATTTAATATAACAATCTACATGGTGGTTGTTTTCTAGATGAGGCTTTATTTTCTATTAATAGTATAGAAAGTATAGAATATAAGTATAGAAAGAAATATAGAAATATAAGTATAGAAAAATAATATTTAATATTTTATTATCTTATTTATCTACTTTGCTTGGGACATGACAGTTTTCACATTTTGTTTAAGGTCAAATTATACAAAAACTTTACTTAAATATTAATTTTAGCCTTTATTCTGATGTATAAGCTATTTCATTGTTAATTTTCATCAAAGTCAAAAAAAAAGTTCGTTTGTTAGATTTCCGTGTAAGTAGAATAAACAACCATATTCACAAACTTTCACATTTGTAATATCAGTAGAATGAGTTTCGACGTCTTAACAGTAAGATTACATGTTTTGTAAGATTTTAAGTTACAGCAACTCCACGCTCTATCTCTGTGACAGGATAGGCAGAGAGAACTTAGTTTTAAGACACTCCGTTCCCCATTTTCCGGCGAATTCTGTAAGCATTGTGTGATAAGTGGCGGAGCTCAACGCCGGGACTTTACTTTGGTGCCAGACCGAAGAAATGAAAATATCATAAAGTAAATAATACCTAATTCTTTTGATAGGGGATCGAACCCACAACCGTCGCGTTACAGTCACAATTTTGGTGCCTCTGCGCCTTGACTGCTATTTTTAATTTAATGTTGATTTTAAACATTCTAGGTAACACACAATATTTCATATGAAAACAGCCATTTCCAGTAACGATGTTGATTGATGACACGTGTATCGAGACTAGTGACGGGATCATCTTGTTATCTGATTGATCGTGGAAGTCTCTGCTTCGTGACGTTTCCATATTTCAGTCAAAGCCTCACCTCTTTTGAGGGTACACGACATGCTTGATTTATTTGTAAATTAAATAAGCCGGGCTTTACACGCTGCAGTTATAGGTTCGATTCCATCTAGATTTTTTTGTTGTGCAGTGTTTTGTCAGGTAGAATAGACCTAATGTAAAGACACCCCGTCCGTCAAAAAAAGGATCTCTACAAGTAGTCACGGTTCTGGCAACTATCGCTGCACCGGCTGCGCTAGTTGGGTACTTAAGTATTTTTTTATTCAGTCATGACTATGTGAGGTGACGGTGAGTAACTTTGCTTGTAGTTTTGGATTTCCATGTCTCCATATTTACATGTTTCGTCGGGTTATGGGTCGTCTCTATGTCTCCAGAATTGATCAGCATGAACCTAATTTTTTTTTTCACACGGAGAAAATGAAAAAAATTTTCTCCGTTTCATATACACATTCAACAAATATTGCGAGTATACTAGTAAAATAATATGAAAACCTAATAATTTCCACACGTACACAAAATAATACGCGATGAGCACTGACTGGACTGAACTAAGTAAATATAACTTTCAGTGGAGCGAATAAAAGTCTAGTAAAGGACGAAATAAATGTCAAATATCAAGCCTTAACGAAAATAAACAAGGGGAGTTTGAAGGCGTAAGAAGTAGTCGAAGAAACGATAACAATAAATAATGACGTCGCAGGATCAACCGTTCGGGGCCGTTACTCTGTTCTATTGTGAAATTGACTTATAATCGTTTTGGCGGTAGATTAGCATATTTTTTTTTAAATTAAAGAATATAAGTTTAAAATCAATCTGTAGGTACGTACTTAAAGAGTTTTTTTTTTCAAATAGATCAATCATCAATCTTAAATTCTTCTGTACATAATTTATGTGCATTTAAAAATAGGGTTACATTAAAATGTAAAACACTGAGTTGTGCCATTTTTCTTGTTTTAAATTTAAAATGAACAGTAAATACAAAAAATATTTGCATAATATATCGAGAGGTCATAGCCCAAGAGCACAAAGAGTGACCGCGACAGGTTGTGGGTTCGATTCCCACTCGAAGAAATTCAATATTTAATATTTTCATTTCCTCGCTCTGGTTACGAGGCAAAGCGCGGCGTTGAGTGCCTACCGCCACTCCAAACAGAATGCCTGTAGAATTCGGCGTAATGTGAGAAGCGGAGTGTCTTAAAACTAAAAATGCTCGACACTAGATTCTTTATCACATTAAAATACTTCTAATAATATAACAAATAATCAATATACATAATTAAAAATTATATATATTTCATACTTAATAACGATACAATATATTAGAAAATTCTCGTAAGCCTTTCAACGTTGTTATAAAGTCAATGTCAAATGCGTATGAGAAAACTGATATTATATTCTGTACTTAAGGTGTAATGTTACGGAAGACGGGCGTCAATATGGTCTTTGTTGAGATATCCAATGGATATTTATTTACTTTGTTAAGTGTACCTATCTCTAGATAAGTATAAACAAAAACACGTTTTTGTTTTTCATTAAACTTTCTTATAGATCAGTAATAATAAGAATTTGGTATATAATTATTCCTATCTTTACAACATAATTTGATATACAAATAAATATGAGATATATTTTTTTATTTAGTAGAAGCGCCCCTTTTACAGGAGCAGCATATAGGGAAAAATATTTCAAGCCCATACCTAAAAAAAAAATAAGATACGTGTCAACAGGTTAGTCGTAAGATTTTTTTAAAAAAAATATAATATACAGTTTAAAATATACCAACATTTAAAATGCAGAATCCTAAAATCTATATACTTAAATTGTTTGTACAACTATATTTACTATCTAATACTATCTAAAAGGTACCTAAAACTATGTAAACAAAAGATATAAAAATGCAACGGATATTTGAATAAGCTCGTTGCATATCTCTAGTCTTGTTCGTATACTGCACATGTGAAATAGTATATTATTTATAAGTGTCACGCTGGATCAACAGTCTTGGGGCTTACGTACACACTATTACAGTAATCGTCGATTCAAATACTAGTTATATTAAATATTTTTATAGAAAATGTATTAAAAATTGCTCGCCTTTTGGAAACCTCCCTATACGACTTATGTACAAGAGATGTAGGATACCTTTTCAATTTTTATTTAATTTAATAAAACAAATATTTGTGCTTTCTTAGGTATCGAATAATACTTTAAAATGATTTGAGGCCGTCCTAGTAAGTGGGACTACGAACGAGGGAAGTACTTACTACGTAGTGGGAAGTGTACAATAATATCAATAATTGCACGATCTAACACCGCTCGGATAAATCATTATATTTATATAATTTTCATTTTTTTTTGCTTTGTTAGTTCCGCCATTCAAAAATCCACTCGGAAATTGGACAAAATGCGAAGAATACAAAGTCTTAACAAAGTCTTAACAGGGTTCTCTCGGATCTTGAAAAAGCACAGATCGAACTTACAAACTTCTATTAAACTTGTCATGCCTGTGCGTGTAATCTTGCAAGCTCATTTTGACCCACTTTTATATATTCAATGTTAATATAAAATGGCCGCCATAACAAAATGGTGATACTACCAACATCCACCCATATAGTTATCAAATGAATTTGTAAATTACAATACACCATAAAATTTTATAATATAGTTCCGAAAAAGATTTTTTTTAATTAATGTTTTAATTTTTAACCTGATAAAACGTTAATAAATAAGTACTATTTATTAGAAATGTATACTGATAAATTGAAATGAGCTCAGCCAAGCCCATAATGTTCGCATGCAGTTTCCAAAACTGTATCTTTAGTTTGATAGCCTGGCTGCTGGCCAGATGTTTTGATCAGATAATAACTCCAAATTAGTAGGAACTTCGTTTTGTTGAATATCCATATTTGGCCTGAGTTATGATATTGGAATACAGTTCTAATTATTAACGAATTGAGGCCTTCACGACGCAGCGGCACGGCATCTAACTGTTAATGCGACGGTTGTAGGTTAGATATATACTTAGAGGAATAAATTATTATTTATTAATATTTTCACTCTGCCACGGACGCAAACCACGGCGTTTAATTTCGCCCCTCTACACACAATGCCTCGAAAATTCGGAGGAAAGCGGCGAACGCAGTGCACTTTTAATATATATATTTGTCTATCTAATATTAAGTATATACTAATTTTACTTCAATATTTACATTTCTAACTGTCACCTATACCTTCACAAAGTCCCGAAGCCCTAAGTCCACGTCGCAGCTTGCAAAGCTTTCTCGAGTCACGTTGTAAAGAAATTCTTGTAAGCGAAATGGAACACTTCGTATCAGTTTACGATTGATGCTTACGTGCCTTAATTTACTATTGAATCTTTTTATTGTATTTCTTGGGACAAAAAAGTGTTTTGAAGCCGGCCGTGGCTTAATGGCACTAGCGTGCGACTGTAAGCGCAGGTTGTAGATTCGATTCCCACTCGAGGTAATTAAATATTTAAGATTTCTATACTCTGTTATTAAAGCACAAAGCGCGGCGTTGAGTTTCACTAATCAACAGGCAAAGCCTCTAAAATTTGCAGAAAAAGAGGAGAGGAGTGTCTTAACGCTAGTTTCCCTCTACCTACTTAATGTTTAATGTCGACTGATTCCGTCTAAAATAAGTCTCAATATTTAAACTAAATTTGACAAGCCCCGTACAAATATTAACTAATAAATATATTACACTTAATTCTGAACTTCATCTTGACAATAACAATAGAATCAACAAAATTCATTTCAGTAAATTGGCAAAGCAAGATCAAAGCTATAACTTCAATTTAGCTTCTATAGTATATTATATATAATTCTGTAGCGTTTTGTACGTACGTCTGTCCGCTGGCAGCCGACTCATCTGAAAAGGGCTCCGATTCCAGTTCATTTCACACCAGAGTCGGGTCGGACTTAGTCGATTTAAACACTTCAAAACGTTAGAAATATGGGGCCAATAATGAATTACGACTATTAGAAATTCTATTGATATCTGTCTGTATTGTTCAAAGTTTCAAGGTATTGTATTGTTTGTTGGATTATTTAGTTTTTGTGGAGTTAGGGGGTTATTTGGGGGGGGGCGTATTTTTTTCAACTTGACACGATTCTTTTATATTTAAGAAAAGGGGCGCGGAAAAAGAAATGTCACTATGTCAATATAAATTTCAAATGATGCACTGTTTTTCGCCACTTTCCAAAATAAAAATTTAAGTTATAATATTATCACGTAATAATAAAATTTAACCTATAATCTCAACATACTGTCGTTACCTGTTGAATCGTTAACTGCTTGAATTAGTGGCATTGCCAGATAGTAACATTCCAGTAAGCTCGGCATTTGACTTCCCGGCAACTAATTCCTGGGCTTAACCTTACATACCACATTATTATTTAGCTGTATACATAAACATGTATATAATCAAATCTCTTAAACCTAATATATAACTACAAATATTCAATCTTCTTCAACTATTTTAACACTATATTCTCTCTGCCTACTCTGATGTGTAATGGACACAGCGTGAAGCGTGCGTGATTTGCGTGAACAGTGTAATTTTTTAATTATTTATCTATGATGAAAATCATATTAAAATATAATTCTGTTCCTCACTTTCCGCTTAATTATGGAGGCATTGCGTGTTCAGTGGCGGAACTAAACGTCACACTTTTGCCTCGTTACCAAAGCGAAAAAAAAAAGTTTAATATAGCATTTCCTGAGTGGAAATTCGACCTACAACCGTCACGTTTACAGCGGCATGCGCCACAACGGCCTCTAAAGTAATAGTAAAATTACTGTTTTTTTTTTTCAAATCAAATATTTGTTTGTTTTTGTAATTATATTAATTGTTATACTAGAAATAATATATACATATTGCTTTATCTTGTTACCAAAACGTGGAAATGAATAATTGCTTCTCGCAGTGGGAATAGAACCCACAACCAATTTACCAGTTAGAGGCTTTACCGCTACCGCTATAACGCCTCGTTTTTATATTATATAAATATTCAAAATACACTTTACTAAAACGTTGTTTAACTTTATGAGATTTTAAATTATTTTCTGTTCTTATAACCGGAATAAATAATTGGTTCGTAGAAACCAATGTTTGCTGTTGTATTTATAAAATTACTTAAACGTGCCAAACCGGTACCGCCGGGAACGAGCGTCGGTTTTCTGACTAAGTTATTTTATTTTGTAAATAAGCAAAGATTTTCAATTTTACGAGTAAACTTTATAAAATAAATAATTTATTTTTAAATTTGAAATATATTTACTATACAGGGAAAAGCATGAAGCTGTTTATATTTTTTTTATCTCACCTAAGGTATTACAAATCGGGATAAGGAGAAGCGATAAATCTGTAACGTGACTTGAGCTGGATAAATTCCCTTAGTATTGTATTTCTTATATCGTTTTTTTTCCTAAATGTCAATGATGTTTGCGTTAAGAAAAAAAATGTGTGGAAAACAAAATATATAAAGTTTTGATTATTTTCATGTGATGTTAAAATAATTGAGATTACCCATAACGTAACGCGACAGTTGTGGGTTCGATCCCACTCGAAAGAATAAACTCTGGTTTCAAGGCAAAAGCGCCTTGAGTTCCGCCACTCAACATACAATGCCTCGAAAAATTCAGCAGAAAGTACGAAGCAGAGTGTCTTAACACTACATCCCTTCTGTCCACTTCACTATATGCGGGATATAGCTTAAAGTCGAAAAAACAATTAAATTTTACATTAAATTATTATTTAATGTAAAATTAAATTAAACCAAACAAAATAAGTTTAATATAATACTAAGGATAAGGACCTTTTGATGAGAGATGAAGCTGAGAAGCTTTGCCAGTAGAGCTTACCACACAATCTGTATTGTCAATATAGGATATACTGATGTGACACACAACGTCTGACGCTGATAGTGAGGGGCTCATCGAAACCGGCAATCAATCACGAACCCGATGATCCCAACACTAGTCTCGGTACTCTAGTACCGAGTCATTCATCATGAGTGGTAACGAATCTTAGGGCATTAGTTATAATTTAGAATTTGAAACTAATATTAATATATTATTCCCGACTGTTGAGGAAGGGTTATTTAATTATTTTGTTGATATTATCTGTAGTCAGCGTAACACAGTGGATATTGCTTAAGTGTATAGCCGATAGTTTTGGATGAAACTCTCGAGTGGAAGTTGAACCCACTGTAACTTTTATATCAATTTTTGCCACACTACGCCAAGTTTTAATCAGTAATTTATTATTATAATATAGCTGCTCATTACAAATGCCTCAATGCACGTAGAATTCCGCAGAAAGTGGGGTACGGCGTATCTTAACACGATTCTGCCTACCCTGCTGCGTGCGGGATACAGCGTGAAGCTGATTTATTTTATTTTTTCTCATTATATGGATCCTGTATAAAACCATACATGAATATATACAGCATTATAGTATGTTATTTTTTAGTTTCTCGCTGTATAGCAGGATAGGCAATCGGAACCGAGAGCTGAAACACTCCAATCCCCCTTTTCACCGAATGCGTGTTGAGTGGCGGTAGTCAACCGGACTTTTGCCTTAGTAAAAGCGAAGAAATGAAAATATTAATAACTAATAATTCGTTCCCCCAAGTGGGGAGGAAACCTACATGACGTTACAGTTACATCCTGTGCCCCTGCGCCACGATTTATCTCCGTATAATACATTTATGTCTTAAAATTCTCTCCGCAAAACTGACATTTATCTCGAAGATGACAATTAAATAGTAGCAAATTAAAAAGTTGATACCCAAAGTACATGCAAATAGTCCTCTATACAATTTTTGGTGGAGCAAAAGTTATATTTTATTATAATCGAATTGAGGTTCCAAGTTTCCTTATAGCCGGCGGTCCCTCGTTTAGATTTCAGGTGAGGGACGCCGGGCTCAATCAAACTTCACTGGAAAACGTGAGTTTGAACAAACTGTTTGCAAACTTATGCAAAAACGTGCCTTAGAGTTGTCTGAGGGAGTAATTGGTCCACAAATCAAACACTCTTCAACGGTTTAAACGTAATTGCCAAGTGATTTCATAGTTGAATGATAATATTATTTAAAAACAGCCTCACGCTGTATCCCGCACACAGTAGGGTAGGCAGAGTCCGTTCGCCATTCTTTTCTCCTTTTAAAGTATTTTTTCAGATTGGGATGTACAAACGCACAGAGAAAGAGACAAAAATTGAACGATATTAATACAATACAAGCCCTCACTAAGGTTTATCTCATATATCTCTTCCATGTACATACAGTTTTCAGTAAAATTTTCATTATATGTATAGATAAGTATAAAATCACTTTAAAGATATAAAAGCAAATTCCAATTTATTTATTACCAAAGCAATAAAATACTAAAGATTGAAACTAGTCTAGACATTAGGGGGAAAACAAAAAAAGAAATCAACTTTGAACTAGACCTATTAAGTGTCATTGTTTTATACGATAGAAATAGATGTAGAAATAGATAGTATGGCTAGTATTTTTTTTATATCCTTAAATATACATGACGTGAGTAAAGTAATTTATTATTATTAAAATTGTGTGTTCTTGCTAACATTTTGCCTTTTGATTGAACCTTTGAATATTGTAAATTTCGCAGACATAGTAGTGTTAAGAAATTATATTCTCCACTATGGGATCTATATTTGGTGGTTAAAAAATAATGCTACAATTTCCTTAACCATATAAAAAGTAAACTTGTTTTACATACACAATCATATAAGTTTTCATTTGAACAGACTAGACAGTCATATTTAATTAGGATGAGGTGAGCATTTTTCCTATATATTTTATTTTCAACTTCACGAAAAAGATATTGAGAAGCAGAACTCGATGCCGACATATTTCAAAGATATATTATAAATTTATAATTTCTAATAATATCCACAGTGAAATAATATTTACCCACTTAACTCTGCCGGATTTCGGCCTCTGTTTAACATAATGTATTCAGGATCCAATATGCGAACCAAACGCGTCCAATAGCGTCGAAAATCTCCGGGGACGTGATACAGTTTTGGGACAGTTTTTTCGCTCATGTTCCTATTTCTTCTATTGACAAAATTACTTTATTCTAACTAAATATATACGAGTATATTGCGAGGAACGATTTGATCTGGTAATGAAATAAAGTCAGCTATCTGAATCTTACATCAAATATTATATATTAATCATATATTGAATGTGTACATAAAGCTTAAGCAGAATTTTGCAGCAAAGAAACATTGGGCCAGTCGTGGCGCAGAGACAGAAGCGTGCGACTAAAAATTATTAAATCGAACTCGCAAGGAGTTGCGGGTTCGATTCCCACTAGAACAAACTGAGATAGGTTTTGATTTGATTAATTTGTAACTCTACACTTAAGTATTACATATTTTAATTCCGATTGAGAATCGAACCCACAGCTTGTCAGTTACATATCCTTTCCCCATGACTGGCCCCCAATAATTTATTTTAAGTGAAACCAAAATTAAATACTACCTTAGAAGAGCAAACAGCTTTTATGACGTCGTACATACATATATATATACTCGTGTAATAAATACAAATACAGAGGTTAGCGAGGCGGTGGTCAAAATTTCCAAACTTAAGTATTCTGGAAGGTCTTGTATAAAACGTCTCACTTGTCATCTAAAAGTGTTCAACACTTCTAGGAGAGAAGGAAACAGTATTTCCACTTCCGCCAACTTTTAAAGTTTTTGAATATTGGTTTAGTGAAACTGGAACAGCGGTGTGTTGGAACAAAAGTCATTATAATCTATGCGTTTATTTTTTATTTTTTTTTGATAGTAAAATCTAAAAATGTTCTTGTTTTTCTTAATAAACGTTCACTTTATTCCCATTAAAACATTTTCGTTCTTCATTTTCCGCGGAATTCTGGTGGCATTTCATATTGAGTGGTGTAGCTAAACACCGCACTTTGCCTCGTTACCAGAGAGGGGAAGAGAAAATATTAAATAAATTAAATTTGTAATGGTATTCCTTCAAGTGAGAATTGAACCCGCAACCTGTCTACTTACAGTCGCACGCTTGAAATGTCCTTTACGTAAAAGTACATGTGTAATGTAATAAATTGAATGTATTTGTTGTGTTTTCTACGTACAGTTACGTAGGAACTTCCTTCTACGCGCCACGGAACTGTGGAGTGGTGACCTACCCATGACAGTGTTCCCAGGTCGATATGACATGGGTACCTTCAAAAAGTGCGTGTATGTCCACCTTAAAGGCCGACAACGCACCTGCAGCTCCTCTGGTGTTGCATGGGATCGTGGGCGGCGGTGATCACTTACCATCAGGTGACCTGAACGCTCGGTTGCCTTGTCCTTTTCCATAAAAAAAACAGACAAAATCTTTTTAGAATCATTGATTTGGTTTACAATTTTACAATAAATGTCAATTATCAAACTACTACTATCAAACGAAATATATAAGATTTCAACAAGACAGCCACTAGTTACATCGTCTAACAAATTGAAAACTTTTCGTTGTTCAAAAACCGTAGAAGTACCAACGCATCGAAAGTACTGCGTCGTCGCAGTAAAAGTTTGTCGAGATTCTAATTATACGTGTGACCGGTTCCTATTCTATTGTAGCTACCAATGAGAGAAGTTATATTGCCTTTGTTCGGTCCCTACGTGGTCCAATAAGCAAAGTTTAGGTGTACTCCTCATTTGAGTATCTAATTTATTTAATTTCTGAAAGAAACGAAATAAAATAATCTGTTTGTTTCCATGTTAAGTACTTCGATATTTATTTTTGGGAAATGTGTAAAAGTTTGGACGTAACTGAATTTGAACCCGCGCCTTTACGTTGAAACGTATGGTTTTGGTGGTCAGTTCTCAAAAGGCGTGATTTAAAATTCCGCTACGTTTTTTTTTGACGTTTTAAAAAAATATTTTTCTTTCCTCAGTGTGGAATACACTTTAAAAATATAAAAAATAATTTAACATATTTATGCAACTTGGATATTTTTAAAATACATTTATATAAAAAAAAATTCTTAAGCTTATTTAAGTTTTTTTTTTCTCTGAGAAAAGACCATTGTATTTATCTCTAAATTGATATTTTAACAACATGGAGCTAAATATTTACACAGCGTTAAGGTACGCCATTGAACTAAAACTTTAAAAAAATATTTTTTCACATTATACATCTTCCATAATACATAGGTATGTGAGTGAAAAAAGAGAATAAAAATAAAACAAACCGAAAGTTTTCTTAATATTTTGATTGAGTACAAAAATAAAATACAGTTAATGCTATTTTAAAAAAATAATTTTAAAATACAAATATATATTATATTTCAACCAAACGAACATTGTACTACAAAAGCTGAGTAAGTTTCCGAACCTCAATAGTTCGGTCGCTTGCACCACTCTAAAAGAACATAGAAATTCGCTTTCCTCGGCTATATGTAGAATGTCGCACGTAGAAGTCAATCGTAAACTGATAATAAAGTATTTGGCCCCACGTATCGCCTTATAACGTGATCCAGACGCTATCTGGCGGTGCCAGCAATGAAATAGGTTTTTATGACCCAGGACCTGTTAAAGAATTTCTTTATATACGATAAAGATCTACATGAGTTCGGTGGAAAGGGGATAAGTAAGCAGTCGATGCATTATAGGTGTATTTGCTGTATGTTCCTCTTACAGCTTCATGTTTTAAGTAGAAAGACAGACAAAACCGCAATGAAAGACAATAGCGGGGTAGGCAGTGGGAACCTAGTGTTAAGACTCTCCGTCCCCCGATTTTTGACGATTTCTGGAGGCATTGTATGTTGAGAGGCAGAACTCAACGCCACCCTTTGCCTCTACACCAGAGCGAAGAAATGAAAATTTAAATGTAAGTCAATATTTCACTTCCTCGCCTCAGACCATAACTTTCACACCCATCTTCCAGACTGTTTTGTTCACAGAACAGTTTTGTAAGAAAATTAATTATTTGAAAAAAATGTTTTACACTCACCTAATAATGAAGATTTCATTATTAGAAAATTTGAATTAAATGCAAAAAATATATATATAATCCAAAGAAAACTACACTAACAGAAAGACAAACATAATTCATGCAAAGTCAAACAATGAATACGCTCGCTAGAAATGTACCCGGAAAACTGTAATTTACATAAATAAATAATAAATAAAAGGGATACAGCATCCGACATTTCCGACGTGCTTCGATGAGTTTTCGTTAAAGTATCGTTTCTTTATCCAGGTATCTCATTGCTTTAAATATATTCTCGTTATATTTTATAGTTTACTCTCACTGAACTGTAAACTATAAAATATTAGTTCTTTTTTTTAGATTTTTTTTTTATTCTTTAAGAATACCTCAAACGAATGTTTTTTTTTGCGTTTTTGCCTATACTTTCTAAGTAGACTACAAATGAAATTTCAGCTTCCCACGCTGTGACAATCATTTACAGCAAATCAGTTGGGCAGTGCAGCAGCAGCAGCACAAGACTGTGACTGTAACGCGACGGTTGTGGATTCGATTCTCACTCGAAGAAATAAAATATTTATTTAAATTTATATTTTCATTTCCTCATTCTGGTGTCGAGGCAAAGTGTGTCGTTGAGTTCCACCACTAAACATGCAATGTCTCCAGAATTCGGCGGAAAGTGGGGAACGGAGTGTCTCAACACTAGGTTCCCTCTGCCTACTCTGCTGTGTGTGGGCGTGAAGCTGATTTGATTTAATTTTAATTTAGTTAACAGCATAATATATATATTCGATTTGCACTATCGCCGGCTTAGATAATAAATAATCCCATCATTCAAATTATAATTTAATTTAAATTTCGTTCAAACAAAGACTGGTTGCTCCGGCAACTAGTCCAAAATATGCTCAAAAATTACAAAATATAAAATCCAATTCATTTGAGAAGATCAAGCAAAATATATATATATATATTTATTATTTTAGTCTAGAATTTATATTAGCGTATTTTATTACTCGACAGAATTTATTTTATCAATTAATTGGCTTGTCGAGATTGTTTCTTCTGCAATTAAATAGTTGTTTACTTTGCCGACAGCAAATCAAAAGCGAAGTGGGGAGGCTTCAAAGAAATTTCATTTCAATAGTATACTTTAATAAGGATTATATAGTCTTGTTTCTTTTATTTTAAGTTGTGAACGCGTAGAAATGATAAAGCTCTTTACGTATCTTACGCATTAATTTTTTTTTTTTGGCTTCAACCTGTAACCCAGCAGCAAAATATGCAAAGGGAGCCTAGTGCTAAGACACTCCACTCCCCTACTTTTCGTCGAATTTCGGAGTCACTGCGAGTTGAGTGGCGACACTGTATCGAGTCACACGCCCCTGCACCACAACTGGCCTAACTATTAAATTTCTATTTTGCAAGACCATTATATTAGTAAATATCTACATAAGTATCCAAAAATTTTTGAGACAGTGTTGTCTATATTATTGACTTTGCTTATCTAATAAAAACGCTTGACTTAAATAATATTAGGTAACTCTATTTGGCAGCGAAAGTACATAATTGGAAATATCAGACAAAACTTTTTTACTCAAGTTCTATTTTCAGCGTTTAGAAGTCATCAACATCTCTATTTTGAATACTATATAATAGAAGAGATCTCAAAATATAATATTAGAGAATGGACTCCCAGGTTCCTGCAGCGTACCCTCCTACGCGCGCACAGTTAACCCATAAAAAAAATGTTTTTGTCCAGATGAAGTTTTAAATACCTCTATTTATGATACAATCAAATCAATAAATAACTGGCTGTCCTTCACTCAGAAGGCATCTGCCTTGTCATCTAATAGGCCATTATCGAATATCGCGTTATACTGTCCACGCATTCGACATTCATGTGAAACTAGAACCGCTTTACGATTGCTAATTCGATAACACCTCTACAACAGTCAGAATGTAACCGATAGAGATACCACATAATTCAAATATATTATATGGGGCATATATGGTATATAACGTGGATTTAGCTTAGATCATTTGCTTTATATTTTAGTGAATCCATTGATTTTAGTATTGGGAAAGTTAAAATGAAAAATCAGCGTCCCCATTAATTTTTTTTTTAAATATAATGATCGATATTCCAAAATTTTGCTCCGAGTTCCCCAATATTTTATAGCTTTAGGCTGTTTGCCGGTGCAAGGAAATGAAAATATTAAAGATTTCATTCCCCAAGTCATAATCGAACACGATACCTTCGGGTTTACATTCACAAGTTTGTGCCCTGCGCTACAGTAGCCTCGACTTAACAATATAAAATGTAAAAACGTTTTGGCGGAAATAATTTTCAGGTGAAAATTGATTGACGAGCTCAGTAAATACGTGTTGTATTCAAATTGTCCGTTAAATATTCCCAAATACACCTATAAGCTTTTATATTTTTTCTATGAGTTGAAAATTGCTATTATTATTAAGTATTTTGCAGACATATTTTATTAATATATTCTAAACACATTCATAAATACAATATATTGTACACAATGTAGAGTTATTATATACTAGCTAGTTTGCTCTTTCATATAGAACGGCAGAGACTTCTAAGTGACAAATCACTCTTTTCACCAATTAAAAGAGTTTCAAAAGAACCTCACCTCACCTAGAACATATATAGTTGCTTACATATTCGCTTGTTCCGATATTCATTCAGCATGTAAATTTTTTAGTCCAGCTAACACAAGTCCAGCACCAAACAAGATCCTCATCAACTATGTAAAAGCCCACCAATCACTATAGTCCATTTGCAGCTAATAGTTCCACATTAGAGAAAGCAAACTTGCGGGATGTAAACTGAAAAAAGCCTCGCAAATGGAGGCAATATCAATAAATTACTTCCTCTAACGACATGGAAGAAGTCCAAATGGACTGAATTTTGAATCGATTGTTGGGTAACGCAGTTGTCTACGGAATTCCTTTTGAACCTCCTTTGTCTTTAAATTATTACAACGCCGGTGAATAAATAACGAACCTACACAGATAAGTAAGTATATTCCTCTAATATAAGGAAAATTTACATTTATATCTCCTTGAGTTGCCAGCATTCGAAATATGGTGGGTTTTTTTTTGTTTATTTGGTTTTTATTTGGTCGATATCATTTTATATTTAGCTTTTATTTATAAAATGTAAGCTAAATGTAAGATTTTCTTTGAGAAGCTTAAGGTCTACGTCATTTGTGACATGCCATAGATCTCATAGAAAACTTCAACTTGCGTCCTGCAACCGTTGCCTACATTCACTAGTGGAGGACGAGAATGCTGAAAACAATCGTTTACCCTAAACTTGACCACGGGAAGTAAAGGCAAGGTAGATAAGCACCTTCTCAAATGAACCCTCTTGGCTACCAACAAACCAGTAAAGTGTTAAGAGAAGCGAGCATATCTCGGACCTATAGTGCACCGCATCGTTCATAGAAATGGGAAGGGATGCGAAAAAAGCGCCTAGAATATCTCGACTCCAACTGCCGATTACTTTCTCGTTCTTGTAATATAACATTTTAGGGGTAAAAATCGACCTAATTACATGAGGCTGATGGAGGTGGTGGTATGTAGATGATCAAAATTACGTCCACCGGTGAGCAAAGGTAGGCTGACAACAGTGACTATAATAAAATATGATAAATACAATACTACTTTTTTTATTTTCATGAATGGTTGTATTTTTTTATTTTACTACCATATACGGTATAACAAATCAAAATTTATCTAAAATTTTTATGAAAAAAAGTTGATTGATCTAAGGGAAATTGTTAATTTTCAAAACAATAATCTTAAAAATTATTACTATTTTTATACTTTTTAAAGTACATATTAATTTAATTACGTATTATTATTAATATATGCTATATTACAAAACGATGTAAATAAAATAATATATTCTATTATATTATAGGGAGGTGTGTGACTGTAACGGATTGTCTTCGCATTAGCTTCTCTCTGCCCTCCCTGCTGCGTGCGGGATACACTGTGAAGCTGATTTGATACTATATTATAGGTATATTATAACAATATTAAATTATTACCATACTTTTGGAAATGAACATATCTCCCTGGGGCGACTCTGTAATACAACAATAAAATTGACTGGTACTAAACAGCTTTTCTATTCACGGAACCATTACCGATAATTTGGAAGGAAGTCACGCTCAATAATATTAAGCCAATTTATTTATTTTCTACCCCCATAATAAAAAATAGGACTGTTTTCCCATGGGGCGGTAGCTTCTAAACTTAGGAGATTGATCAAATGAAACGCAATTTATAAAAGATTTTATTTCAAAATAATATAAAATATTATAACACTTATTGTTGTTTATATTAAACATTGACTAGCAAATGGACTGAGTAAGCGTGTGCAGGATACATTTTTTTTCATATTTTTTGGACAATTTTAAGGCTAAAACAGTTTAAAATAGAATGTAATGTTTAGATCGAAAAATTACTATATGGAGACGCACTCATCAGATTTAAACCTCTCGTTTAAAAAAATATTGCTAATTTTGTATTAAAATAGATTATAAATTCTTCCATTTCAATTTTTATCAGCTTGTAGTCATGTCTATAACACAAAGAATATTAAAGAAGTTTACTCTTTATTTTTTCATCTTATTATAAATAACTATATATAAAAAATATGGACCATATACCTAAATTGAGATTTCGAAAAATCTGTCTCACAAAATTATATAATACATATTATATTTCCATACAATATTATGAGAACGTCTCCATATCCATATAATATTTATGTATCTAAAACTTATGAAAGTCTAGCAATAAGTCTTTAAGTAAAATTTTTATATTAAAATATTTATTCAATCACAGTAAAATATATTTTTTGAAAATTACATAAGAGAATCACAACTTACATGCCTTCATATTTATATGAACTACACATTTTATGTACATATGTATACTAAACATAATTCCTATAAACTATTTCTTTATGTATCGTTATATACTCATTGCATTCTCCTCTTGCCGAGCTTTTAGAGGCACTTCTCTATTATGAATACAACCAATCTACATACTGAATCGAACCTACAATCATCACATACAATGACATTTTTATGAATTGCTCTACAGTGGAGTCAAAATATATAACATAAGCAAAATTTACTTGTATTTATATAATATATAGCATTATTTCTAAATATCCCCTTTTCATTCATAGGTGTCTCTGTAATTAAAAGGACGTCTTTTGATTTTGTTTCCGGTTAACGATTGTATTAAGTGTACGTAGTGTGCCGTGTCTTTTCCGATGGATTTGAAATAAAAGCACAAACGACACAGCACGACGTGGCACAAAAGCACAAAAGTTGTTATTAGAAATAGTATTAAAGTTATTGTAATTCTAAATAGAATAAAAATGTCAGATATAAGATTAAATAAAATAATTACAAAAGCTGGATTCTCTCTGTTTTCTGTCTGGAAATATTTTTAAGGTTCTATCTCACAATTAGGAACGAAATTACTTATTAAGAAAACGTATAAAAATTTGAACGTAGCGGGATTTGAACCCGCGCCTCATGGGAAACCGTCCCAGCGCTCTGACGAACTGAGCCAGACGTTCTCATCGACCTACATTGAAATTCTAAACGCTGGTTACAATTTATTTATGTTGTTAGTTGGATCTTAGTTAGAAAAATAATTGTAATGGTTCCATAAGTTGATTAATTTGAAACAAAAACTATACATTCTGAAACATGTTTTTAACGAGATCGTAACTTTCCCTCGAGACTATATTTCAGCATCCGCCAGTGCTATAAAGTAAATGATCAAACATGTTCCAACATATTTAAAGCCAAATTATTTATTTAAAGCCCCCAAATATTATGACCGTAGGTATCGATTTATACCGAATAAAGTAAATGCAATAAGTATGAGAGAGTCCAATCCTGGCGCAGGAGCACAAAGTGTGATTATAAACGAAACAGGATGTGGGTTCAATCGCATTAGTTAATAAATATTTCATTTCCTTGAATGGAAATAACCCTCTCGAGAAAACTAAATATTAAGTTTTTTTTTTCGTCGTTCTGGTGACAAGGGAAAGCGCGGCGTTAAATCTGGACTCAACACGCAATGCCTCTAGATTTTAGCGGAAAAGAGTAAGAAAGAACGTAGTGTCTTAGTAGTAGATCCCTCTGCCATCCCTGCTATGTACGGGATACAGCGTGACGATAAAAAAGGTGACGATAAAATATGATATTCAAGTGCCCCAAGAAAATTTTCAACGTTTTAATAACTTTTATGGCTTATTAATATATAATACATTGCCCAAGGCATAAGTTCAAATACAGTTGTAATACAAATATATAATACATATAAATTCAAACAGCACTTTCAATTACAAACTGAAAAAGTTAATAATTTTAATGACAAAATCGTTGATCACCATTGGCTTTTACTAAAACCTTAGACTAATAACTTTTAATTTTTTACTCGAATCGTTATATTAAAAACAGTAATATCTGGAAGTATTATCACCTCCTTCATCTTGTTGTCACCCATAATAAAACTGTGAATTAGTGTATCCGTGTAAGCTTTTGGGACTCATCATGACTTCTGGATCAGATTCTTTGGTCATAAACCTCGTGCTGCGAGACTGTTGATAGTCAACACCATACATACTGCTCCCTGCACAAGGATATACCGTTGACAAAGGCTTCATTGCCCTTAGAGCTGTTTTAGTTTGACCATCCCTATATATAATCATGTCTGGATGAACAGGATCAAAGAATGTTCCGGAAATATGGCTAACGTCTATATCATTATCTATATCGGATGCCAATTCATTAAAAACGTTAGGTGCGTCTGTAGTGAACATGTCACCGTTCTTAGATTCTCGATCCCTTTTTCTCTTTTTGTAACATCGCACAGCAAGTATAACTGAAGCTACCAAAATAAAACATAGTGCTCCGACGCTGACGTAGATTAAAAACTTTGTGTTTGTTGAGTATTTTGAGTCTTTGACTGGCTGAGTTTCTGAAAAAACAAAATATAATTTAATTATCTTAATTTAAAGAGGTCTGTCGTAGAGCCTAGTATTTAGATCTAATTTTGGAGGCATTCCGTATTGAGTAATGATACTCAATACCACACTTTGCCTGAGACACCTGACCACGCACACCAGAGCGAAGAAATAAAAATATTATAATACATATTTAATTTCCTCGACTAGGAACTGAACCCACAACGGTCGATACCTGCGCCATGACTTATTCGTTCATATTTAAATTAAAAAAAATTAAATCCTTCAAAATTTAACACATTAATCATAATAGAGAAATTAATACGAATTACCAATTACAACATTAAAATATTTACATAAATTTCACTTCAGTCATCGATTTTTCATATAGAATTACTGCAACTCTAATTTCAAACGATATGCGGCTCATTAAATAACATGAGTATATGAAACCAACAGCCGGTTAATTCTAAACCAGGTTTAGGCTTGTATGTTTGTATATAATTAAACATTACTATTGCTAAGTATTATCTATATATAAAAGACAGATGTAATACTCGTATGTATTTTAGTGTTAAACCTAGTGTTGAAACACTACGTTTCACATTTTCCGCCCAATTCTAGGGCATTCCGTGTGAAATTCATCACCGGCGTTAAGAAATTAAGAATTGAATTTTTACTGAGATTAATGTGTAGATATATAATTTGCAATTATTGTAAGTATAACTTTTGAATTAAATTTTGATGGCACATAATGCTAGATCCCATGAAGTATTTATATAAATTAAATTAAATACAAATTTTCAACTACAAGCAACAAGTATCCTTCGTTTTATTATTATTATTAAAAAAACAATTTTCATATAACTATTTTATTATATTGTAATAAGTAAATAAAATAAAGCAAACCGTCATCTTTAAGTTTGGTTGAAATTTCAATCGATGAGTCTTCGTCGTCGCTCAGCGATTGCTGAACGTCAACGTTGGGTGATACAACGTTCGGCTCTTTCCAGTTCTCTCCAATATCTAAAACAATAGATATGATTATTTCGATTGCACTAAAATCTATACAAAATTAAATTTTTAAGTATATATATTTTTGAACTAAGTGATTTAGTTTTCTAATTTGCTCCTTTCTCTTTTATTTTTATTATACATAAAGTGTAAAACTCTTAAGGTTAAGGTAATATAAATACACATAATTGATAATTTTATCCATTACAAAATAAACCTATTTATAACATGAAAAATATAAAATAATTTATAAAACTGTCCATTATATATATATATATTAGGAATTAATTTTGCTCCAATGACGCTAACATTACAAGGCTTCATTATTTCCGGACATAATTAATTATTGGAATAATATATGTATGATATATTCAGAAACGGTCAGATTTCATACAAAGGCTTGTAATCAATACAGATATACACATGAATGATAAATTTATATAAAATGGACTACATAATTATAATATAATTTAGAAATATTTTAAATGTCAGAAAACGCTTCATTTCATTTTGTAAATAGAAATATTTAAATTAAATAAATATAGTCGCTGCCAGGAGTGAGAATCGAACCCACAAGCATCAGGCATTAATGGTTTTAATTTAATCAAGTCGTAAAAACTCAGCTTGGATGATCTGATATAAATGTTAATAATATAATTATAAGTTATAAGCAATATATCTATATTATCCTAATACATCTTAACAGTATCTCAAAGTGTCAAAGGATTAACAATTAAAATACCTGATTCCTCAAAACGAGCAGCTTCGCTATTGTCTTCAAAATTTCTCTCCGCTTCATCTCCTTCGATAGCCCTTTCATACTGTTCTATCAGTACTCCGAGAGGAACTGGGACCACAATAAAATAATTAATACGAGTTTTAAGAATATTTTCTTTATTCTTTACGTTTATATTTCCATTTTTCTTCGCTCTGGTGTCGAGGCAAAGTTCGGCGTTGAGTTCTGCCACTCAACACGCAATGCCTCCAGAATTCGACAGAAAGTGGGGAACGCAGTGTCTTAACACCGAGGTTCCCTCTGCCTAACCTGCGGTGTGCGGGATACAGTGTGAAGCTGAAATAATATTTTAGATACGTACACAATTAAGATTAAAATTATTCTTGTTCTTTAAGATACACAATTAAGATTAAAATAATTTAAAAATATATATTTTCCAAGAATAAGTCAAGTACTGAATTTTTTCTATATTATATACTAGGCGTTTGTACGTCAATCATAATATACAAAATTATCGATGAGATATACTAAAATACTTGTATTGTATATAGTGTAAAATCGTAAGGTAAATGAAGTAATGACTTAAATTCAAATTAAGAATTTTGGCGCCAAAAGAAAATTAATTACAAACTACAAACATAAAACAGTTTTTCCAAAAATACCGGTACGCTTGTATCAGATCAATCCGCAAGTCTACAATTCATTTAAACTCTTCCGATTTTTCCTATGAAATAAACTAAACTATATTCGTCTCGCTCGCTCACTGAGGGTTCCGTACACAAATTGGAGGTATCGAGCATTTTCTGAAATTCAAGCAACCACCATTCATTTACAGTCGAATCCTATCCCACTGCACTACAATGGTTCCAATACCAATGTAATTTGTCTTTTCAGCCTTTTACAAAATATTTTTTCGATATAAATAAATTATAATAATAAAAGGATTGGTTCGGACTAAACGCCGAACTTTGTCTACCGTAATAAAAATAAAATTTAAATATAATCCATTCTCCGATAAAGATCGAACCCACGACCGTCGCACCCGACTGAGTCACAACAGCATGTATATACATATTTATCAAAAGGAATATTCTATATAGCTGCATAAAGCCATTTTTATTCAATTCAATTTAATAATTATCAAATTATTATTATTATTATTACCCACAGTGATCGGTGGCGGAGCTGGTAGTTCAGTAATATGGTAATATATTACAATCGCTCGGTCGCGTTATTATTAATGCTGATGGGCATTAGATAAAACTAATATCTGAAACTGAAACAATATTCCCAAATATTAAATGTTCTAATAAATAATTTATAATATATAATGCAGATAATAGAATATTATAGTTTCGATAAATGTGAGGCCATCGTGGCGCAGCGGCACATGGGTGTGACTGTAACGCGACGGTTGCGGGTTCGATCCATCGATATTTCCATTTCTTCCCTCCGGTGTCTAACACGCAATGCCTACAGAATTCAGCAGAAAGTGAGGAACGAAGTGTCTTAAATGTAGGTTTCCTCTGCCTGCCTGCCTTCCTGAAAAAGCAGGGTTTGTGCGGGATACAGCGTGAAGCTGATTTAATTTGTAGCATAGTTCTTAAATAAATTTATTGACTCTTCTTGTTATTCTTTTCTTTAGCTTCACGGCGTACATTGGCTTTACGTTGTTACGTTACTGTTCCCATTAAGACACTTCTATTTCCCATATTCCACCGAATTCTGAAGGACAATATTTAATTTCCTCGAGTAGAAATCAAACCCACAATCCGCGTTCACAGTCTCACGCTTTTCCGCCTGTACCACCACTGGCCTCTTGTAATTCTTTACATAAAAAAGTACATCGCGTTCACCATTGCATCAAAATATTTAGCTTAAATTGGCATTTTTATTTCTGTTTAAACAAACTATATTTCAATTTAAATTTTTCCAGATCTACCAAAGCTGTAGGTGAAAAATAGAGCAACCCAAAACAGGTTGGCTTTTCCAGTTAAGCCTTCCTATTTGGCGCAGTAAAAAATATTAACGAGATTAAAATGTACAATTTCATACGGAACACGTGTACATAGCTTTGCGGGTTAATATCAGCATTTTTCCGAGAATTACGGCATTCAATATAGAGAATTCGGGTCAAATTCCTGCATATGGGAGAAGGTGCTGAAAAACGATGCCTAGAAATGTGGACCTACTAAAGACTTTTTAAAGTTTTAATGATCACTTTTAACTAATATTTAATTTCTCTATAAAATTATGAAAGACATTTTCATTCCTTTTCTCAATCAGGCAAATGTCAAATGAATGCCAGTGTGGAAGATAATCCCATATTTATTAAAGTAACAAATGGACTTCTCTGTTTTATATTTTTCAATTTGTTATACAAATGGCAAAGTTGAGTTGAGCAAAGTAAGTAATGTAATAAAAATAAATACTATAAAAAGTAAATGATAAAAAAAATTAATACTACTAGAACCTTTTGATCTCAAAGATCTTTAATATTTTCTTTAGGTTTTAAATGAAAGTTAAGAAGACTTTTACTCCGATTCACTATAAAAAGTTTCAGCTAACAAAGTCTTTTTGTTGGTTGAAAAGATTTTCTTTTGTATGATGTTTTTAGTAGGATGACATTTTTATAGATATGTAAGTTTTATTATAATTTGTATCTTTTTATATTAAACTAGCTGACCTGAACTATACGAATATTTATGAAACTATGAATGAATGATTGGCATGAATGAATGTAAAAATATTTAATTGAACACATATACAATTAAATATGTTGGAGGCATTTCGTTATGAGTGGTGAAACTCAACTCCATACTTTGCTTTATTATTAGAGCGAAAAAATATAAACATGACTTTCACTAAGTGCAAATCGAACCCATAACCGTCGCGTTTAAAGTTGCCAGAGTACACGTAGCGCCTTTGCGCCATGACGACGTTTTGATAAATATTAAATTACATGTACAATCTTATTTTAAAAATACATCAAGAACCTTTTTCCACAATTAAATAGAAAATAAAATTTTATTTAGCAATTTTCTGAAGTCGATGATAAGAAAATAAGAAAAAAAGACATAGATATTCCAATTATGACTTGAAATCTCAGAAGTATCTGGACAAAGTCTTAACATTTACAAAACAAGTTAGCCTTTGATTATTTTTTATATTATTTATATAATTTTTACCACTTCTACGAAGGTCTTGTAATATACAAACATAACTTATTTTGTTTAATTTGTATTTTTTTTAAGTCCCTATATCTGAAAATAATAATATTTTATTTATATTTTTTAGCTTGTGAAGCTAATATCCAGCATGTGTGCGAGCGCAGTCCTACTCTCCGCTCTCTCTCTCTCTCTCACCCATTAAGGAGTGAAACTCAACGCCTCACTTTGCCTCATTGCTAGAGCGAGAAAATAAAAATTTACAATAGATACAAGTTCATCTATGAAAAGTATCAAAAATCTGCATTAAGAGAGCTCATATTTAAAATAATTTAATAAATATTATATTATATATGTACATACCACACGCATAAACAACTTTAAGAGTGTTCCTCGATTGAGGTCTACAGTTGGACCCAAACGTGTCGTTTCTTGCCAAAATTTGACACGACCGCCTCCCGTGGCATATTTTAATTACTTTTTCAACTGCATATGGAGCAAAACACGCTGAAAAAGATAAATTAATTAGAAAAGAAATTAAGATATATATAAGATAGCTAAGATTTAAGTGTGTAGACAAAATTATTATGACAATTTCATAATAATAAACTTGATGCCGTCCTGGCGCAGGGGCATAAGCGAGACTGTAAAGACGACTGTCGTGGTTTCGATTCCCAGTCATGTGAGTGAAATATTTATATTTTCTTTTCCTCTCTGTAATAACGCCTCATCAATTCGGATCATGGAACGGAAAATATTAAAAGGTTTTTGAAGCTTTTTAAATTCAAATTTGCAATCAAGCAATTGCAAAAATTTGCAAAAGCAATTCAACACACCCACCGAAGGTTTGATCAAGAGAAAAAAAATCTGATACCTACATAGGTAAGGCAGATGGAAGATGGAACTTAAAATATGGAACTCTAAAATACACAAAACATATTAAAATGTTATTTTTAAAGTTTTTACAACGTTTCATTAGTCAAATGGACGAGAAGTTGAAAACGCAATTACTTATATCTGTCTAGGTTCCATCAGCACAACAGGCACGAAATGAAGGATATATTACCATAAAACCACAATTTCAGAAATTATAGAAAATAAATTGAAATTGTATACATACTTGCAACTAGGATCCTTATAAATATCAATGAGGCCAGTCGTGGCGCATGAGTATAAGTATGTGACTCTAAACGCGACTTGTGGTTCTGGGTTCCATCCCCACTCGAGGAAATAAAATATGTGTTAAAGCTTATATTTACATTTCTTCAAATTTCAAAATTCGGCAATGCCTTCAAAATTCGGCGGAAAATGGAGAACGAAGTGTCTTAACACTATGTTCCTTCTGCCTACCCTCTTTTGTGCGGGATATAGAGTGAAGCTAATTTTAATTCTATCTATAAAACCATTTATGGAATAAATGAACGGGGTAAACAAAATAATTAAATATAAACTGTATTAATTAATTTGTAGTACTGGCACTATTTTAAACCGTAAATCCTTAACTAAGTTCAAGTAGAGAGACCTCAGCAGTCCACAACAATTTTTAAACTCGGTTCCAGGCTAAAGA
This sequence comes from Heliconius aoede, assembly GCA_037355905.1. Taxonomy (NCBI): domain Eukaryota; kingdom Metazoa; phylum Arthropoda; class Insecta; order Lepidoptera; family Nymphalidae; genus Heliconius; species Heliconius aoede. Next base: position 891,790 of record JBAIZZ010000249.1, on the reverse strand, counting down.
GAATTTAAAATGAGGAAATGCAAAGTAAAACAACGTCGTCGACTAAGAACTATGGCACGTGTTAATTATATATGTGACCGTAATAAAGGCCTTTTGTTGTTTCTCGTACTCTGGAGACTTTTGAGTAGGAGGTTGTAAACCCCGAAATATTAGACTATTTTAGTTAAAATACTGTGGGTGATGTCTTTATTGAGCCAAATATGCTTGTTCTGAGTACAAATGGCATATATATTATTCCCTTGAGCAGGGATTGAACTGACAACCTTCATAAATTTTATACAGCCGCTTTGCCCTTATGCCTCGATGGGCTTGACAAACTTTTAAGTAATGTCAAGGAAAGTTTTGACTTAACTCAGGAGTAAAGGTGCATTATACAACTAAATATTTTTATTCAAAAAGTAAATTAATTTACTATTTTGCAATAAACATAATTAATCTGAATATAACATTTAACACAGCAAGCTTTAAGCTATATGACATGATTGTACGCCATTGCGGCTAGCGCCTGTCATCGACCATTGTCATAATATCACGCTTTTTGTTGGCACTTCTCTAGCAATGTTTATAATACAGATACTTAATATGGCGAATATTTTTCAATAAAAACATTTACAATTAAATTTATGCATAAATATTAATGATCCTGAAGAATACAGAAAGAAACTAGTGCTATAACACTCCGTATTTCACGTTTCGCCCAATTTTCTTTAGCTTTATGCAACCGATAAAGAATTGAACCCACAATCATCGTTTTCAGACTCTACGCCACTGCACTACAACGATATGAAATGAATAACAAACTTAAAACTATCCATATTAAACACAAATTTCATAACATCCGGATAGCACGCTACCCATCAGCCGTGCCAGGCGGCTTCATATTCATATCAGAACTAAATAATTAGATTTATGTAGAACATAACTCACTTTCGTCCGGGGCCCCCGGTGGTTGCGAACATATGTTGGCCTCGAGCGCCGTCCGTCCGTACTGGGCGTCGTATATGGCGAGGCGAGAATGTGGATTGCAACTCAGCTTGACGACGTCGTCCTCGCATCCGGTGCGACCACGGAATTCTTCTTCATGGAGAAATAGGTGGAATAATTTTAATTATATGCATAGAATGAGAAATAATTAGAGTGTTTGATATGTCTGGTATGTTATTCGAAAAAAATATTTTTTGTTTTTCCCGATAGCGGCATTTATACTAAAATACCTGGCATATTATCTTCTATTAACTAAGAAGACATTTTAAAAAATATATTTAAAAATCTATAAAAATATAGGCACAGGATCACGTTGAAAAACACGCTAATGTTAGTTCAGTAACAAGAGTTTTGCTATCTCGTACTTAGTGGTTGACCCACCACTCCTGGTAGAGGAAATGTAAAATGAGAAAGAGAAAAGAATAAGAAATCGAAATTATAAATAAATCTATAAAAATATTTGAGCAAAGTCCAAATAGATTTTAGAGAAATTACGTTACATCTTTATTATAAAAAATATATTGTTTAAGAAAATAATGAAATAACTTTTTTCGATGTCAATCAAAACAGGACAAAGTAAGGATTTTTTAAACATTAAAATGTTACCTTAAAATAAAAAAAAAAATACATAAGTTGAAAACTACAGCTTATTACAAAATTTTAACGTATTCAAACTTTGCCACCCATTAAACTAAAACTACAATACACAGGGGGTTCGTGTTTATGTTGATTAAATGCTGCATACGTCAGAGAATACAAAGTATCTGTCATCATTTTATGTTATTTAGATATTTTTTATTTGAATGGCCAATATATACAAAATGGTGAAATTTCCCAACATACTATAAAGGATAAAAATATATAGAAATGAGCTCCTCTATCACTTGTATCATTTTGCCTACCTAACGTCCAATCATCCTGTATAATTAGGCTGAAGCCGTCCTGGCGCAGGTGCACAAAGGTGGGGCTATTACGATATCACACAGTGACAGTTAGGGGTTGGATCCCGTGTTAATGAAATATTATTTTTTAATATTTTCATTTCTTCAGTCTGACACCACGGCAAAAGACCAGCGTTGAGTTCCCCTACTCAGCAGACAATGTCTCAAAGCATTGGCTGTATGCGGGACTCACCGTGAAGCTGATTCACATTGAATTTATTTAGTACACAAATGTAAAGTAATATTGTAACAGTATAACTTAAAATTTCACAAAAAAAAAACCACCTAATTTCAAAAATGTATAAAAGATAGAAAAAATTAAAATGAAACGTTAATCATCGAAATAATCTATAGATAGATATTAATCTATCTATTGGTAAGCAGCATAATATCTATATATCTATTTCAATACATTTCATACAAATTCAGATTCAGCTTTATTTCACGTGACTCAAATTACTGACTGTAAAAAACACTTTGCTCTCATAAATTCATAAAAAGGACGCTTTATCATCTGAAAGTATTTTCCAAGAGGTAATATATTATTCTATACTTAGATTTAATATAATAAAACATAAAAGAATACTCATGAGAGCTTATCAGCTCTTGCTTTGTTTATGGAAATTTTTATGTAATTTACTCTATATTAATATTCCTTTCATATTAATCCTTGATAAATCCTTGAAAATTATGTCAATGTTTTTTAGCTTCACGCTGTATTCCCATGCACATAGCACGGTAGACATATAGAACATAGTGTTAAATCACTCTGTATGCATTAAAATACTTCCGGTTCTTTCGATCGAATTCTGGAGGAATTGCGTGTTGAGTCTATGCTACTAAAGTTAGAAAATTAAATTGGTGATTGAACCCACGACCCACATTTATATACTCAACACAATAGGCAAACGTAAACCAACCCTTTCAATTCGTGTAAATTAATTAGATCTATTATAATGTCGATGTAATAACTTCCACTGACGCGTTCTAAACAACATAATATTTCAACTTTCATACAGACGATTCGAAATTGGACTCTATTGAAATAAATTAGGTATATTAATTACTGAGTAAACGCGGGCAACCCTTTCTCGCTATTAGGAACCTTACACCGACAATACATTAAGGGACAAGTATCTGTTTATCAATTATATTAGATAGTATGTTTTGTAAATGCAATCGTTATCGATTCGAACTTTGGAAAATATTTTACTATTTTATATTAAGGCAAATTAAAAAATATTTTAATTGAAATTTATCCCCACTTCTTAAGTCAGAGAGTAGACTAGACAAATAACTAGTGTTAATACATTCTATTTCTCACTTTTCGCCTAGTTCCATACAAGCGCGGTGGCGCTTTATGGTACTATACACCTATAGTTCCACAAAACGCCACTTGTGCGCTTGTTTCTTATGTTACTAAAGCGAGGAAATGATAATAACATATTTCCGAATGAAAATTGAACCCACGACCATCCCGCCATACTACCAGAGCGGGAGTATAAAGTGCAAGTCGGACTCTTGCACTTGGCCGCTTATTTATATTATACACTTATATTATAAAATTAATTAAATTGAAAATATTGCAGTAAGCATTTTGGCATTACCTTTTTTTTATTTTGCCATTACCTTTCTTTTTATTTTGCTATTAGATGAAGATATTAATTATGTTATTGACAATACAAAAAATATAAAAAAAATCAATAACAAGAACTAATTCCGCATATATGACACTAGCTTCACCGACCCCACCTGGCCGCACCTCACACCGCACCCACTGCGACGGCCGCCAGTACAAATTTAATAACCGACATAAATCACATCAAAACACTGAGTGGCTCGAAACGTCCGTTAAACCCTCTCTATTTCAAGACGGTGACTTGGAATTCGACTGACTCGTCAGACTTCGTCAATTTTCGTTTTTTGGAAAATTATAAAGAGGTATTTATTCTGCTGAAGTTTTTCTTTGGTAAGGAGAAACTAAATATAATGGAGCTTAAAAAATATTTCATTAATAAAAATTAACTAATATATATAATAATTAAGTAATATAAATGTAAAAAACACTGATTTGTAAAAAAATTACAAATTGTGAAAAAAAAATGACAAATGCTATTATAACATTATTTTTATGTTAAAAACCAACAAATCAAAGCATAACAATAACATAAAATAATCCAGTTACATTTTTATTACATCTAGATACATATATGTACTACACTTAAATAATAAACCAGTAAAAATCATATCACAGAGGCCCTCGTAAAACCACTGGCCATAATTAATATAGCACCTCACCCTCCCTTCACATTTGAGGAGAATTACAAGGCACTTTCGGACGGATATTGTTTCTTTCAATAAGTCTTATACGATGTTAACGGAAAATATGGCTAAAATGTTTTTTTTAAGTTGATTCAATAATGGATAAAATAACTTTTAGTCAGAGGATTTTTATCTATTAATAAAAATTTCCAGGCCAGTCATTGCGCAGCGGCACAAGTGCGTGGCAGGTTGTGGATTCTATATCTCAAAGTAAATTTGAGGCAAAGCGCGGCGTTGAGTTCCGCCACACCTCAACACCAGAGCGAATAAATGGAAATATAAACGTAAATAAATATTTCACTTCCTCGAGTAGGAATCGAATCCACAATCAACCAAATCGATCCTCCTTAAAAAAAATCCTGTAAAAGCCAAAGAACACCGACAGTGAAAAATCGACCAACAAAATGCAAAACTAGTTTAAAACCGACAAAGACGAACAGTATATTTTATCATTATAAATACAATGAGCGCTTATAACATTCAGGTACCAACTTCGATTTACTATGCAGCCACCGTTAATTTCTCAAAGTTGTTCAAGTTTCTCAAGGAACTTCCTATAATCGGATTTTTATGACAAAACTTAACACCTAAAGAGTGCAAACTTCATGAATAAATAAACAGGCCATAAATCAAATGAAGCTGCGATGGCCGGTCTTGCATATTTTTAGGGCAGATTTTGTTTATTTTGATAAATAATTAAATATAGTGAGTAACGTAGTGTCTTAACACCGAGGTGCCCTCTTCCTACCCTGCTGTGTGGGATACAGCGTGAAGCAGATTTTTTTATTTAAAATTTGAATGGTATTTTTTATTCTTTTAATTCAATTATTCCTGAAAAAAAGATATTAGTGTTTTACCTATAAACGATACCTGTCATATTATTGATCAATTGTATGAGTGCACCACTATATGTACGTATATATATAGTGGTGGTGTTCAAACATCTAAATAATACATTAAAAAATAAATAACCATGTATTTTTTACATCTAAAGTATTACGTATTTTATAAAATATATCAAACACAATATATTAATACAGGAAGGATATTGGAAATACAACAATTTCTTCATTTTTACATAAAATTATGAAGCTCTAAGCCTTTATTTTCTGTTCTACTTACTGTAGTTTTTTATACTCTACTTTTTCTAGATTTATACAAATAATACTCTATCTATATATAGATAAAGCCATATCTTATAGCGGCAATATAATATTTGAGTCATCTAACATTACTATGAAATTTGGTGTAAGATTAATTTGGGGCTATTTGACGACATTTTCTAACAAAGGCACATTACGTTGAAAAAGTGATATATTTCTTTTGTACAAAAATTGTATGGAAAAACTAAAAACATTATACGTTAAGAATTATCGTTGTGAAGGTTTTTGTTACACAAATAATAGGTTCTCATAAAAAAATATCTTTTATTTTACTATGGACATTTTATCGTGTAATAATTAATTATAATATAGATATGTGAGTGGGATGTGTGGGTTCTATTCTCACCCATAACAATAAATTATTTTTATTCGCTTCGTAAGAAGACTAAGCAAGGCGTTGAATTCTGCCGCTCAACTTGTAATTCCACCTGGATTCGGCGGAAAGTGGGAAACCGAGTGTCTTAACACTAGGTTCCCTCTGCCTACTCTACTGTGAACGGGATATATCATGAAGTTAAAAATGTTACAGTTATTTAAATATAAGTTAAATCTTAATAATTTAAGTTTAAGTGTAATATACTTACGAGGTCGACATTTGTAAGCCACTTCAACGAACTTCCTTGAACGCGGGCAAGGGTCTTTCTGCCCCGGCTTTAACTTGGTACTAAACTTGCATTGGGGCTTCTTCTGACACGCCTCCACCACGGTTTGCAAAAGAGAATACTGCGTAGAAATGGATTTTCATGTTAAAATTTCTAACCAAAATTGTTTGCAACCGAAAAATAGGTTCGTGCTAAAAAATTTACGTTACAATTTTTAAACTCGCTATATTTTTTGATCAGTTTCGTGAAGATAGATTTTTTTTAATAGTTTTTAGCTAACAAATTCTTAATTGAAAAACTGATTTTATGAAAAAAAGTTGTTTGTCGTCAAGCGAAATTTAAAACTATAGAAATCAAAATAAATACATTTTGATGGGAGGAATTATGTAGGTAAATATTAATGGTAAAATTTTACGCCATTTTTAATAATAAATAGCTTTAATATTTCTTATTATGAGAATAAAAAACGTTCACTTATTATAACTAATATTATAAACCTCTGGCTACCGTTCTTACGTAGAATTTTTTCAAGAAACCTTAGAAACGTTTAGACACTTCCGTTTTTCACTTCCTGGAAGCATTGTGTTCTGAGTAGCAGAACTCAATGCTGCGCTTAAGATAAATTTCATTTCCTCCAGTGGGAATCGAACCCACAACCTTTCGCATACATTCACACGCTTTTGCAGATGCATAACCGGCTTCGAAAATTCGAATTGGAATATTATTTTGTGTAGAACACTCTACTAATCCAGGAAAGCTATATATACTAGACGCAATGGTACATGACATTCCTATATTATTTTCGATGTATCCCATTGTACCCGCGTTCAGTTACCTCATACCCTTACAATATAAGCGGCATGTAGGTAAAGCTATTCAAAAATATTAAAGAAATTTAATTAAGCCAGAGGAATTTTAATAACACCCTCTATAAACAATTATTAATTGAAAAATGAAAACTTTGACGGCCAAATTTTACAGTACCTATACGAAAAAAAGGAGTTCGCTGATATTTAATTCAATTTTATTTCTTAAGAAAAACCGGAATATATCTGAATGTACCGGAATTTCTCAGGGTTGTCTGAGTTTACACAGTCTCTGCTTATTCGAAACTAATTGCACAATTTCTTCAATGGCAAATGCTTCAATGTGCGACGTATGACTACAATTAATATTATACATCATTTATGTTACCAAAGCAGATGCAGAAAATATATTACTATTAAAAACATTCTGCCAAGAGAGGGACGTAGAAGATATATTATTATAAAAATGTTCTGACGAGTGTCCTCCAAATTGCGCTAGAATGGAATATATTCAAAAGTCTACGATATTTTAAAAATGAAATTTACGCTGAACTGACTCGTATCGTTTCTTTTTTTTTATTCAACAGAAAAATATTGGCCACCGCAGCGCGTTGGGACAGGCTTTGAAATTAAAGTTGATTGTTGTGAGTTCTATTCCTGTTCCAGGGAATGAATTACTATTTTCACTTTTAAAAACGGGATGTCAAATCAACTCAACACGTGATTGAATTCAATGCCAACGAAAAGTGTACAACGGAGTGTCTTGACACTATCCTATCTCGGTGTACCCACCTAAAGTGAAATAAGCTTAAAGTAAAAAAAAATACCTGCATAGGATTCGGCCACAAGCATTCCTCAGTTTCAATGCTCGAATGTGGATCGGCAACGCAAGAGTGGCCACCAGGTATAGCCTTCCCGTACTGCGCGAACTGAACACTTATTATCGTACTGGATGGACATGATAAGGAAACCATTTGATCGTCGCACGCTGCACGCTGCATAGTTTTCAACGTCCCAGCAAGGAGAGCTAGAGAGAAAAAAAAGGAGATAATCATATAAATAATCATATTATAATTATAATAATATAATTAATTATTTTATTTATCATACAAGTTATGAAATAAAACTATATAGCACGTTTAGTTAATAAATAAATGTACTGTACTTATATCCTTTCCATTTATCCTTGTTCCCAATAAGATAATCAAAATTGCGATTTGAACCTCCTCCAATGGAGGACGTACCCTACTCTCATCATCTCACAGCTCAGACACCAAGTACATTAAGAAGACAATAGAACATCACACCCTATATAACAGATGATGTCATAAGGGAAATCGTGCGAAACAATAGTAGAGGTAATGAAAATATAAGGTGATGCGAAATCTCCCCCAAGTAAAAGCCTTTACAAGAATGGAATGTAACATAATTATGGTGAAGTGTGAGTGGAGAAACTTGTATTTGAATTTTAATGTAAGCGATAAATGTTAAGAGGTCGTCGTAGAGCAGTGGCACAAAGGCCGCAAACGCGTAAACGCGTAGTGGGTTCGATTCTACATCGGGTAACAAGATTGGCTTTGGTGACAAGACTCACGACATTGAGTTCCGCCAGTCAACATGAAATTCTCGAGACATTTCAATATGAACGGAAAATGGAGAATGGAGTGTCTTAACACTAGATTTCTTTTTTTTCTGTAGCTTCTACTGAAGCTGAAAAAGACAAGATTTGGCTGCAAATGCAATTATTGTGGGTTCGATTCCCTCTTGGATAATAGAACTCGATCTGGTAACAAGACAAGCGTGAATCAAAACACATTATCCGAATATTATTAATGCATAAAGGGGGAAGTTTAAATAGCTTTATGATATCATATTCAGTCTGATATGATTGCTGTCGGGAGTTAGATAGTCTATACTGGATATATATAAATTTTAGTGGCACTGACTATTTAAATTAAAATGAAATGGCAGGCCAAACCATGTTAGATTTCGCTTAAAAAAAAAAGTTGGAAAATCTTACCGCTCAATATTATTGTGTCAATAAAAATTCTCTTTTATTTACTGTCCGAACTAATAAGAATTTAGATGTCTCTCCCCAAATGGAGAAAAATCTAGTTGAATTATAAAAGGACTGATTACGATAGATATATCTGAATATTAATTTTGGAATTTGGACTGTCAATGAAATTAAAAGTAAGAAAAATATATATATTGTATAATATAGAATATAGACGTATATGTTTCTATATAAGATATAACAAAATGCTTCAGCCTGTATCAATGCAGAGATATCAGTGTAGACAAAGGGAACCTTGTGAACACTTAATTCCCCTACATGCGTCTAATATTCAAAATATTGCGTATATAATCGCATGTACTGTCTTGAAATCTCGACGCCGCGCTGTGTTTGGCTATGTTAGCCAAGAGAAAAGAAATAAACTTAACCGCTTCCTACAAGTGAGAATAGAACCCACAACCGCCGTGTTATTTTGAATATAATAAAAACACTTATACTTATTAATTTGAAGCTACAAACGTTATACGAAAACGCAGTGTGTGTTAGACACGTGTCGACAATATCACGATTGTGATGTCATTGTGAAAGAGGCCAGTCGTGAAAAAGGGGCGCATATGAGACTGTAAGCGCGAAAAGTTGTGGGTTCGATTTCTAATCGAGGAAATGAAATATTGCGCGCCGTTAAGTTCCGCTACTCAACACATAATGTCTCCAGAATTTCACGGTGAAATAGACAACGGAGTGTTTTAGCACTAGGTTTCTTCTGCGTACCCTGCTGTGCCTGTGTGTGAGATACAACGTGGAACCAAAAAAAAAACTATGGAAAACTGGAAAAGTGTGAAAGTGTTGCTTAGTATCGCGATCGAATAACAATAATAAATGAATTTTTAATAAATCTTTTTTTGAAAGAGAAAGGGATTAATATATCGATTAACGTGTTTATAAATTGTTATTGACGTTTTTGTTCAAATAATAGTTTTAATTTTTTAAAGTTTTGATACTTTATCCCACATAAAAAGAACGTAGTGTCAAGAGATTTATTTTAGCTTCACACTGTAGCCCGCATACAGCGTGGTAGGCAGGGGAAAACTGGAAACCTATTGTAAGACATGTTCCTCTTAAAACACGTCGGTTCCCTATTTTCTGCATAATTCTGGGGGAATTGCGTGTTGAGTGGCGGGACATAACGGGGCGCAATATTAAATATATCTTTCCCCAGAGTAGGAATCGAACCCGCAACTGTCACCTTTACATTCGCGAGCTCGTGCTTCAAGTGTTGGTTAAATGAGCAACGATATTAGTCTAAACATAGCGAAACTTCTACGGATGCTGCTACGAAACATAACGAGGGAAATATATATTAATTGTTAGCAGAATTAAGAGCTTCAACTGTAAAATTATAAACGTTTTGTCTTTGTCTTGATGGAAGCAAAAAACTATCGTCTTGCGGCACAGTGCTGCAAAATGCAACGGTTCAGATTCGATTCTGACTGGAGTAATTAATATTTCGCGCTGGTAACACGACAAAGCGAGCGAGCATCATGAGTTTTCTGAGTCTTAAAAATTTGACCCCTAACCACTGCGTCAGGTCTTATGCCACGATAGTGTCATTTTTATAATATAACTAGCAACCAGCTCGCGGCTTCACCCGTTTAAACTTATGAATTATTTACTTACTAAGTGTACGGAATTACGCTTTAATAGATAATAAATGCTTGTAGAGCAGTTAAGATTGCTGAAGACAAAATTATTATTCAATTTAAACAAAGAAACAAAAAATCTAATATATATACAAAAAATATATATTTTTTTAATAAATAATATACCCTTTGTAGCTTTCGTCTTTATAATATATTATAGACTAACATTTTGTAATATATGTTAATTTAAAATTTTTATTAGGCTAATATTCATTAAACATTTTACATATTAATAGAAAAACGCCTCACTTGTTTCATATTTCCACACGCTAGGGTGTGCTATTAAAATAGGTCACCTATACTGTTTTAGTAATTAATACGGCGGCCTCTCATAATATGTACTAGGTATATTTAGTTTTTAATCTCTTTATTTTTTAATAAAAGCTTCTTTGTTCTTTTTGCCGATCATTGAAAGCAACCAGTGGTCTGATAATTTTATAGTTAGTTTAATAAAAAAATTAAGTGCAGCGTTAAGTTCCGCCACTGAAGATACAATGTTTTAAAATAGGACGAAAAGTGTGAAACGGATTGAATTTTATTCTATTTTTTATTTCTATTTTTTTATAACTGGGAACGGCTGGTTAGTGGTGCTTTTTTTTCTTTTTTTTTTCAGCTTCACGATATATCTCGCACACAACAGGTTGAATAGAAACATTAAGGCTTTTTTGGTGATCGGACAAATAAATAAAATAATACAAAAATATTTCATGTTATGTTTGATATTTTTAAAAGAGATTTTTGCAAGCACAATTATATTTATAAAACAAAAATGACTTAATTCAGTATACAATGTAAACTTAAGACTTATAATATGAGTTTATCACGAATAGTATTGCTACATCTGGATTAGATTAAAACGAAACACACGGGACGAATCGGCTTTAAAATAAAACAAAAATCATCAAAATCGGTCTATCCAGTCAAAGGTTCTGAGGCAACATAAAAAAAAGTTTAACAGGAAGACACGTCTCCTAAAGTCGACAAGATACCTAATAACTTTAATCAATTATACAATGAAATGACATAGCACACTGGTAAATTTACTGTTTTAGATACTGTATCCCGTACACGGCGGGGTAGTGAAATAAATAAATATTTAATGACCTTGAGTAAGATTAAACCCACAACATGTCGCATTTACAGTCACAGAAACGTCTCCTGAGACATCTCCTGAGATATCTCCTGAGACTAAGACTGACTTAAATGTGACCTCATATAAGTTGTCATCTAATAAAACTATCAGCGTAAGAAAAAGTACAAAAAAAAGGCATCTTAGAACACGATCGCAGCTGTATTTCATACGTACGTAACTAACTTTGTTACGTTGACAAGCCTACATTGGCTGTTAACACCCTGAGCATTTCTCTAGATGAGATTAGGAAACGAGGAAAAAAGTGAGACAGTTTATAAGTAGTTTTCAAGTTGGCCTAATGGAGATAGATTCTATTTAAAACTTGAGTGGTTTGCCTCGTCACGTAACTTTTATTTTAGGTTTACGCTGTATCCCGCATTTAGTGGGGTAAGTAGTAGAATTAAGACGCTTTTCATCAAGACAGTTCCGCTCTCCAGTTTTCGCTAAATTCTTGAGCCATTGCGTGATGAGTGGTTGCACTCATACCCGCGGTTAGCCCACATTACCACAGCGAAGTAATGAAAATATTAAATATTTCATTTCCCCAAATAGAAATTGAACTCACAACGTGTCGCATTTACGATCGCTTCGCTTGTACTCCTGCGCCATGATTAATCTCTATGTACATATTTATACTATTTTTTTTGTTTTGTTTTTGTTTTCAACTTCATCGATTTTAACATAATGCATGCCGATTGTAACATACTAAACAGGAAGTATTAAGTACATACAATTTTTTTTTTGTTTTTTCTCTTGTTTAAATTTTAAAAAATCACTTTTTGCCAATTTTCATACTTTATGGTACTTGGAAAGTACCCCATAGATTTTTATTACGCGATAAATTTCATACCAAAATTCGGTGGAAACGATGCATAAAAGCTCGTTTTTCTTGCTTCCGGTTTCTCAGACCAGAATCAAAAATACGAGAGAGATTTTTTGAATTTAAGATAGTATAATAATGAAAATAAATTACTACTCTTTCTGTGGATCAAAGCCACAACCGTCACCTACAGCCTATTATGATTCTATTCCTTAGACCTAATTAATTTTTTATAAACTGTAAAAAAATGTAAATAAAAATAACAAGAAAAGAAATGAACAATATATATTGAAATTTACTATATAATGAATTACTATGAACTATGAATTAACTATATAAATTGAAAAGCTCATAATTCTTACTTTCAACAACTTCTAATCTAACTTAGTCCACTTATAATTTTTAAATGAATCTGATAGATTTTCTTAATGTGAAAAATTTAATTTACAGACTTTATACTTAAATCTAATGTCCAAAGTTAGTACAGTTTGAGGACAACTTTCTCTGTTAAGGCAATTTCGTTTAAAACAGAAGCTAACCTACCATAAAAAATATTCAAATGTGTCTATCTAGATCATACTTTTTTTTGGATTATACATTATACTGGTTATAGATTTGAAACCAACCAGGGAAACCCCTCTACAGTATATAATGAGTTTATATACTAGTAATATACTTCGCAACTACTACTAGCGGGACATGCGTGTGAGACGGTCTCGACAAATGTAGTATACAACACACTATGAATTTTCCAATTAGTTCTAATTAGTATATACTAGTAGTTCTCATAATTAACGCGTTCAACTAAGCTACGCCTTCAGCTTTATAATATTAACAGACGAATATGATTGAGGCCAGTTATGACGCAGAGCCACATAGTGTGACTTTAAAATGACAGATTTATTTTCCTCGCTCTGGAAAAATGGGGAACAGAGTGTCTAAATTATGTTTCATATTACAGCGGGAACACTAGGTTCCCTTTACCTACCCTGCTGTAATATTAAACATTTGCAACGGAACGTCGTTAAAATACAAAAAGAAAATAGTAACATAACGAAATATTAGTAAATTATTATTTAATAAAAAAATATATATTGATTAATAAAAAAAAAATGTCTGCTTCAAATCAACATCAAACACTAAGGATTAAATATCTACTTATAGAGCAATATAAAGAAAATTTAAGTGACAGAATTTACTAAATGTTGTTATTAAAATTTTAATGAAAATATTTCTTTACTCCAATAAACGAACTTTACTTTAAATCAAAGACTTACGCTGAGAAAATATTTTCATTTAAGCCTGGATAAACGAATATTGGACTTCTTGGCATAGCTGTTTACAAAATTTTAATCTTGTAAATTTTTACACTACGTAGGGTAGGCTTAGTGTTAAGACACTCCGCTCCTCACTTTCCGCCGTACTACGATGGCGTTGCCTGTTGAGACGCGTAACTCGACGCCTTGTGGTTAAATATATTTTTTATTTAAACATTTTGGCTAACCCCCAAATAATATCTAGTCTATATTAGAAAGAGGAAACATTTTTATTTTTGTATGTATGTTTGTATTTTTTTCACACAAAAACTAATGAGGTCTATTTCAAAACTTCTTCAAAAATTCTAGAGCGCATCAAATAATAATAATCTATAAAAAAAATCTGAGATACCGTATATCCAACTACTATAGTTATGCGAATAAAACTACTTTTTATATTTTATAACTTGACAAAAGTGCCGACAATATTCAACCCATATTATTCAGACCTCTGTTATTAATCCTTATCCCATTGAAATGACATTCTGTTAAAGATAATTACAATACTTTTAAATAGATAATATCTGAAATCGCATACAAAATATATAACGAATATAAAATCTAAAGAAAACTTTCTAATGGTAATACATACAAAAATACGTGGCGCACCGTAGCGAGTGACTACGGGGGTGACAAACAGAAATATCAACAAACAGACAAAATTTTTAAAAATTATTTTTTCTGATTCCATTACTTTGTTAAATTCCCCCAAGTATATTTTTTCTTATCAAAATATATTATCAATAATCTCACCCTATGGTTTTAAAAATGTTCACTTTAAAAATCTTAAGTGCGCTGCAAGCATACATTATTTATTAAAACAAAAACGTAATTCCTTGTACCTTAATAAACAAATAATTCACAAATTTAAGCGGGCAAAGCCGCGAGCTGGTTGCTAGTATTTAATAAAATATAACTACAGACTTACAACTAGACTTCAGACCCTGAAAAATCCAATATTTGACAGAAATCGTCGTCTTTCTGTAGAATTTTCATTGTAAAATGTGAACTATAATTTATTCCATATTTCACGTAGGCACTTTACGAAGTAACGAGTACTCCGTCAGAAGCGTGTTACGGTAGCAGGGGAAGGGGAAGTTGTGTTTTTTTTTTGTTTCTGCTATATTACCATAACGAAGTAGACTAGCAGGCTTTAATTATATACAAAAGTGTTACTTTTACAAATAAAAGTATATTATTTTATATATTTTTAATGAGATTTTCTTTAATTCAATTATATATCTATGAGGCCGTTGTGTCGCATGCTGCATCCGATTGAAATGGTTACGGGTTCGATCTCCATTCGGAGCATCTCTCATTTATATGTGTGTGATGTCAGCTCGATACCCCATAGACATGTTGAGACGAATAGTCTTGATAGACGGAGAATAATGTGGTCCTATAAAGGTCCAGTATTTTATCTTTGAGGTACGGCACTTTAAAAATCATAACTCTAAGCCAATATATATTAAAGCTTAAGTAAATATTTTTTTTACTTGATTGTCATTCATAAAATAAAATATATTAAATAAAATTTCCACGTGTCAAGTGCCTGATTTCACTGTACACAATATCCGTTTATGAAAAACAAGATCAAAAGCCTTATAATATTAATTTTATTTATTTAACCAAAACACATTCTTTGATGAATCTTCATAAATCTGTCTTGACTTATCGGCTGTTATTTCTTAATATATATATATATATATATATATTTTATAGGAGAGGACAATAAAATATGTACAAATTTTTAAGTTTACTTACATGATGAGGCTAAAATTTGCATGAAAATAATAGAAGAAATAGCTTCTATTCTAAATACTTAACAAAACTTCAACCACATACAGCATTTACCATTCAATTTGACCTCAATATAACTTTCCATTTAATATAACTTTAAATATATTTAATATAAGTATATTTCAATCCAAACGCGTCGGAAGCTCGGAACTACGTAGTGAGTACACTCCAGGGGGCACTCAACTCATGTGCTTTTCAATAGCTGAGCCCACTTCTAATGTTGACTCAAGTTAGTGGTAAAGGTGGAAATAAATTATCAACAACGTACGGTTTCTCACAGTAGGTAAATTTTATATTATAATTTTTTTTTTTGTGGAGTAAAATGATACTACGATCCGCCACATGCTGTGCACGACAGCTGTTTTGTCCGCACGCGCTGCGTTACATTTAACTCTATGGGACACATTTTGACCTCTAGAATTATCACCAAAATACTTCGCTGGGATAAATGTATCATCCACAACGTTCCTCCAAAATATCAAAGCTGTAGATTTAACGGTGGAGAGGAATTGGCTTAACCAGGAAGTACACTCTTGACCAGTAAGAGCTTCGCTTCACTCAACTCCATAAAAATAGATTCACGCACTATCCGCATGTAAAAGGGGACGCAGAAGGAATTTAGTATTAAAACACTCTGTTCCCCACGTTATAATAATAATATATCGGAATTAAATATACCATTTTGCTTAATTTGTTCAATTTTGATTTTATTTTATAACTGCTTTTTATTAATAAATATTGCGTTCTAACAATCAAATATTAGCTATAAACTATTTAAAATTTATATATGACTCAAGGGTTGGTAAGGTCATACAAGACTCAAGGGTTGGTAAGGTCTAAACAACCCTTGCCACTTACAACCTGCCCTTATCAATGGCATTCGAGTAGTGGCTTTCAATAGCAGCCCCCTTCGTGCTTTTGAGATAATTAATTATTTTGGAGTAATATTCATTGGGTATTATATAATTTCGCTTTTGTAAACGAAACTAAAGCTCTTTAATAGAAATATATACAGAATATATTCCTATTAGTGTAACGCGATTGACAGATCAACAATAGTGTAGGGGGTGATATATGCTCAAAGTTAAAAGGTAAAAGCTAGTTAATTTTGAAAATTCAGTCTACAAGTCTTGCAGCGATGAGCGAAATTTTTTTCAGTCTCAAGTAACAGTGGCAGCTTTACAGGTACTAGTTTAGAAAAAAAACTTGAAAAGTATATATATTTGTGGTTAAATCCTGAAACATAATAGCCTTAAAAAACTATGTGAGTGAGGTATCAGATGACCCTGATGTAACCTTGACTAGCGCTTTTACTTATATTTTTGTTACATTCTTAAAATAAAACGCGCATTAACTATGCGAGAAACTAGAAGTGGCATCAGACATAGAATATGTAAATATTAAATCAAGTTCACCTTTCAATACTGCTGACACAAGGGACTTTCATTGTGAAATGTTATCATATTACTCTCGACTTTTCCTCCAGGTGTTATACTCTTTGAATTTTGCTCGAGGTATTTTCCTCAAATGAATGAATAAAGTGGAAATAATTGACAAAGAGGCGTGAGCCGCGCCCCGTTGTTTATTAATTAAAAACGTGACAACCGCAAATTTTAGCCCTTTTTGTAGCATGACCGAGTTGTGTCATCGGTGATGTAGAAAATATTTTTATATTAACTTTGTTTAATATAGTTATGTAAGGTATCCATTTATTATTTTTTAGATTCCCAATGTAACAGGGAACCTGGGAATGTAGTGTGGAAACTTAAGCCCATGTAATCCATTTTTACAATAATTTTGTAGTTTAACTCTAACAAATATACTGTATATGTATATCAACCTGTAAGCTCGTTTACAGAAATCGCGTGTTGAGTAAGCTTTACTATTGACAGCTTAGGCAAAGTAGGAAACCATAATACATACAATGTAGCCTAAGTAAGTTAAATTCTATGTACATACGTATAAAATCTATGTACATAGGATTCAAAAGTGAAATAAATTTTATTTAAAATTAAGGACATCCATTCACTCCCTACTTCTGCAAATAGGATGTTTTACATTTTCGTCCTTTCATACATAAATGTAAAGGAACTGGAGTCTTTAGATACTTTATAAAATTCTGCTATACTGCTGCACTGCAATATTATATATCGTATTTAAATGAATAATTATTCTGAGTAAACAAGCATTTTTTTCTTCGTGGCGAAGGGGAGAAAGCGTGTGACTGAGACAACACCTACACACACCTGTCTTTGTACAGAACAAACTTTTGACAAAAATAGTATAATATATCAATAATGTCCTATAAGCGTCATGCTTTTAAAATATATAGACCATTTTTTATGTGAGTCCACCTAGACTTATACATATATTTATGTTTAAATAAGCCTCATGTGAAATATTTTAAATAATTTTAGTTCTTCATGGTGCAGTGGCATAAATGTGTGACTGTAAGCACAACCTTCTGGGTTCGAATTCCACACGGGGGATTCATTATTAAATATCTCCTCGCTCTGGCAACAAGGCACAGCACGCAAGTTCCACCATTTCACTCAATGCCTCGAAAATTCAACGGATAGTGGGAAAAAAATATGATAAAAGAAAATACATGAAAAAAAAAAGTGCAGTGATAATATTTTGAAACTTTTAAAGATTTTAGGTTACCATACACATTAATAAATTGTGTTACAAATAAATTCAGCACAAGGGAAGAGAGTATCTTAACTAGATTCGCAGTTTCCCTTGTTATATGAGGGATGGAAAGTGAAGCTAAGAAAAATCTTTGATAAATATTTTTTCTTTCGCTTATCGTCTCCCGTTGCTAACAAATGTAAACAGAGCTTTACTAGACCGAGCGCTACGTGAATATTATGAAACACATGGGAAACCGACGGCCGTAGCAATAAGCTGACAGGTGTATACTATTATAGAAAAGCCAACTCATTAAAAATAAAAAAATAAATTTCGATTATATTGCTCAAAATAGATAAAAAATTAAATAAAATTATGATATATTATGAAACAAAAATTTATGAAAATTATAATTTCTTAAATTTCGCTAAAATTTTATTCATAATATATACAGTTGGTTTACTTATCTCGCAAAGTGGTAATACGTAATGAAAATTAAGCCTCCGTTAAAGAGGATTTAAGTTTGAAACTCCGAAAATTAATTTTCTAACTTCACTCAAGCTTTTACTGTGACAAACTAAGTCCGTGACATTAGTAAAAAAAGTAAGTTACTTAACTGTCACACTAAAAAGTCATCATACAGTATATATTTTCATAATAATAAACACGCACTGCATCAAGAAGTAGTATGAAAAATCGGGAACAGAGTATCTTAACACTAGGTTCCCTTTGCTTATGAAACAAGATAATAAATATAGTATATTTTTTCATAAACTTCTAAAAATAAAATGTAAATATTAACCAAAAAATCAAGCTAAAACTTAAACCAGTTATCGATCTGTATACACTGTACAGGTAACCGTAGAAACGCTTGTAGACTTATCTCACCCTCGTCACAAAAAAAAGTCTATTGACCCAACGTAACCGAGAAAGTGGGTAGGATTTGCTCCCATAAATATTACCCATATACCCCCAATATTTACCTGTAACCACCCATTGTTAAAGATTTCCCTTCCCCCCAGACCATAATCCGTGTTCAGAATAAGATATGTGCGGAATTTGTTATACTTTGGTATCATCTCACGTTTTGACCCGGACGTTATGTATATTTGAGATAATGTACAACATTTTTATTATAATATATAACCTTGACGTGGCCTGCACAGGTCACCCTACCTGCCGACACGTCTGAAGCGTTAGAACGATTTTATTATACGGTAAAAGCTAACTCACATTTTATGTTATGTCTACACTATATATTTACAACGGATACCAATATTTATTTTTATATATAGTTTAGCTTCACACTGTATCCTGCACATAGCAGGGTAGGTAGAGGAAACTTGGGAAGCTAGTGTTAATGACACACTGTTCCCGTTAAGACACTTCCGTCTAAAATTTTTCCCAAAATTCTGGAGCCATTGCATGTTGAGTGGAAATTAAAGCGAGCGAAAATATTAAATATTTCATTTCTTCCAGTGGGAATCGATCATACAAACTGACTGGTTTACAGTCACACGGTTGTGCCACTGCGCAATAACTGGCCTCAACTCAAAAGTAAGTCAAATAATCCAATCAATACTTATAATTATAATAAGCTACTTAATTACACTTAATAATATATAACTTAATAATAATACAATGAACAATACAATACTCTATAAATAAACCAAACAAGCAAAACAATATCGCTGATTAAAATTGTATACAATATACAAAGTAACTACTTAAATTCATCAAAATAAAGCAAGCGATACGTAATTAGGCTCCGACCAGACGTCACTTCAAAATCGGCCCAGCATGAAGTGTCATTAACTTAAGGCTTTATCTCTGTTGCTATTTATGTTAGTAATAAATTTACTGACCTAGATTATCCGAGTTCGTGTAGGACGGGCCGGCCAGCAGTAACATTCCCAAAAAAAAATAAAAAGTATCCATTTTGCTTAAGTGCTAACGACGCCTGCACAAATTATTTCACTTTCAAAATGTATAATAAAGAACATACATAAAATTTACGATAAAAACAAAAAGGAAACAGTAGAAGTAATTCTTAATTTTAAATATGTCAAAGCTTCTAGTGTCTTAAATGTGTAATAATTTATATTTTATTAAAAAAATAACACACTTTAATTATATTACAAAAAACAAAAACTCTACTAAACTAAAATACAAAACAAAAAATAAATAAATAACAAACTAAAAAAAATAAAAACAAAAACCTTATCAATTTATAAAAACAATTAATCACGGCTTAGTTGTCATTCAGGCAACTTGGCTGAATGCGCGTGCGGCATATCTCAATTATCTGTCACGTGGCGCACCGCGTGGTTTTATTTATCTGTGGTCGGCGAGCGTGTGGCCACTCGCGCGCCAAACGTCCAACTGACGCGTTCGCCCTTCATTCACTGGTCAGAACTTCAGCGAACCCATCAATTTGGACTGACGTTTGAATGGATCCTTTTTCCCTGGTCACCAATTAGTTGCTCTGGCCCCACTCTTAATTAATAAATATGGCTTAGAAGCTTTAAAGGCTGGCAAACGCAGTTTTCTTGCAATTCTTTGCTAACTATTTTAATTATATGGATACTGTGAATTATGTCAAGAGTTACGATTTAATAGAAACTATTTGATTTTATATACAGATTTTATTAACTAAGGTTGACTTGTGCTTTGATTTTTAATAGTAATTAAAAATGTGTAGGCTTGATATTAAATATAGATTTAATTATAAAAAGAAGTATATAAATACACATAAATTATAATATATTAAAGTTAAACCTAATTTTATATTATTATTTATATTTAACTGCTTATATTTAAATGCTTTATCATTATTAATAGTATTTACTTAGTAATACAACGATATCAACGAAACCGTATTTTGAGCTTAATTTGTTTTAATTACATATGTTTATTTACCGCCAGAATAAACAGCAAAAGTAAATATACGTTATACTCGGCACGTAGGTATTCCTTGTGGTCGTGTCAAACCGCAGTCAAACAGCTGGAACCGCTGGAACACCAAATGATATCCGGGTAAAATGACATAATAATATGGCTCTAGTTTCGGAATTTCTTTTGCATAACAAATTTGATAAATGATGACAAACGAGACGGCCGCAAATAAACTAGCACATAAAAAAAGGCATTTGCCTTCGTTACTATGTTCCGAATCATTGTTTTCTTTTTATCTCACAAAATTTACTGGTAATATCTTTTCTTATCGCAATCATCTTTTATTTCGGACTATAGACTAATGACTTGTAAATAATATAATATAAAATAATACATATAATACGGGGTTTCCTCTGCCTACCCTGCTGTGTGCGGGATACAGCGTGAAGCTGATTTAATTTAATTTAATAAATAATCAATAGCACATATATTTTGTAAAACCCTACATATTGTATAAAATTATTAATATATTAAATTATTCTGTCCAGATGATAGTTAATTTCTATTTGGCAAAGTGTAAGCGAAACTTTTCATTCTATTTGTTTAGTACTAAAATGAAGTAAACTCGGTAACTTTGCTCCTAATTTGGAGCCAGACGAACTGTAATTGAATACTACTTTCACTGAATTCAAAGTTTTTACACTTAAATATGCGGGACATTTTCTTATTTTTGTTAGCGTGAAGCTATATTCCACTTTATAGCAGGGCAGACAAAGAGAGACCTAGTGTTATGACACTCTGTTCGTCACCTTTGGTCCAAATTTGAGACATTGTTTTAATTGAATTATAACAAAAAAATGAATTGGAAGCGAGAGAGATTAGTGGTAAGTTACTGTACTCCTCTTTCTGCCGGCGAAAATTGAAATCAATTTTTAAGATAGTTTTTTTTTTTTAATTTAGCACCACGTTGTATCCCGCTCGTAGCAAGAGCTCGTAGCAACCTAGGAACCAAACGTTCCCAATATGGTGCTTCCGTTCAGGCACTTTCCGCTGAAGATCTTATCAGTGCGGGAAAATTAAAATAATTAATTCCAATTACCATGTCCAGTCCAGTCTCCCAGTATAATAGCCGTTATATTACTACGGACTCTACAAAATACGTTTTGAAGAGAACGTTTAATGATAGCTCAATTCTTCATTCTTTGTGTATATTAAAGCAAACACCAATTCGTATGTATGTAATTATAAATCTTTAAAATATTATTAACAGCTTAAAAATATATATAATAAAAAATATATTATATATATATATATATATATAATATATTGAGTGAGTACAGTAACCTGACGCTCTTCAATTCGTTTCGGTTATCCTGCTAGCTTTTAAAAAGAAAACCGTCTAGTGCGAGCCAGACTCTCCCGCGCAAGCGTCTCTATCAAACTTTAAAAAGTTGACAAACGTGCGAGTATGTTAACGGCCGTGTTACCGCTTTTGGACAAGATCAACTACGAATATGAGTTTATAATGTTTTTTTTTTCATGTAATATACTTAAAAAACTGTATTTATTTTCCTATATTTATATTATAAATTCTTCAAAAGCGAGTGAACGGGATTTGTTTTGGTGGTGACTTTCCTACTAAAATCAGTAAAAACGATGCATAAGCGCCTGTATCATATGCGTTGACTTAAAACATATTGTTTTCCATGCTCCAAGGAATCGTAGACCTGGATATTTGATATTAATTTCAGCTTCTATGTCTCCACCTACTCTTTAGAGTCTTGACAAATGAATAGACAGTCGGACAACGAAGCGATCCTATAAAGGATTTGTTTTTCTTTTGAGGTAATTTTTAGCTTAGCTTATAAGATTTTAAGAACTCTAAAAAAATATATTAAACATTACAAAGTTAATTCCTTTACTCAATATCTAACTAATGACTCTGAAATCAAAGAATCATCAGACGTATCTCCTTAATTTAAAATTATAAAAATGTAAATATTTTTATGTAAAAATAGAATAGAAAGTTGAATGCAGACAAGCTTTGCAAAATTGAAATTTGAAACTTGATAAACTATAATAGACCCACAAGTGAATATTTTATACCATAACTTGTACTGTCTTAGACGACTGTATTTAACTGTTTCAACTGGCTTCCCATTAATATCTCGCGAACTGCCGGCGGCCTTTCCCGCTCGCACCTCGTAAATTAATTTAATTGAAAATTTCAAAGTTCTGTAGCCATATTTTCTTCAGACCAGCGGCTGTTTTGTAATATCGGTAAAAAAAATCTAGTATTTATAGTTAGTTAACCTATTATATATTATTACGTAATATTCATTAAATTAATGAAAAAAAAATGTATTAATATAACCAAGAAAAGATAACAGATCTAAACAAATACATGCATCAATACCTTACAAATATTAAAAATAAAATAAAATCAGCTTTCCTGCACACAGCAGGGTGTGCAGAAGGGACCTCGTGCCTTAGCACTCCGTTTGCCACTCCGCCGAATTCTGGAGGTATTGAGTGCCACGCTTTGCCTCGACACTCGTGGTGGGAATTTAACGCTGCGCTGTATCTTGTCACCAGGGGGTGGAAATAAATACAATACACCCCCAGGACTGGTAACCGAATCCACAAACGTCAAGATTTCCATACATTTTAGAGAATTTTCCATAAGAAATAATAGGAAATAAATAATAAGAAATAAGTTATATTTTTCCATATCTTTAATTATAAGCATCCACTAAAGAACGTTATTGACCATCGCAAACAGAACAAAACTAAACAGCAGTGCTCCACAGCTCAACGAAGCACTTTGGAAAAAATAACGTCCGCCCGGATCAACGAATCAGCGATAAAGCTGAAACAAAATGAATGGATTCAGCAAATGTTTATTTCACTACCTTTTCGTGATTTTTTCCAACTTCAAATAGCATTTGTAGACAGTTTTTTTCCTATCATCTTGAAAATTGAGTAGTATTCTTTGGACTTTATAATATTTTTGTGGACAATTTTAAATTATAATATAATAATAGATTTTTTCACTATTTGTTCAAATATGTTATCTTTAAATTGTATTTGTGTATGTTTCTTTACTTTGTGTCTTATCATTTGACTCTATTAGCATTTTATAGAAGTTTATTTGAAAAATATATATAAAAAGTTTGGCATTTTTCCCGTAATTGCCAACATTATCCATCTCTTTTATTATTCTTGAGAAAAAATAGACATTACTTTTCAGAAAAATGACAGATAACTAAACTTAAATATATAATATAATACAGTATATATTATAATGTATTATATAATAAATTTAAGTTATAGTTTGCTTTCTTTTTTCCTTATTTTTCATATTATGATCTGAATTAAATTAAAATTAAATTTATGGTAAAACAGATGTGTACCTACCTAATTAAAATAAATACGCGAACGCCTAAACGGTTTAATTAAGTTATTGAAATACTAAGAAATTTATCTTAAGCTGGCTTATTTATTATGTAGATTGGGGTTACAAGTAATCAAAACCTTCAAGTAATAAAACGACGTTAACAAGTAAAATTACATAAATATATAATACATTCTATATTAAGAGGTATAAGATTCATCAATAAAGAAATTTGGTGTAATTCATATAATTAATATAGTATATTTATTACATAATAGTAATCTAATCTTGCTTCACTATGTATCCTTAGCGGGATAGTCAGAGAGAACGGAGCGCCAAACGCTACGGTCTCTACATACCTCTTTCGCCTCGTCTACTGTCATCAACCTCGTCATACATGCTCTCCTCGTGCTTTTTACTTGACCTTCCTTCGGCGGAAATTGGTTTCTCTGCCTACCCTGCTATATGCCATATACAGCGTGAAGAAGATTTTTTAAGTACAAGGTCAATTTGTACATATAGTGTAGTTCAATATATGATGCACTATTATATACTATAAAAATTAAATAAATAAATCAGCTTCACACAGCAGGGTAGGCAGAAGTAACCTAGTGTTGAGACACTCCGTTCCCCAGTTCTGAAGAACGAGTGTCAGGAACTCGACGTCGCCATATTTGCCTCGACACTAGAGCAAAGAAATGTAAATATATATTTCATCTCTCGAGTGGGAATCGAACCCACAACTCGCTTCATTACTGGCCGACTAGCTTAAATATTATACTAATATTTATACAAAATAGTTTCATGTATATGATTCGGTAGCGTGATGAACGGCTACTCACTTACGTAGTATTTATAAAGTAGGGTGGAGTATTTTTTTCTCTCTAATAACATTTAAAGTTTCCTATTATTCGCCCCCTCGTAGACTGTAAGTCAGACAGGTATGATATGGCAGTGAGAGTGTATTCCCATGATGTATTCGGTATAAAATATTTAGATATATTTTGTCGGGAGTTATAATTTTTTTTTTAAAATTGTATAATACTAAGAAAAAGTTAGTTGTAAAGAAAATTATATTATTTGGATATATTTCTTTTTTTTTTAATTGGTTAATTTAAATATATTTTTACTTCAATTAAACAGATTAACGCCGATCGTGCCTACATGTCCTTATTTCCGCGGTCTTGCTCGATCGTTCGGCTCAGGCGGCGCGTGTAATATAAGATTATCAATATTTTTTTATTATATTTTTAACAAAGTACGCTGAGAAACCTGCTGAGTGAAGGCACCCGCCATTACAATTGTTTAATCAAATAAATTATTCTATTACAAATCAATTGAAACACGACTCGATATGCATCAAGACGTTTAGAACACTATTTATATGTATACGTATATTTTACAAACGCCAGTACATAATTTCACTTTCATTTTATAATAGTTATTAATGGAATTTGAGGTCGTCACGGCGCAGGGGTACAAAGGTACGAACGTAACGCGGCTGTTGTGGATTCGAAGCCCACTCGGGGGAATGTATTATTATTGTTTAATATTTTAATTTCTTCGCTTCAACACAAGGCGTGGAGCCACCACTCAAGACGCAATGCCTCAAAAAAATCGGCAGAAAGTGGGGAACGGAGTGTCTCAACACTAGGTTCTCTCTGCCTGCTCTGCTAAATGTGGAATATGACTATAATATTGTATTTATTTATTCTGCATAAATTTCAGTGTATAACGGAAACAGTGTTTTATAAATGATATGTCTGCATGCAATAGGGCGCCACGCTCAAAGCTCGCGAGGTATGAGTACGAAATCATTTTAGTCTTGTATTTTTATATACCTCGGACATTCACATCACAGTAATGACCGTACCTGGGTAACCAGAGTGGGAATATATGAGATTACATGTATTTTTTTACACTGAAGAGGTCTTTAATCTTTTATTTTATCTTCAGTCGAGGCCTTCGTGGCGCAGTGGCGTAATGTGACTGTAAACGCAATAGTTATGGGTTGATTTAATGAAACAAGATAAAGCACTGACTTAAGTTCCACTCCTCAACACGCAATGTCTCAAAATGTAACTGTAAATGTCTTAACTGTTATGTACAGCTAGAAAAAATAATTTGTTTCATACAAAACGTCTTTCAGTATTTTTCACTTTAGTACTTATAAACTTATTAAGCGCTAATTTTGATCAGTATAGTTAGCTAAATTTTGATGAAAAATCAATATTTTTAACGTTTTTAAAGTGTTACTTACCGCTTATGCCAGAAAAATACTTTTTTATAAACATATAAAAAAATAAACGTTTGAGGCCTCGTCTCTTTGGAAACCGTCTAATATCCATATATTTGCTACTATCGGATCCTTCAAACGATAGAAATATTTCCAACCTACTACTACCATAACTGCTCTAGCCAATTTAAAACCGTTGGCGTATCACTATACGTTTTTAATAAAATATCTCAAATAATACACAATTAATTTAGGACAGTAGTTTATCACTATCTATAAATTTAAGACCTAATTAAGTTAAAAGGATAAATAGACTACATTAGAAACATTATATTAAATCAGTATTTCAGATTCAAATGTAATACAAACCTCTGATACAGTAATTTTGAAGCTCTAAATTGGTCGTTAGACGAATGCAGCTGTGCTCAAGTTGCATAGAAATATGGATTTAACTAATCTAGTTAACTGATATATTCTCAAATGGTTTACTTTAACTGCTATTACTTAAAGAATGAGTTTATTCTAAATACACTTAGAATTATTGGGAAGCTGTTCAAGACCAGTATCGTTTATTAAGTACTAATGTCAGCTTCACATTCTATCCCGCTTGCAGCAGGGTAGGCAGAGATATTGTGTTAAAAGTCTGTGGTCCCCGTTTTCTGCTGATTTCAAGAAAGAAGAAATAAAAATATTTTATTTTCTCGAGCGGAAATCGGCCCCTGAAGCAGACACCTATCCGAGCGCGAAAGTGTTAATATTAATACTTGAATCTTTAATAAAATGTACATAACCTATAACTGCAGTTTTCTGCAGATCATTTAAATACATAGATAACAATTGTATTTGATTTTATTTAAGAAATTTCTTTTATCATGGGAGAAAGTCAACGGAGCAGTAAGTCGAGTCATAATTTGATAGAATTTAATGGTAAAAGAATATTTTTTTTACATAAAAGAGTAGGGGGTTTCACCCTTCGCTCCGCTACCCAGCCCCTGCTTCACTCACATTAATTGTAATGAAATAGAACAACGATTTTACTCATAAGCCATATTTTTGATTTTACACTACTGTATAAAATTATCTTTTAAATTTAAAAGTTAAGTAAAAATAACTTAAAATATTTTTTTTGGATACCTCACAATTTCCCTTTTTTTGGGTTCCGTACTTTTCAAAGAGAATCATGAAATTTGGCAACTGGCATCTACAGATAGTACTAGTTTAAGAAAAATCTAAACATTATACATTCATTTTTAAATCCTAAAAGATAACAGCCTTAAAAAATAAAAAACGCGTATTTCGAAACAATAAAAGGAATCAAAATTAATAGGGTACTTCCGGTTAACCTAAAATTAGGTTATTGTAAGCTTACATTTTTCCATAGGATCCTTTTAAATAATGCTTGTTTTATATATATTTGTATGTCTATAAAACTACTGGAACGCAGTTTAATTAACCTCATTTGTGTTACGAAGTCCACCGGAAAATGGATACGACAATTTGTTTACGTCATTCTAACATAGTTACGTATAAAAATTATACTTTTAGCGGATAGTTCTAGTGTCCGCTTCACGCTATATGCCGCTATAAGTACACTGCTTACATAGAGTGAACCTAGTATCCGCCGATTTCTACAGGCATTTCGTGTTGAATGGCGGAACTTAACGCCGCGATTTACCTAAATATTTAAATAATACTTCGTTTCCCGACTGGGAATCGAATCCACACTCGTTGACAGTCATTAGCTTATGCCACCCTGCCACGACGGCCTTAAGGTCTAGTATCGAGGCTCTTTCTGTTTACCTTGCTATTTGCGGGATACAGCGTTAATCTAAAAAAATAATGTTTTTTATGTAATGAAATTAAATAACTATATTAAACATCGACCTTGTGTTTCTATACAAGTAAATCTCTCCTAGGTTTTAATTACAATTGCTCAGCTAACTACTAAATTAATTTTATAAAATACTCTATTTTCCACAGTAACCCGCCGTTTGGCGGACGCTAATTGCATTCGTTATGCTTGCTTAAAAAACTGAGCAAATACTCCTTTGTGGTACTCAATGTTGACTAAAAAACCAGAACTAAGAATTGCGAGCTCTCTAGAATTTCACTCGGAAAATGGGAGCGCGATATAGAAAAGAATTATTTTTAGAAATTACATAATTATTCTAAACGTTTTTCCCACATATATTTTTATGACCTAAAAAGGTTTTTTTTGGACTAGCAACCCTTGCCGTTTGTGAGTTCTCACGAGTTAAATATTAAATTAATCTCCAAGTTTTCATATTTAGCACGAATTTTACAATATTTACAAAAATAATAATAATAGATTGATACTATTATAAAATAGTTACATGTTACATAACTTAGTTATTACAGTATAAATTCGACTAACCGGACTTCATGTTGGTGGTTTTCGGATAATCGAATGTATAAAGAGAAGGTAGTTTTGTGCATCTGTAGCACAAAATTGTAGTATGTCTATTAAAAGCGATTAGTACATATTAACGAAAATCACCCTTAATAAAAAAAAAATTCAAATTTTGCAACAAATACGCACTTACGTTTTAGTATGTTCTATGTATATAATTATCGCAGTATTATTATAATCCGGATAATCACGAATCTGAGGGCCGAATAATCGAGTTTCTAATGTACCATTTTTTTGGCTACGAAAAAATCAAATAATAATCGAATTTTTATACATTTTGTACATTTTTTATTAAAGATACCATTAAAAATAAAGACAATACATAAAATACAATACAATAAAAATAACGCCTAATAAAACGAAACGTCAATATTTGGATTATAAAAATAATTTCTTCTAACACTCTGCAAAGGCTATTGTTACTTAATTCAAAGCAAACAAAAACTCCTTTGAAGTTTTTATATAAATCTTTTCTGCAACACCTATTAAATTCAACAGTGAAAGGACGACGAAGGATTTCTTTAGTAAATTTTTGAAATGAACACTTCACTTACTTCGTAAGGCTCTAATATAATGTCTGGTAAAGTTTCTTATTTATTATTTATATATTTTTTTTTCAAAGCAGCGTCGTCGGTAGATAAGTTAGTATTAAGACGTTTTTGTGTACTAACTTAGCTACACGTGACGGAACGGTTGAGTGACGGAACTCAACGCCGCCCTTTACATGCCTCGAGTGAGAGTCGAACCCAATATATATAACGTTTGCAGTCACACGCTTGTGCCCTTGCGCCACAACTGGCCTCACTACATGAATATGAAGATTTATAATGAAAACTAGTCTATAGTTGTATAGTTCATTATAAACCTCATATTCAATATATCTGCAAACATTTAATAGTCAAGTGAAACACATTGCGCTTTATATTGTGAAGTAGATTTAATGCTACAATTTCCATAATTACGAATACCGCTCTATTTGTGATTGGGCTTATTATTAAAATTATTTAATTTGCCTACCTAATTCTAAAAGTTTAGATTATTATTATTATTATTACATTATTGATTTATTATACTTATTTAGGTATTATTTCTTTTTTAGTTTGTAAAAAAGGGTTAGATTAGTTGGAGAGAACCTAAAACTGCTGCTGCAGTGCTCCGGGCCTCCTTCCAGGCTACCGGGACTCTCACTCGGCCGGGCTGTCCTCCCTGGCAGCACATAATGGCCTATAGCCGAAAAAATAACTGATTTTATAAAACATCTACATATACTTCGTCAAGAATATATTAGCTCACTTTAGTCTCTTATAGTTATGTCTGGAATGGAAGTTTTTTATTGGGAACGGAAGTATTTTATTGGGAAGTATCTTTACACTAGGTTTCAAGGTTCCCTCGACTTATCCTATTATGTGCAAGATACCGCGTGAGACTAAAAATATATTCTATGTATGTAGATACACAAGTAACAAAACCGCGATGTGATTGTCATTATATACTAACAAATAGTTCCATTCGCACATTCTCCAACACTTTTTTCATTTCACCTTGAATTATCGTCCATAGAAAAATTTTTCTTGTTTTCTTTGCCTACAGTCGTTTGTGAACGGAAGACAAACGATTTGCAAACTTTGCGACACCGTTCGCATCCCTTTGGTCGTGTGTGGAGAAAGATTTATTTACATACATATTTTTTTGTACGTATATAGCTTAATGTAAAGACTAACCTAACCTAACCTAAGGTCGACTGGTTGTGGGTTCGATCTCCACTCGAGGAAAGGAAATATATATTTTTTTTTTAATAATTTTCATTTCTTCACTTTGGTGTCAAAGCAAAGCGCAATGCGTTCAGAATTCGGCGGAAAATTGAGAATGGACCGTCTTAACACAAGGTTCCCTCTGCCTACCCTGCTTTGCGCGGCTGTACCTCTGCACAGCTTCATGCTGTGTCCTTCATTTAACAGGGTAGACAAAGTGGACCAAGTGTGAGCTCCGTTTCTCATGCAGTGATTTTCAAAATATTGCGTGTATTTAATAAATTATAAATACTCGTAGATAAAGTAATTCATATGTAGATTTACTACAATTTTTTTTCAAACATTTTAGTTGCTTATTTTTTCAGCTCTCTTCTATCAGTGGTTTTATGTCATCATAGTCTAAACCATCGAACAGATTTTTTATATAAGAAAGTAAAATTCATGCTTTTTTTCCCTAAGCTCCAACTCAAAACAAGTCTAATATTTAAAACGACCTCGTCCGCACACAGAACCCACTGCCCTCGATAAAATATTATTACACTGTCCACATAAAACGTGATAAAAATATAAAGAAGAAAAAAAAATCCTGAATAGATTTTTATTCATACAGATAGTGAAAGAATAAACGACGTATCCCATATTATTCTACTTGGGAAAAGGTCTCCCCTGACCTCACATTGATGGATAACTCCAATAACAACGCCAGCATTGTACTTCATACTTGGTCAGCTAACTCCATTTGACTTCACCTGAATTATTAAACTATGTATGAAAAGTTATATTTTTATATATTATTATTATATGATTAGTTATTTAATTTCACGTTTTATCCCGCACATAGCAGTAGGAGAGTGTTAAGACAAATCCGTTCCCACTTACCGCCGAATTCTGAAGCCCCGATGGATCTAACTCACAATCATCGCATTTAATGTAGTAATAATAAACCTTTATTATGTACTAGTATTTATGGTTGCATAGTTATTTTTTTTTCAGTTTCACGCTGTATCCCGCACATAGCAGGGTAGACAGAGGGAACCTAGTGTTAAGACACTCCGTTCCCCACTTGCATAGTAAATGTTTTTTAATATTTTTTTTTCAGCTTCACACTTTATCTTTACTACCCTTAGTAAAATTTGTACTTACAATTTTACTAAGGGTTTCGTTTATGACATGTGGTCAATAACGTTTTACAATATTAATGTTTAAAAACACACACTAGTCGAGACCAGTCGTGGCGTAGTGGCACAAGCGTGCGACTGTTAACGTGACAGTTGTGGATTTGATTCCCATTTGGGGAAATAAAATATGTTATATTTTTATTTCATAGCTGTGCTTAAAAGAGGTGAAGCGTGCCGTTGACTTCCACCACTAAACGTGCAATGCCTCCTGACTTGAAACCCACAGACCAAATCGGTGTGAAGTGAAAAATAAATAATCTAAAACATCTACAATACTATAAGCGTATTATTTGGATATTTCTCATTATTCGGATAGTCTTTCAGAAACAACTTTTGTCCCAACAAAATATTTAAGATACAGGCCGACGATATTACGGGGTTTTTGTTCTTTATTTTATTGGCTAGAGATTTTTTTCCTGTCAGCTGTCAATAGTTCTGTTTCAAATAAAGAAAAAGTACCAATAAATGTAATGGTTTTTCTGTCGTTTGTTATGTTTTCATCATAATAACTATTATTTAGTTTTAATGGTCCATCTTAAATTCCTTCCAATCGATCAAATTGGACGAGTTGTTTTTGTTTTTGTCTTCATTTATTTGTGTTACTTCATTTTTTTTTCGTCACGAAGATTCCATACTTTGTGAAGTTTTTGCAGGCATTAAATTTAGATAATTAGAAGAGTAGACGTAGAAGCATTGGTTTGAGCTCACAATAACCACGTGGAATTATTTCTTTCCGAACTGACTATAGCAGCGTTATTTTAAAGAACGTTGAAAGCTGTTTTTTACCTTTAACCTTTTTTTTATATAGATATATTATTCTCCACTGCCCTACTAATCGAAACGTCATCGAAACTTGAAATAATGCTTAAAATTTTAAAAATTTAAATAATTCCCCCCGAGTGGGAATCAAACCCACATCCATGATACCCTATTAATAACTTTAATTTAACATTAATTTGTATAGTAAACTGTAGATATTTACTAAGTTGCCTTAAAACAACAAACGCTGTTTATCACTCACGATGGCGTCCACCTATATCGTTA
The DNA here is from genome assembly GCA_037355905.1 of Heliconius aoede. Lineage (NCBI taxonomy): Eukaryota > Metazoa > Arthropoda > Insecta > Lepidoptera > Nymphalidae > Heliconius > Heliconius aoede. The sequence goes on along the minus strand of JBAIZZ010000249.1, from coordinate 858,627 downwards.
AAATATTTACGTCCTAACCACATGTTTACTTAGGACGAGTAGTTTCTGCGTCAACCATTTTCTGTACTTACATTAAACATGCCTACTATGAAAAATACATTAATCTATATTTGTATTAATACTAGCGACACGTTCGCGGCTTCGTCCGCTTGATTTATACAATTATTTATTGACTAATCTGACTTATATCGTGTTCTGTTAATATTATAATTTTAAAAACGTAATTCAACTAAATATTTATATTGATATAACTTTTGTATTTATGAAGCGACTGAATATATACTAATACTACTAATATATATTTTCCATGTACAAACCAACGATCACTCAATTTTTTTATAATAATATCCATTGATATCATAAAAATATATATAGACAGAAATTTGAGTTGTATATGAAAATGACTTAAAATGTTATAGCACTATACAAAAATTATTATATACTTAAAACTTATGAGTTTTTACTCTGAAATGTAACATTTGTTTTAATCACACTTACGTCCGTATAAATAGTGGGGTAATTTTGTTTCCACCGGAAACATATTTAGGAAATGTGAAACTACACGCTTTATGAAGCTCTTATCGCGTTTGTAGCTATCTGGTATCTGGTATGCATATGAATATTAACTAAATGTGTAAACATTCTAAAATACAACATATCGTTCATTCGGTGATATATTAACTTGACCGTATATTTATTTATTTATTTATTTTATATTGCAGGATATGCAGAGTCGAGTGGGAATCGAACCCACAACCATCGCGTTATAGTCACACTCTTGTGCCACTGCGCTACGACGGCAAATATATATTTTTATTTTTGAAATATTTTCTCTAGCATTTTTTAATCTCTTATCAGTATCAAAAGTGAGCCACTACACAATCTATTTAAATAAGCTCCACTCAACAATATGACAAAGTGTTCGCAAATCGCACCATAAAAATGACGTCGCAGAATGTCGCAGAAAAAGAAAAATTAAGCTTTTTATTGCTCTCATAAAACAAAATACGTCGATACTTCATTTCGTTCGTGTTGTTAAAACGCCATAGACTATATTAGATGGAGTGAAATTAGCTATTATACAAATGAGAAACATAATAATATAACATATATTATTATTAATATAGTATCGAGGCCAGTCGTGGCGCAAGCGCACAAGCGTATGACTGTAAGCTTAGTGTCGAATATCAATTGTTAAAAATTGGCATATTATACAGCGGACATGGAAGCGTCACATTTAAATTCATTTTACTTTAACACTCAGTTTCCTCATATCGTATTAAAGAGAACGTGCCATCCCGTGGATAAAACTAAAAGCCAGATATTGTAAAAATGACGCAGATATTTTAGTTGAAAAGACTTGAATTGAAATCGGATAATGGTATGACAGTTTTAATTTGAATCTTTGTTATAATGACATTTTCAAATTAAAATTATTCTTTATTCAAATATTAAAAGCACTTTTGAATCGCCGAGTTAACAAATGAACATAAAAGCGACCACCGGTTCGCAAGGCAGTTCTGCTGAGTAGAGCTGGCAAGAAACTCGACAATTGCTCTTTTGAAAGTCAATGGTATAATTTAATTATTACATGAACTGTCAGCTATCTTGCGTGACATTCAATAGACATTAATTCCATACATGTTTATCCTGTAAATATTCTAGAACAGTGTAATAAGCTTTACTTGTTAATATTTTTTTATAGACACGTCAAATTGTGTTAGTGGCTAACTTAGAGTACACTGCGTACACTATATACGCATATACTCAGACCCATAAAAGATTGAGAACTTTTTGGAGGCGAAAACTTGGCGTAACGAGCTTATCTCTTTTTTTCTCGTTCTTATTGTATGCTTATCATTATTTTTACTACTGTTTATTTTGTCGGACAAACAGAAAATATATCTCATAGCTCTTTTTTAGAGAATAAATATTGATTTTATATCTAAAGCACTCCCCATAAGACTCCCCAGCAGCGTTCCATAAGATAAAATACTATGAAAACAGCTATAGTACACTAGTCGGGCAGATTCCGTCCGTCATTTGTCTTATTTTTTTTCAAACACAAACCAACGAAAAATATGTGATAATGAATTCACTTTGTCATAGCTTAATTTGTTTCTGTTTTTAAAGTAGGTATTGCACTACAATCTAAAAAAATTCATCTTCACGCTGTATCCCGCTCACAGCAGGGCAGGCTGAGCTCACGTCACACTTTTGCCTTGACACCAGAGCGAAGAAATGGAAAAATAAACGTAAATAAATATTTCACTTCCTCGACTCGAGACCGAACCCACAACCGTGGCGTTACAATCGTTACCTTATGCACTGAAACGTGAAATTTTCTTTGCACTCGCACGCTATCTAACAGATCGAAGGAATTACTATAATTTTTTGCACGGAGCGGGTTATTTTATCGTACTGTAAAATTAACCAATATACGATATTTAAGAGACATTTCTAAGATTCCGAAACAGTCTCCAGATCCGGAATGCTTAATGGCGTACGAAGAATTATAGGACCATTAACTTTGAAGAAGTTTTAAACGCATCGTTATACAGTTTAAAGTGCAGTTAAGCTTGCTTATTGTTGGGAAAAGTAATTCTTAGTGGTTGAATTTGGTCCAGAGAATATTAACTAAGTAGAAAGATAATATAACATCTGGGTAGACAGAGGGAACCTGGGAACCTAGAGTTGAGACACTCCTTTCCCATGAAAACTTCCGCCGAATTCTAGAGGTGTAGCGTGTTGATTGGTGGAATTCAACGCCGCAATTTACTTCAACTCAAGAGCGATTTTTTTTTGTTTCTTTCAGTAACACGCTGCATCCCGCAAAAAGCAGAGGAGGCAAAAAGAGCCTAGATACACCTATCACCACTTTTCGCAAAATTGTGGAGGCCGTGCGTGCTAAGTGGCGGAACTCAACGCCGCACTTTTCCTCGATACCAGAGCGAAGAAGTAAAAATATTAAATATTTAATTTCCAAATTGAAAATAACACAGCAAATTCCTGTGACATAACAGCTTGACGTAAAGGTACAACTGATAACCGTAGCGTAGTCCCAAAGGGAAGTCTCGAGCGGCGCTCCCTTCAATCTGTCCTATTAGTGGCGTAACAACTGATAAGTTCCGTTCGGAACCCACCTAAATTCACTTTCAAGTCGATTTTGATCTTTATGTAGAAGTCTTTTATTCGTGTACTGGCGTATTTTTTTTCTAATCTTCTAAATACCTAAATACTATAAGCCATCTTTCAAGGTAGGCAGAGAAAATATTAAGTTAAGTCACTTCGAGTCGAGTGAGAGGAGCCAATGCTATATTACGAATTTCTTACTTAATGAAAGGCCTCGTTTTCCACTTTTCACCAAGATAAGTGCGAACCACATTTCTCTACCAAACTAGGGAAATGGAAATATTAGTAATATAACTGTGTTTGTTTAATAATTGCGGTCCTTAAAAGAATTTGAACCCACAACCAATGACTGCAATTAGACACAATTTATGATAAAACAAGTTGGTTATAAATTAAATACGTATATTTATTTATTTGTGTAATAAAATTTCAATTTTTATAACAAAAACTATTTTTTTTTTATTTATATGTAAGATAGGTCGAGGATCCTGGGTACCTAGTTTTGAGACACTCCATGTTTGAGGTGGGGATCGAACCTACAACTTTTATAACTATTTTATTTTATATATATATATATTCAAAGACACGAAATATAATAGTTTATTACAAGATAATTAATAAGTAACAAGTAAATATAGATTAAATAAGACCTAAATCTATGCTACAACATACAACAGTTTATCTCCACCCGCAAAAATGAAAAGAACATTACTATTTTTAAAAAAAAAACTACTATATATTATTATATTAATATAGAAAAAAACAATTTTCATAAAGTAAAATGCATTATTTATTTATAATCTATTGCTTTGTTAACTATACCTTTTGTCGGGAGACAGGTTTGACGTGTGTTGTTGTTTATTCATGAGACGCTAATGTACTCGCAACATCTGTTTCCGTAGAATGTATCACCACGTCTACTTTAAAATTTAACTGGTTAAAAGGAGAATTCGGTCATTAAAATAGTGAAGAGCTTCTACCATTAAAAAGATTTAAGTGCCTGCAATTTATCTGAAATGAAAGTAGTTTTATATCCATTTTTTTTTTGTGAAATGATCATATAAAATGAATGGAATCATTGTAGTAATATTGTTCTAGGGGCATATTTCAGAATAATTTACCGCTATCCTGTCAACCGGCGGAAATAAACGCCACGCTAGCCAAGCTATCTGAAAGGGAAACTGAAAATATTTAAAATATTATTCCCCAAATAGGAATCGAACCCTTAACCATCCGGTTTATAATCCAGTTATTCAGAGCAGTGAAATGAAAATAATTTAAAAATCATCATTCCCCGGGCAGAATACGGGATTGAGCCCACAACCATCGCACTTACACTTACACTATAACCATACTATGAGAGCCTCAAAATTTTCACATAACTTTTTTACAAAATTAAACAAAAGCAATATAAATTTGTGGCATTGAGTTCTGCCACTCAACACGCAATGCCTTCAGAATTCAGCAGAAAGTTGAGAACGGAGTGTCTTAACACTAAGTTCCCTCCGCCTACCCTGCTGTGTGCGGGATACATCGTGGAGCTGATTTATTTATTTTTATACTTAAGTAACAAATAGTTATTCACATTGAACACGTAAAACGCTCGTTTAGAAATCTAATGAATAATGATTTTTATGCAACCGTTACAGTCTGTGGCTATATACGTTACGGCTGGTTCGATTTCCATTCGGAGGAAATAATTATTTTCATTTTCTCACTCACTCTGGTAAAAAGAAAGCGCGCCATACATACAACCCGCAATTTCTCTGGGGCTAAAGAAAATTATTATTTTATTAGAACATTTATACAGACAGATCTTCATTATGTAATAAAACCTTAAAACCTTTAAATTATTATACAGTTCAGTAAATATTATATTAAATTATAATTATTCTATATTATTATGGCAAAACGCGGTATTGAGTTCTGCTACTCTACACCTCGCCGATTATATATCAAAGAACGTAGAGCTTTATAAGATATAAAATAAAAAAACTTTATAACAAACAATTAATTTCAGTTCAACACAAGTTAAGTAAACTAAGAGATTTAGGTTTAATTTCGCAATATTTATCTTATCATCTTAATTTGAGATATTGTAATGAAACTGCCAACAGCACTGTTTAACTAAACAAATAATTTTACAATAAATTTATATTTTATCTGAAATTCCAAAATAACCAAAATAAAATTTTATCCACATCTACTTTGTAACGAAATTAATATTATAGTTCATTTACAGACTTGTAGTACTTATAGTTCATTTGTGACTCTAACGTGACGGTTGTGGGTTCGATCCCCACTCGAGGGAATTATTTATTAATATTTCCCTCTGGCATCAAGGTAAAATTCACGGAAAGTGGGGAACAGGGATTTTTTTAATATTAGGTTCCCTCTGGTTACTCTGCTATATGCGGGATATAGAGTGAAGCTGATAATTATTAAATAACATTATTATTTACATAAGAACGTATTAAAAAGCTTATTAACCGTAGCGTTTTTGAAGTGCAGTGTGGTAGCCATTTTACATTGGGGTGCCGTCACATCGCTTCCAAGTAACGGTAAATGTCGGTTCCCTAAGTTCAAGAAAAGGACCGTAATTTGTGTGTCGCTTGAGTACACAAAATGTCCTGGTTAATGAGACCTTACAGAGACCAGGAACAGTCTTATTTATTTTTCTCCTCTAAGTACATCTTTAACGGAATTGAATTATCGACCTATGACATTTAATGAGGGTTTGTTTTTCAGAGGCAAGGGTGTGACTGTAACGCAACGGTTGTGGGTTCGATTCGCACTCAAGGAAGTGAAATATTCTGGCTTATAGCTCTGGTATCGCGGCAAAGCGCGGCGTTGAGTTCCGCCACTCAACATGCAATCCATCTAAAAATTCAGCGAAAAGTGAGGTATGAAGTGTCTAAACACTTCATACCCCACAGGTTCCCTCTGGCTGCCATACTGTTTGCGGGATACAGCGTGAAGCTGATATTCAACACTGACAATATGGTAGGTATAGTAAATCATTATTTTCTAACACTTAAACAGAGTATGGGTTTATAAATTTATATATACATATGTTGTAGTAAACCACCATACTCGACATAGTGCACTCTATGTTATACAAACGTGAAATATGAGCCACTGTTCTAGATATTATTTGTACCATGCACAAAATATTATATATATATAACTCTGTACGTATGTACGTCTGTCGGCCTATTTCTCCAGAACTATTATTCGAATGTTATGAATTAATCGTTGTATGTATATTTCAATAGATTTAAAGCTTTACAATCACACTTCATGTCCCCCCCCCCATGTAAATTTGAAAATTGTAAATTCAGTAAGACTTTCAGTGACCCATAAACGAAGGCTAATTAAGAATTTCATTTATAATATAAACTTCAAACGACTAAGTGTCACCAGAAACGTATATTTGTGTAAATATAATTAAAGACAGTCGTTAAATGTTACGTGAAGTTCAGTGTACTTTGAACAGAGTCTAGTCACGTATCGCACTTAGTATCGTAGCTGGTGGCATTTGAGGGGCGTGGTGCGGCAGACTATACAGGCTGTGGGGCGGTGTTGAGGAAATTAAATGTTTCCTAAGAGTGATAATTATATAAAAAATATATATTAAAAAAAAACATAAGCCCCGACTACATAAAAATTGTTACTTTATTAGAAACTCGCGAAATAATTTAGGCAGGCTGGTTGATTTGCGATCACTATCTATAAATGTGTGTATAACACTATCGAATAAAAATATTAGCTTTAAAAGTTTACGAGAAATTATTAAAAGAAACTATTACAAACAGAATAACATCATTGTGTTTTATTTTTATTTATTATCTATTGCATAGCAATATAAATTGCATTTGTTCCATTTAAATGTAGTTATTTGAATATTTTCTTATTATGACCATTACCGCTTAATAATATACAAATAATAGGATTTAAAAAAAAATATTCACTTATCATTAAATAAAGTACACTGGGCAAATAGATTTACTAGTACTTGAACTACATATTATATTTTACACATATTATTCAACTAGCATCCGGCTGAATGGCGTTATGCCAACTTATATAATATTTAAGTGAATATGAAAATATCAGCGCCTAAAAGTGTTATAAATATACGCATATATAATATCTATTATATATGCGTATATTTATAACATGTTACTGAAATAACTAAGATATGTACCGCTAAATCATTTATTTTTTATTCTCTTCTTTTATACAGTTTTAAATCTACTATGACTTATATTAAAGAATTATAAAGATCTTCTTAACTAGTTATAATCATAGTTTAGAGCTACTAGAGCTATTTTATTCCCCAAATTTTGCAGAATCATATTCTGTTTAAATATTTGGATATATTTAAGTTTAAATCCAAAATAAATTATATTCCAAGGCATAATATTTATTACATCACATTTGTTTTTTTTGTTTCCAGCGTTTACTCAAAGAAAATCATAAATTAATACACTTGTACAAGTTTTATTCTTAATTATTAAAAAAAAATCATAAAATAACAAAAAAGAACTGTCTCAACAGTCGCCTCCTATACTATAGTATATAAAGTACTTGTCGTAAAAGGTGTGTGTTCGCGAACCCATTAGCTAATTGAACAACCGACGCTCATTCGTTATAATTTCAAATAGGATTTTATTGGCGATGCCGTCTGCATATATTGTAATAACGTAGGATTAACTGTCAATACTTTTATATAAACAAAAGAAAGTCCATCTGACAAAGTAAAATACGATTCTCACATTTTTTACAGCTTCACTATATCCTGCCCACAACAGGCTAGATAGAAGGAATTTAGTGATAGGTCACTCCATTTGGAGACATTATTGTGACAGTATTGAGTGGCGGTACTCAACGACATGCTTGTCTTGACACCAGAACGAAGAAATAATAAATATTTCATTTCCTCGAGTCCCCACTCGTATTCACATTTTTCAGTTATTTTTTACATGTTTTACTGACTATGACTGTGAACGTGACGATTGTCAAAAATTTTAAAAATCGATATAAGAATCGAACCCACAAAGTTACACAAGTAAGTACCTAAGTTATAATATGATAGACGTATTCAATTTTCAGTAACATAAAAGAAACTAAATGCTTACTTGCCTCATAATATAATTAAGTTTCTTAAGGATAAACACAACTTACTTCTTAAAACATATTTGAAATATAATTTAATATAAATCTTTTGAAGATTAAAGTAAAATTAAAAGCACTCAGACGAAAAATTTTGACGCAAGCTTATTACATTCACTCTAATAGTCTGGGGACAAGCTTTATCTAAAACATCTAGAACTCGGTTTAATGTCTTATAATAAAACCAAAAGGAGTTCCAAGCGACCACAACTCGGTAAGCGAAGTATTTTTCAATGCAAAAACTTTAAACCGCAAACCTCAAAAACTACTTCTTTTACGTTTTAAAACTTCTTACTATGTTAATTGAACCACGTTCGTGTACAAGAGCCCGTTGTCTTGTTAAGTATCTGGTTCTTTATAGTCGTAAAGTATAAGTTTGGAATTTTTATAAAATATAGCGTGTAAAATTTGGCACGAAATTAGAAATTACAGTAACAAAGCAAAGCACTGCCTTAACTTCCACATCTCAATGCAATATTTTGAACATGAATCAGAAGTGGGGAAACGGAGTTTAACGCCAGGTTTCTTCTTCTTGCTCTGCTGTATACGAAATACGGTAAACCCTAATAAAATCGAATCCACAGTAATCGCTTAGCCACAAAAACTTACCAAATATAACGATGACATCAATACCAAAATAATAATGACAAAAATACATATATTAATAATAAAATAATTAAATCAATAATAAATCAACTTCACGCTGTATCCCGCACAATACAGGTTAGGCAGAGGAAATCTCGTATATTAATAATAAAAAAATGCATATATTAATAATAAAGTTACCGAAGCAACAGTGTTACCGAACACGGCTTTAATTAATCCCGTCCCCAGATACGTCACTGCATTACATTATTGCAAAATAAAATATTTAAAACGTAGAATATTATTAATATTTTGTCACTCATGTGTGTAACGTATCTCAGTATAGTTTCTATGAACGTGGATAGATATATATATATATATAAACTTTGCAGTTTTTCCGTCGTTTTCTTTTCATTTTCTTGTACTTTCGTAATGGGATTTGATGTTTTAATCTAAAAATATTAGAGATTGTACTAATAAAATACAATGGATAAATATCTCAAATAATAATCAAGTAAATATTGGAAATTTGAACTTTTATCATGCAAAACATGATTTCAAATATCTATTTAGCTTCATGTTTTTAACCGGCATGTCAGCGGTCCTAATCTCTAATCAGTTAAAAGACTCCGCTCTCCGTCGAATATCACAGAGTTAAACGCCGCCCTTTGTTCACATTATAACATACATTTACATTTACATAAATAAAGAATATATCCAAGTATTAGGTACAGCTCAAGAATTGAAGCGAAGAATTTCCACCGTTTCCACGACGTACTACTCACAATTGCAAATGTAATAAGCGTCGCTCTCGTAGAATTGACAGTAGGTACCTACTACTATACACCACCGTCTATGTTCATTTCTGCATTATTTGAAATATCTTGCATTGGATGCAGTGGATATGCAATGCTTTCTTGTTATAAGATGACTCTTATTACAAGAAATAACGGTTAGTATATACGTATGTGTCTTTGAGACAAAAACATAGTCAGAATATGAAGCAGGAAATTAAAATTATCTATCTAGTGTTTGAACACTCCGTTCTCTTAACATCGCCGATTGTCGCCCTTCTGAGAGTGAGTAAGTAAAAGTAATTCGTTCCTCCAAGTGAAAATTATTTAAGTTTTTCAAATATTTTAAGCAAAAAATGAACAATTTTATACTTTTCTGTTGCTTTAAATCCCTCTAACGTCTAAGTAGTCTAAGGTTCTAGGTAACGCGCGACTGCTACCATTACCATCGAAGGCATACATATGTCAGAACCTGACGCTACTATTTGTCAATCGTACTCTATTGCTGGCTTAAGTCTCATAGAAAGCAAAATCTAGTGCTACGACATATTTTCTTAGTTTCTTTATCACACATGTAGCGAGGTGACCAAAAGGGAACCTAGTGCTTAACCACTTCGTTATTCTGCATTGCTTAACTTTTAAGACTCTAACATATAAAAAATTTCATTTTTCAATATTCTTTTTAAAAATTATTTTTCTTTCCTGTGTGTGGAATAACACTTTAAAAATGTAAAAAATATTAGACGACCCTGTTGATATTGAGTTTTAAATAAGTATATCGTACCCCAAAACTAATTTGTGTAACATCTATCATTGAGTAAAAATCCCTCACCTACCCTCCTTAATAATAGCAAAAATAATTTAATAAATCACTTAATATTTGTGAAATGTTACCGGTAAATTTTCATTTCGTAGATTGTTTTCGTTTGCCTTGGCCTTTTTGCTAGGTATTAATTTACTAATGTAAATGTACAGATTCTCACATATTTTACTATATAAGAAAATCTCTATTTATAATTAGATGTTCCTTTGTGGTTTACTTAGGTATAACTCCAAACAAATTAAAAGCTTATAATAAATCACGCTTTTTTACTATCTGTACAATTTTTTTATGAATTCTGGAATCATTGAGTATTGAGTGGCGGAACACAACGTCGAGCTTTGCCTCGTTTACCAGAGCGAAGTAATGAAAATACTAAATATTTTATTTCATGTTGTGGAAGTCGAACCCAAAATTTGTCGCGTTTACAGTCACACGTTTGTGCTCCTATGCTACGAGTGTCCTCAAGAGGACATGAAATTAAGTTTTTCATTACTTATTAAAACATATAAACATATTTCATATGTGCCATTGAATTACTTAATTAGAAATTAAAATTTGAAACTTAGAAAATATTACACCTATACCACAATGACAGTTTGCCTATCACTTAGTACTGATAATTGAACTTATATTAGTAGTTTTACACAAAATCACTTTGAAATTTAAAAACTAAACTTTCGCCCTTGCATCGTTATATCGTAATATTTTTATATAATAAGAAGATATACTTGTTAAATATTTCCATAAAATAATATACAGGAAAATATTCGTCCCACTTTTGGTAGCAAACAGAAACTCTAAGCCCGGACTTAGCCGATGCATCGCAAAAAGTTCGAACGCCACGAGACGGGGACAAATCGCTTTCTATATTTCCACACGAGCAGATAAACTATACACATATATGTATATACTCGTTGTTAGGAAAAGCTGATTTAAGGTCCAAAATGTTTATTTTGTTTATTTATCAAACGTTAGAATGAAAGGCCTTGAGGCCAATCGTGGCGCAGGAGTATGTTGTAGGTTCGATTCCTACTAGAAAAAACTGAGTTATTTTATATTTTTTTTATATCATAGTTGTAATGAGGCAAAGCTTGACTTTGGATTCCACTACTCAATACTCAATGGTGAATGGAAGCATCTTAATGGGAGCGGAGTGTCTTAACACTACGTTCTCCCTCTGTCTACCCTAGTGTGCAGTGCAGTGTGAAGTTAAGCTAAAAATCCTAAAAATATAATTTAAATACAATATTTTTATTTCCAATAAATTTAATTAAGAAAAAATTACATCAATTACTTTTATAGTTCATATGGTTATAATTGCAAGCTATACTACATTGAACTTATTGTAATAATTCTTTAATATTGAGAAATTTCTACATAGTTTCACTTTAATATATAAAATATCATAATTAAAAAGCACTTGTTTGTGTCCCGTATTGCGTGCGTGCGTGTTGAGTGGCGGAACTCAACGCTGCGCTTTTCCTCAACACCATAGTGAAGAAAAAAATATTACATATTTAATTTCCACGAGTTGGAATAGAACCCACAACCTGTGTTGTTCACACTCACACTCTTATACCCCTACCCCACCAGGGGCCTCACTGAAATACAATTCGACCATTATTTTCAAAATTGTCAAATATTGGAGATATATAATATTTTCTGTCAAAGAGTAATATGTCAAGAAAGTACGTCAAGAGAGTACATTCGGTTCCAAGAAGCCAATACATCAAATTGGATAGATTCCAAATGAAAAATTACGCGAAATAGCTCTAACTAAAATGTTGATGTACGACAGTTCAAACTTTTAAGAAAAATTAAATTAAGTTTGGAATAAATATAAAATTTAACGAAAAATTCCTATAAATTCGCTTTAGAAGTTTAAGCTTCCACGATGGTTGTGGATTCGACGTGGACTCTCTCAATCTCGGCGTTGAGTCAACTCAACGCGCAATATCTCCAAAATTCGGCTGAAATTGGGGAACGGAGGGATTTAACACTAGGTTCCTTCTGTCTACACTGTTGTTATCGGGATACAGCGTGAAGCTTGATGGTACTGATATGGGATCAGTTGTGGCGCAGGAGCATAAGCGTTCTACTGTAAGCTCGCCAGGTCATGGGTTCGATTTCAACTGGTGGAAATTGAATATTTCATATTTTCATTAAGTTCCGTCACTCTATACGCATATTTCTAGAATTCGGCGAAAAAAAGTAAGTGTCTTAATGGGAACGGCGTGTCTTAACACTATGTTCCCAGGTTCCCTCTGTCTACCTTGCTAGAAGCGGGATCTACAGTAATATATTTTAAATATATATTGCATATCGGCAAAAAAAGAAGTTTCAAATCATAATGGTACTAAAATCACATTATATATTATATTTGTACAAAATATGAACAAAATAATCACCAAAAAAAAGCAAAACAGCCGGAGAGTTCATCAAAAATGTAAAATATGAAAACTTGGTCACCCCCAGGACTTCAGGCGGCCGCGCGCAACTGCACAATGGGGGGGTTTGTTTCACAGCGTGTTTAGTTACACAAGAATAACTAAATACATGTACGTATAACGTGGGTATAGTTATGGATGCTTCAATAGTTTCATAATAATAAATAAGAATTTGTAATTTGTAATGCGATCAGAGCAATATAATAATAGATACTTTCCACCAAATCCAGGAGGTATCACGTGTTTAGTGGCGGAACTCAACGCCGCGCTTTGCCTTTCACACAAGAGCGAAGAGATGAAAATATAAAATTAAATAGATATTTCATTTACCTCGAACTTGGATAGAACCCGCAACCAGTCGCGTGTACAGTCACACTTTGTGCGAGTGCGGCCACGCCAGGCCTCATTTCACTCAACTTTTAATAAAACCATTAAAACGTTGAACATTTCAATGCAATGCGAAAACAAAAATATTTTCAACACCTGGACATGTTGTTGGCTCTGGAAATTTAATTTCGGATCCACAGTCGACGAGCAAATATTATTTGCAGCTTATATTTTTAAAACTTCACCATAAACTATTGCAATTTTGTTCAAAGTTCGAATCACACTAAGGCAGAATCTAAACACATTTTCTATAATAAACGTTTGCAATAATGCGGTAAAGTGCTGTTGTAGTGCAGCGTTGTAGGTTCGATTCCTACTATGTAGAATGAATCATTTTCATTAATTTGTTCTGTAACAAGGTAAAGCACGGCGCTTACTTCCGCCACTGAACACGGGGAAACGGAGTGTCTTAGCACTCGATTCCCCCTGAATCTCCTATCATGAGCGGGACACAATCTGATATGAAACTAGAAAAAGAAAAATTCAAGTTTTTCATTATTACAGAATTATTATCAAACTCTTCCAAAAAAATAAGTATTTTTTTAAACAATATATTATCATCTAACTAGATTTTAGTTACGAACAAAGTAATTAAAAAAAAACTATTTATAAAAATATTCTACATACAAATACCGCACTGTATGAATTCTTTTCAATTCACTTCAGGTTAAACTTTTCCAAGATTTCGCTGCGAGCCAAATGCCTTAATTAAGAAAACTCCAACAGTCCGACCCAGAATTGAAAATGTCGAAACAAAATAGTATTTCGTGTACAAATAAATTATTATAAATGTGCGTGTCCTTTTTTTTAACCTCACGTTTAACCTGCATATATCAAAGTGAAAAAAATTTAGCTAGTGTCAATATACCCTACTCTTTGCATTCATTACACTTAGCGGAAATCGAACATACAACCACAGTGACATCAGTCTAGACGCTAACCCAGTACGCTGTTTCTACTTTATTTACCCCACAAATTCATTTCGAATGGCGGAACTCAATTCTGTGCTTTGTCTTCTAGAACTGGAAAATTATAATAATATAAATCCTACACCTAAGTAAGAACTTAAGTCTCATACTACCCCATAGCTAAATATATAAGCTATATACAAAATATATAAAGCTATGAAGATTTTATAAAACATAGACGCACTCCACCATAAGCCAGTGCACCGCCAGTTGAAAATCCGCACGAAGTAATCTCTCTTCGACTTAAACAAATCGTTTTCTACACGTTCAGACTTGTAACGCGGGGAAATCGTTAATGGAATAATATATATACTATAGCTATATTATGTACTTTTACATTTGAAACCTACACTGAGGCCTGAGGCCAGTCGCAGGCGCAGGGGCACAAAGTGTGACTGTAAACCCATTGGTTGTCGATACACTCGGAAAAGAAATATTTATATAAATTTATATTTCCATTTCTTCGATTTGGTGTCGAGCCAAAGTGTGCCGTTGAGTTCCGCCACTCAATACGCAATGCCTACGAAATTCGGCGGAAAGTGAGGAACGTAGTGTCTTAACACTAGATTCCCTTTACCTGAATTCTGGAGGCATTGTTTACAGAAACTTTTTTTTTTTATACTTTCTTTTTCGTTTGTAGCGGCGGACTTTGTAAAGTCCGCGTCTTTAGGTTATGGCCTGGAAGCCAAGGTAACAAGACATCACAGTACACTAGATATTCTTATGCTCCCCTCCTGACTGAAAAACATATACGAGACACGTGTATAGATATTTTAGTTCCTTGCGGTTTCGGACCGATGGACCGTAAACCCTATTTCCATCTTTAGTATAGGGGGACCCAGAACTTAATAAATAATATTAGTATTAAACAAATAATATTAGAATTGAGGCCATTCGTGGCGTAGGGGCACAAGTATGTGACCTGGTTTCATTTCGATGCAAAGCGCAGCGTTTAGCTCCGCCACTCAACACAATGCCTTCGGAGTTCGATGCAATGTGTGGAACGGTAGTATCTCAATTAGAACGGAGTATCTTAACACTACCTCCCAGGTTCATTCTGCCTTGCAGCTATAAAGAAACCACATAATTTTAACTAAGTACATACGTATATGTAAAAATATATAAAACCCCCATTATAAATACATTACCATTCTTAGCTCGGCTTCAGATAGCACGATATTATTCTCGTTTTTTTACGACATAAGATAACTACTGATTGTATGAGCCTCTTAAAAAGCTGTTTTACTAGTTTTTACCATGAAAATATCCAGAAACATTTTCGTAACAATAGAAAATCTTATTAAAGTTAAAAATGAACAAACATATATTATTTGATCTTGATATTTAATATATAAAAGTGTGTCGTTGTTATCGAATTCAACACAGACCTCAAATTTGGGCAGAAAGCAAAGAATGGATTATTATACTATACTATATGCGATATAAAACGTAAAGTATAAAAATACAAATAACTAAAAAACGAATACAGAAATCTATCTACTCGTATATTCAGAATAAAGTATTTTTATATATTATGCACACGTTTCCTATAAACTCGGTATTCGTGTACGGATTGGCTTAAATCCTCAGACAGTTCTGTCACGATCCTATTTAATCTTACTTCTGCAACCATGTTACTATAATATATATTATGTATAAACTAATATTTTTTTTTCAATATATCTTGATTATAAAATAAGAAGCCGGTACTGAGGCCATCGTGTGCCAAATGCGGGAGATTGCATTATATTATAATAGTAAAAATGTTTCTATTCAAATGTTCTAACATAATATTTAGCTAACACCATTGTGGCACGGTGGAACTATATGTTGGTAGGTCAATTATGGGTTCGATTCCCATTTGGGGGAATGAATGATTTACACTACCTCAGTTTAATGGAACAAATGTTATACAGTGTTAAAAGCCTCCGTTTCCCATTTTCCACGGAATTCTGGAGACACTAGAGCGAAGAAAGGAAAATATTAAATATTTCATTTCTACGAGTGGGGATGGAACCCATAACTATTTCTGTCTACAATACCCCTGCGCCACGACTAGTGAGTGAAACTTGAGAAGATATAAAGATCAACATTTCTCAAAAACCCTTTAAAATTTATTAAACTCAATGAATTACCTTGACGGTATATTAAATTCTGAAACCAGCAGCATTTAGCGGCTGTATCTCATCCTTAGTTACAACTAACCGCTGGGATTTATATAATGTCGGGATCAACTTCTGGCTCTTATATTACCTTGAGTTACGCCTCTTGATTAGTTAAGCAACGATATATTTATGTGGGAATGCACTTGAAAGGCCGAATTTGTATTATTCTAACTACATTGTACAAGTAACTTGATAAAGGTAGAGGCATTTCTACACTAGGTTATCTTAAGGGAGAGATAAGATAGGTACCCCGCTATATACGGGATAGAGCGTGAAGCCAAAAATTCACAATAAATAAAACCATTAATTAATAGGAAAAGAACAAATGAACAAGTTACGAAGATTGATTAGGTGAATAATTTGTCACTGTCGGGCATACGTGTGACGACATGCGACGACTCAGCACGACATGAAGAGAGGTTTTTTTCAAACTAAAGTCAGTTTAACATGTAATATAGAAAATTTGGTTGTAGGTTTGATTCCCGGATCGAATATTTTAAGTTACAGGGCAAAGTGAGACGTTGAGTCTCGCCACTCAACATGAAATACTTCCAGAATTCGGCGGGAAGTGAGAATACGGAAGTATATTAATAAAAATGGAATACACTAGGTTCCCAGTTCCCAGGTTCCCTCTGCCTACCCTGATTTGTGTGGAATACATGTCACTGTATAGTCGTGTGCAATCAGATTAGTCAGATATAAACAAGAGATGATTTTTGCGCTACGATAGCTCTACCCATACGTTGTTATATTTTTTCCTCCATTTCTACTAAATATCAGACTTATGCTAAGAATAATGTACAAAATACAGCTTCCGGTGTATCCACCGGAAAGCTTCCGGAAGATATCTCCTCCGAAGCTTTTCATATAAGTTTGCTATAAATAAATTATTCATAAATATAGGAAAAAAATACATATACTACAAATTCGAAATCGATCTTCATTATATTTAGGTCTATATCACTTTTTTAACTAAATAACACTGCGTTTTGCCTCGTTACCACAGGAAGTAAATGAAAATATTTGTATCCTCGATGGAAACTGAACCCACAACCGCCGAGTAACGACAGCCTCGACTTACATAGATAACGTCTATATAACTAAACAATGACTGAAGTAAAAGCTCCAGATAGTTTACTAAATTTGTATGTCTAATAACAATAACCGTCTTCATCTGAACTATAATAAGCAGAACTAACAAGAGTTATGCTCTGGAAACTATCATAATTTACATAGCAACAAAGTTCCTACATTATTCAAGAAAGCTTCAGTATTTGAACCTGTGTACTCGCTTAAATGAAAGTGGTAAATTTGCGCAATTACTGCAAACCATTTGTATTGTCTAATAGCATATTGTCGAAATATGCTGTTGTTGAGTGCATACATATATGATTTACAGACCAAGTTTATCCTACTAACCGTACTAATATTATAATTGTGAAAATGTATGAAGTACTAACAAAGAGATACTACTCTCTTATGTCATAATATTACATAGGCCTTAATATACGTACAAAAAAAATATAAAATGACTATAATATAAAAATAGATTGAAGCGGGCGAAGCCGCGCTTTAGTCGCTAGTAGTTAAATAAATCAACTTATACAGATTCTCAGCTGAGAGAACCTAGTCTTAAAATACTACTTTCCTATTAAGTCACTTCCGTTCCACATCTCCCACCCTCCCCATTCTGAAGGCTCTATGCCTCGTACGCCTGTTCGCTCATTCCACTGAGCCGGGACGATCTCAAAAAGGTAACTTATTCTATAAAAATATATAAATAAATAACAGAACACTCGAATCCATGTATTAATTAGAAATAACATGTAATATTTCAAAACGTAACACAATACAAGCGAATAATAACTTATTACATTTCAGCGTGAAAATAGGTTAAGCTGCCTCTGGGGAGTGATGCGTATACAATATATACCAGTTATTTTTTAATTGTGTCAGCTTGTAATGTTAACTAACACTTAGTCAATTATAATTTTGACTGCCAAAACCAACTGAATTTTTTAGAATTTTTTAAGAATTTTTTATATAAAATAAAATCAGCTTCCGACGACAGTGAATGCTATAATACATGAATTGTTTATCAGCTATTTTGTAAAAGGCACATGAACTAGATAAATAAACTTCACACTGTATTCCATATTAAAGAAGGGTAAGCTTGCAGTGGCGGAACTCAACGCCAGCCTAGAGCGAAGAAATGAAAACATTAATAAATTACGATTAATTGCCCCGATTAGGGATCGAACCCAAAACCGTCACGTTACAGTCACATCCTAGTGCCCCAATACTACGACGACCTCAGCCTTGTAAAAAGTCTCTAATACACTTTTTTGTTTAAAAGTCAAAGGAAATATGACTGTAATGAGTAAGTAAATGTATATTATAATGATATATATCTCATTAGATTTATAGATAAAGATGTCCTTCTCTCTCTCTCAAACATATTATTCTCCAAATATAACTTACATTTTTGATTACATACAGATAATTTCGTATTTGTACGTACAAATAAACTTAATCAACTGCACGCTGTATCCCGCACAGAGCAGGGTAGGCAGAAGGAACTTAGCGTTACAACACTCCGTTTCCCACCTTCTGCTGAATTCTGGAGGCATTGTGTAAATGGCAGAAATCAACGCCGCGCTTTACCTCGATACCAGAGCTAAGAAATGGAAATATAAACGTATTTAAATATTTCACTTCCTCGAGTGGGGATCTAACCCACAACCGTCGCGTGACAGTCACACCCTTGTGCCTCTGCGCCACGACGGCCTCACAAATAAACTTAAAAAGTCAAATAAACAAGAATTGGAAAAGTAAGTACAATATTATAAAGAATACTGCTGATTCCAAACTTAAAGGGTCAAACATCGTCAGCATTACTGAACTCTTATTGATATACTTCCCAACTTGTGCCCGACGCCATTATCTATTACGCTTCGAGTACGATATTACTCTAAAGTTTCTAACTTTTATTAGTTTTGTACTGACCTCGACAGCAGAAAAACAAGCCTTAGGTTACACTAGTCATGTTATTTTAGTTTCAGCATGTAGGGTAGGTAAAGGAAGCCTAGTGTTAATACACTCCGTTCGTAATTTTCTGTTGAACTCTGGAGATATTGCGGGTTGAGTGGCGTAGCTCAACGTCGCGCTTTGCCCCGTTTTTATGGTGTTTAAATCTATATTTATGTATTTTTACATTATTATATTTATACAGAGACTGTCTGTAGAACGGGTCTAAGACGATCCAACTTCGCTGGTAAATAATGGCGTATGACTGTAATCCAGAGTGGGTTACAGTTGGCGGCTTTTGAAAATCAAAAAAAAATGACGACGGATTCTAATTATTTTTTTAGTTTAATCTGGGGCATGGTAAAATTTTATTATACATTATACATATATTTATGTGGCTGACAACACACAGACAGTGAACACAATTGTTTTAAAAATAAAAACATATAATCTACATATTTTGATCTTAATTTTTCAGCACACAGTAGAGTAGGTAGAGGGAAGCTAGTGTTTCCCATTTTCCGTCGAATTCTGGAGGTATTGCGAGTTGAGTGGCGGAACTCAACACCAAAAAATGCAATTGAGAATCGAACCAAAAATGTGTCGTGTTTACAGTCAAACTTTGTACCACAAGTGGCATCAAATTATACTTATATATATATAATAATAATTATAAAAAATTTCAATCCGCACCATTATGGGGTTACGATTTAATTATTTACCATGTTAATTAAATCGTAACCCCATAATGGTGTGGATATAACACGAAACATATTTTTAATCACATCAAGTACCCACTGCATTGCGGAAAGTTATGCAATAAAAATCTCTTGATACACTTTACCCATTTATCTTTGAGAGTATTTTTTTTTTACTTGACTAAGAATGGTTGTTAAAACTTTCTACGTCTCAGTTACGTTTTATTGCATTAACTCGTCACTATTGGGGCAGGTTGTGGGTTCGATTCCCGTTCGAGGAAATTAAATATTTCATATTTAGATTTCTTCGCTCTGATTTCGAGGCAGAGCAGCAGTTGAATTTCACCACTCAGTAAGCAAAGCCTGTAGAATTAGGCGGCAATTGGGGAACGGAGTGTTTTAACACTAGGTTCCCTCTACTTACCCTGTTATATGCGGGATACAGAGTGACGACACGACGTTCTTATACAATAAAATGGGAAATTGCGTCAGTTAGTTGGTTATTGGCACTATTGATAATTTTATGGCTTAATTATATTTACAAATACAACTGGCACGTAGCGCACACACCAGGGTAGGCAGAGGGAACCTAGTGCTAACACTCTGCGTTTCCCACTTTCCCCCGAATTCTGGAGGTGGCGGTGGAGTGGCGTTTTCAACGCCGCTCTTTATGTAAATAAATTCTTCGAGTGGGGATCGAACCCACAACCGTCGCATTGCAGTTACACCCCTGTGCCGCTGCGTCACGACAGCTTCCGTCCGTAAATAATAATTATGATATCGATAATTTAAAAGTAATGTCTACTTCCTGTTATACTTACTAGGCCGATCCACCCCCATCTCGCTTCACTAAAAAAGATGGAATCATATTGAAATTTATATTAAAAAAGCAATTTTTTTATATTGAAATAGTTAGTTATGATCATAGAAATTAATTGCGTCTATTTAAAAAATGCCCTAAAACACTTTTTGTCTTTATTTAAGCCTTCTTACATAAATAAATTTGATAAATTTTAATTTTTTTTTCAAATTAATTTCTACTTTATAATTTTAATTTTTAATTTTAGGTGAGAAATTTAGAAAATCCTTAAAATTTTTATATCGTACTATGTTGAAACGGTTTTGTACGGTGTTATTGCGTTGAATATATCTATTAGTGATGTATATAAACATTGAAAACACAAACTTTTGATAGATTTCGTATCCGACAAAAGCTACAACTTGTAATTACGTAAATACCAGCATTCGCCAATAAAAGTTCTATTGTTGTTCCCATTGACAGAAACAAATAGTACAACTTACGCCGTACCCTAAAACTGTTTACATAGAAAACTAGATAGGAAAGTGGATTTTATTATACTAACTCTATTTATTTTCACTTTACGCAGAGAAATAAATTTTTTAGCCCTTCCATACATTTACCACAATGGTTTTACTTTAATTTATGATGCAAATTACTAATGTATATGAAAATATATCTTTTTTTTTTGTCATTTCCATTAACTCTAACTCAATGCTACTGTTTCATAGTTTGAAGTTTTGCCCGCAAACGTGGCCACGAAGGCGTACAACCGCGTCACTATTAATTAATATTATCGTTCAATCTTTGTTTACTTGTTTACTAAATTTGAGTGGATCCATTATTTTTTTGTCTTTTATATAATTAAGTATTTTTTATATTTCAAAGTATTAATACACACTTCAGAAAAATAAATATTTGTTCTAAAAACGTATTAAAATTTTAATGTAGCGGGATTTGAACCCGTATGTTTATCGTTCATATGGATATCGTTCATCCACTTACACCACTTCGCCCCGTTCTAACAAGCTACGTCGAATGTCTTAAATTTATTTATTATTGTATATAATATTGTATATATATATTGATTATTGTCAAAGTAAAAAGGATTTTACTTTGTATTATTATTTTTTTAATATTTCCCTAACAAAAAAAATTGTAACTACCTGTGTTGCTGCCACAAGAACAATATATAATTAGATGCTTTAGAAGTCGTGCTCGTGCATATATGATAACGCTCTCCGGATTATTAGACGACTCGAAAATCTTTACATAATAAAAAATCACTCTTGACTCTATAATTACGTGGTGGCGAGATGGAACAGCGTCGGACAATACACAATGGTTGTTGGTTCGATTTCCACTATGTTTAATAATTATATTAATTTCTTTGTTTTGGTAACGAGGCAAAAGGCAGCGTTGAGTTCCGCTACTTAACACGTAATGCCTCCTGATTTAGACGAAAAGTGGGGAGTGAAAGTATTTTTATGTGAACTCTTTAAATTAATTTTTATAAAGAATAGACGGTAATGAACGAGCAAGTTTGGAAATAATTTAAAGTATTATAAAAGCATTTGGAAAAATTATTTAACTTAAATTTACTTACAAAGTTTTGATTTATGTATATTTTACTTTGATATAAAATTTATATTAAGATAAATATAATATAATGTAATTTCGAAATATAATATAAATATAATAGAAAGCTGTTGTGGAGCAGAGGCACAAGCGTGTGACTGTACACGCAACGGTCGCGAGTTCGATTCGCAATCGAGGGATAAATATTTTATATTTAAAAATATATTTGAAAAAATATTTTATAAGAACATATTGAAAATTTACTATTTCATATTAATATCGCTATCTAATTTTATTAAAATAACATCAGGGAAAATATGAAAATTGAAATGAAGTTATGATAAATATATACCTGAATGTATTTTCATTTGTGGTTTTATTAAAAGATGGTGGAATCTGCTTTCACAGTAATAATAATTGATAATTAATATTAATTGGTACTCACCCGGTACGTAGGGGAACCCGGGAACCTAGTATTAAGACACTTCGTCTCTGTTCTCCATCATCTGCCCGATTTAGAGAAGTTGCGTATTATGTAGTGGAACTTAACGCCGCGCCTTTTCTCGCCAGTCAACCAACACGTGTATAAACGCTGAAATGCGCGAAAATAATCTATCTACAACCTTTATTTGTAAAAGATAATGTAGGTACAAAAATATATCGCTTCATATGTTTACGATTTATGTTTCAAAATAAATATATCCCGAAACAGGATTTGAACCTGTGAAAAATTAATTAACTCAAAAATTGATTCAATGAAAAAAATCTTAGAAAACCAGAACAACGCTATTTAACCAAACCTTTTAGCTTTAAAACTCAACTTGGAGTATTTTTTTCGCTAATTATTTACAGCTGTACGGAAGCGCTGCCTCGGGAGATTGTGTAATAAGATATTTTGTGATCTCATTTATTAATTTTCGTCCCTCATTATTCTACTTTCCTGGTAAAATGTTTCTGTTTGTACAATTTGCTTGCATTTCGGTGCTGTTCTTGGAAAAATATATTTATGTATTTTTATATTAGCGGGACACGGAAGGATGTTAATGGAAACGGAGTGTTTAAACACTAGGTTCGCAGGTCTAAAAGATAAAACGAAATCCTGTTAGCTTTCCATTCTAAGGCATTGTGTTTTGAGTGGCGAAACTCAACGCCGCGCTGTACCAGGGCAAAGAAATGAAAAAAATAAATACTTCATTACCTTGATTGAGAATTGAACCCACAAGCGTCGCGTTTACAGTTGTACACCCCTTCGCCACAACGACCTCACGAATATTTTGAAAGGAAATTTTAAATTTGGGCGGAAGCAGAGAAAGGACACTCCGTAAGACGTCGATGACAGACAATACATATACAAATTATAGGGAATAAAATATGAGTCTCAAAATAAAGTAAAAGAATAATAAAATATAATAAATTATGTGAATAAAATTTGAAAGTGACACTTAAAGTGCAAATGCCACTCGGTGACCTAAAAGTCAAATTTTGCATAGTTCATGTTTAACAAAAGTAAGAGAGATATGAACCGACATTAACAGAATATATTTATCTTAAAATAAAAAATATTTGGCTTTGGAAGCTTTTTGGAAGTTTGAAGGCTTTGTTCTCTCATTGTTTAAGGTTCTCTCACTGTTTGTATCCAATATTAAGTAACTATCAAATCGGTGGTCTAATGATATTCGCCGGATTGAATTCCATAAAATTTAAACAGTAGTTTTTTTTCCTAAGCTTATATTTTTAACTTTGGGTAGGCTGAAATGTAAATTAAACACTCCGTTCTCTATTTTCCGTCCAATTTTTGAGACATGGCGTGTTGCGTGTCGGTACTCCAAGTTGCACAGACACAAGATCAAAGATACTAAAAGAACTGATGTCCCCGAGTTCTCTATCTACTCTACCTACTTCTCTAGATAGAGAAAACCCACGTCACATTTACAATCAGACCCTGTACGGCTGAGCTACGACTGTAATTTTAATAATATTAATAGAGAAAGGGAAAAAATGTAGTAAAAATAATATTATAACCTAAAGTTCTGGTAATTAGTGGACAAACTTCTTAAAACCTTTAGTAAAACTTTTAAGAGATATTAAGATCTTATGAAAGTTTTATAAATGTAAAAGTATTATTTGCTTTAATGCGCTCACAAAAAGACAATGTAAAATATTTATTACTTTTTCGCCTTATCCCGTATCCCGCAAGGTAAGCTGAGATAGCCTAGTGCTAAAACACTCCATTCTCTATTTTTCGTCCAAATTCGAAACATTACATTTAGAGTGATGTTACTTTATTACTTAGAAAAAATTGTTGAGCCCGTCGTAGCGTAAGAATACAAGTGTGCAACTGTAAACGAGAGTTGTGTGTTCGATTTCCACTCGAGAGAATGATTAAATAATTTTCATATTTAAATTAATTTCTTCTCTCTAATACCGCGGCAAAGCGCGGCATTGAGTTAAGCCACTCAAGCGCAATGTCTCAAGAACGAGAAGAGTGCGAGAAGACATTTCCAATCACTCTTCTGCGAGAAGAGTGATTGGAAATGTCTTAACACTATGTATCCAGCCTTGCTTCGCTATATTTATATATATATTTATATATATATATATATATATATATATATTTGGCAACCATTACAGTTTTGTAATATAAATTAATCGAAGGCGTATTATAATAAGCTTTAAGCCGTGCTCCATTCCCGATGGCACCGCAGGCAGATGAGCATTCATCTCAAACGTTAATCTATTCACGGAGAACTCAGAAGTGAATCGACATGAAAACTAAATTGAGAAACGGAAATAAATAGAATAGAATAGAATAAACACTGCCTATGGATGTTTATATAATTGTATTTATATTTTATTGAATTGAATGTATGGCTTAGCGGTCGTGGATTCTCAAGAGGCGTGGGTTTAAATTATGCGTGAAACTATAAATATGTTACAAATATTTGCATTAATCATTATTATTATATAAGAGTCCAGTCGTGCTGCAGCGACAGAAAGCGTGACTGTAAACGGGACCGGTTGTGGTTCTCTTTCGTTCCCTACTCAATGTTCCCAGAGTACGGCAAAATTAGAGAATGGAGTGTCTTAGATTCCCTCTGCCTACTCTGCTGTATGTGAGATGCAGCGTGAAGCTGATTTCATTTGATTTATTTTACACTTTTAATTAATTTTAATTTCTTCTGCACTGGTGGCGAAGTAAAACGCGGGGTTAAGTTTCGCCACTCAACACGCAACTTCAGAATTTGGCGTAAAATAAGAAACGGAGGACTTTAACATCAGATTCTCTATGCTTCCCTCCTATAAGCGTGATCAGAACAAACCATCGAGTAAGGCGTTTCCACATAAAACAAGACGTAGGTAGAGCAGATAACCGCAAAGTGCGGGTAGTTCCACCGTTCAGGTGCAATGGCACGCGGCTAACGAGCGCGCAATCTGCATATCGGGAACCAGCTACGGACGCCGCTCTGTTGTGCTTATCTAACTAAAGTTAGATTGTAGATAACGTGTAAGGTGTAGCGTGTTTCTTTGTTTGGAAGGTTTTTTTTTACTATATATCCTTGTGGGTTCAATTCCCACTAGGAGACCTAGAAACCACTTTCGGATAAAGGTGCCTTACTATTTGTGTCCCATCTCCCATGTGTAAGATCTCCCGGACGCTCAAGGAAGCGCTGCTTGGATATCATGATACAGGGCATGAGATGACCAAGAGATTGTATATTGAGTGGTGGAACTCAAAGTCAAGTTTCAACAGAGTTTTCGGAGTATATATTTCGGAAATATAAATATAATTCCTCTAAACTGAATTAAAACCTACAAACGCCCCACTTTTTCCAATTGGCACCACAATGGCCTCAATTTTGAACGCAACTTGAAAATTTATACGTGTGCATACTCGAATATTTTAAAAAGTACTTATGCAGTGAAACGCGACTAACGAGCCCGTTGTATGCATATGAGGTGTGGCGCAGTCCCGATAATTGGCTTGCTTTTCTGATTGTCTGTATCTGCTACGTGCAGCTATAATATGTATTTGAAATGTATAATAATTTTTTTATTCTTCTTTTTATTTCCCAAGCGGGAATAGAACCTACAACGTCGTATTAACAGCAACACGCCAAGACAACCTTCGAGACTTCATCTCTTACGTATCTAATATTCAGGCACTATATAAGCTATATCACCATTGTATAAATTAATAGGTATATTCTTCCTTATAGTATATATAATATACTTCCAATTAGGTGCCCAGAGGTGCCATGGCTCTATAAAATTGAATTTTAACACAATATTACGTTACCTCCACACCTTTGGGCGTCAACCGTATAAAGTTACGAGCTGCGATAATTAAGCCGAATGCTTTAAATAAGGTTTAAAGAAAATTCTAAGTGACGACAAGTATACGGGCTTTTAATAATATAGCAAAGACCTAAATCTTGCTGGCTTGTGCTTGAACTTGTGTATAATAATTATTATTATATGGTAAACAAAGAAAGGTTAAGAGTTAAGGCACTACAATTTTTTTATGTATTGCGGACTTGCGAAATTGCAACTGGCGAAACTCAACGCCGCGCTTTGTCAACTAAAAAGAGGAAATGAAAATATTTTAAATTATAACGAGCTACGACCGTGTTAGGTGTTTCTGGTAAAACACTGTCACGTACTTAAATAAAATGCAAAAGTCATTTAAAAATTTCATGTGAAATATTCAAATTTTGGAAAATTTAACTGTCAGTCATTTAGTCTATGTCATGCTTCTTTTATTTATTATTATTTATACCGTACTATACACGAATACTAATTATTTCTAAATTACTTTCTTGTCACCTTGAAATGTATATATTTATATTAAGATTAATTATACATTCATTATTATCTGTACAAGGACTCTAAACAATTTTGTGACGCAGCCTTTTAATTTCATAAAATATAACATCCTACGAAATAGCCGTGTTGTAAATGACAATGCCTTCAACAAAATGGCGAAGTAATCTTGTAAAGGAACGTAATAACACTTAGGTTCCCTGTATATGACCCGGTCGTGAGAGGGGTCGTAATAAATTTAGGTTCCCTTGTAATAAAATAGCCCCTCAATGTGGTATCAGCGTCAACTACCACTAGTGTTAACGGTCTTAAGGATGTCAGGTCTGCTTAGAACGATTTACTAATAACCGTTTTGAAAATTGTTCCTTTATGTAGCGCCGTTAAGATGGGCCTGAATCGTTTTCTTCTTTTTTTTTTAGTTTCACGCTGTATCCCGCATGTCGCAGGCTAGGCAGAGGGAGCCTATTATTACAACTTTTTTCAGATATTCGCGAGGCATTAAGTGTTGAGTGGCGGAGCTTCACGCTACGCTTTGCTCGATACCAGAGCGAGGATATGAGAATCGAACCCTCAACCATCGTGTCTACTGTCAGCGCTATTCCGCTTCACTAAGAAAGCTTCTATAGTTGTATAATATTATTTTTCTAGATCCGCGTAAGACATTCATGCACAATGTGGTCCATACGTGGCGTAGCGATTGTAAACGCAACAGTTATGAGTTCGATTCCCGCTCGCGGTAATGATATATTAAACTCAAGTATTCAATGTCTTGATATGAAACGAAATGTCTTAACACAGGGTTCCCAGGTCCCTTCTATCTACTCTGATATGAGCGAGATAGAGAATAAATAAAGAATATATTTTTTGAAAAATTTCCAGGTTCATAATTTATACAGCTTCATATTCTTGTCGTTTTTCTTAACTCCAAGGCTGAAAGTGTAATCGAGGGTGTCATATTCAAATTATATTTAAATTTTCTCAAACGGATATTTCTTTTCACGCAATCGAGTGGCAATTAGAGGATTATTGATTTTTTCGAGGGACGCTGGCTATTTATTATAATAGAAAGAATCTCTTAGAAACATTATTGAATAATTATTTTCTATTTGAATTAATTTATATGTGGCCTTAAGCTATTATTATTATTCTGTAATTTAGAATATGATATTAGTATTGTCGTTGTCGTATGAAATGTCGATATTAAGTTAACATTGTATTTATGAAATTATATGGCAATGAGATACTTCTGACTTCAACACGATGGTCGTTCCAATGTCTCAAATTCGAACGGAAAGTGGAGTGATGGTGAGTGTGTAGACACTAGGTTCTCTTTAGGAATTTCTTTACTCTCTATACTGAATAGAGAGTGAAGCTACCGAATTAAAAAAAAAACTAAATAATATTTATTTCTCTACTAACTTATTAGTTTAAGCGTTAAAATGTCTTTTATTAATGTATTCTTATATTTATGATTCACTTTTTCTCCGATAAGCTATTTAAAATTTCATTATATTTCGATTGTCAAGTTGTCATTTTAAGTACTACGTTTAAATTGTAATAGTTGTAAAACCGGACAAAACATAACGTGTACAGTGTTTATATTTAAACAATTATCAGAAAAAATTATATTTGCATTGAATATATAAATTAATAAACTGTAATAATATTTATTATTTTTTATAATTTAATAGCCAGAAGAAATTAATGAATAAACCATAATTGATTCATCACAAAAAAACCAACGAAATTTTTATGTTCAATATAATATTACTCACTTTTCATACGCGAAGATATCTTCATACTAGATTTATTTCTGACACGAAATACTGAATCGGTTTCATTTATATAATATTATTCAAAGTGAAATATAACTCTACTTGATGTGGGTTGGGTTGTAAGTTATTACCACCTGCAAAGACCCATATTATCGGGTCGAAAACTAGAACTAGCCGAGCAAAGCAGAATATTTGTATGATCTCTTTGAAATGTGTTTTTTAGGTTCACGTTGTAACCCGCAGGGTACGCAGAGGGAACCTAGAAACCTAGTGCGAAGACACTCCGTTCCCAATATGACATTTTCGTTCCCAAATTTACGTCGAATTCTAGAGACGATGCCTGTTGAGTGGCAAAACTCTATGCCGCGTCTTATTTCGTTACCATTGGAGTAAATAAAAATTATTTTTCTCGAGTAGGGATCTCCCTACTTATGTCTTGTAAAGCTTAAAGTACGCGTGCATTTTTTTAGCTTCTTGTTTTTCTTGCCAGAAAGGAAACGTAAAGAATAATGAGGATGTTATATAAAAATAAAAACTAGTCAAGCTTACTTACGTAGCCAAAGCTCATCCGAAACCGCACTTGAATTTGTTTTTTTTTCCTGAACTACTATAGTACTACACATAGATGCTAGCTGCCATATTTTAAAACTCTACGTTAACCAGAAGCACCCTATTAATTTTGATTCCCTTTATAGCGTAGAAACTCGCGTTGTTTACTATTTAAGGCTATTGTTTTTTTTTTTTTAATTTAACTACAAATGTAATTACTAGGTAGTACTACCTAATAATTCTAGGTTTACCGGAAGTCTCCTATTAATTTTCATTCCCTTTATAGTGTGGAAGTACGCATTTTTTGCTATATAAACACCCATATCCTTTTTTTTAATAAATGTAGAAATACATTTTTGTCAGTAAATCGTGGGGCAGGACATCTAGGTATATTTGAATTTCAACACGATATCTGCAAGCATTCCTGAGATAAAAGCTCTTGACAGACAGACAGCAAAAGGTTCCATTTGTTCCTTTAAAGATGCGGAATCCTGAAAATTGCGTCAATATTAACAATTCCTAGCAATACGACTTAAATAATTAATTTCCCTTAATGAGAACCGAACCCACATCTATCGTGAGCGCCAAGGCCTCATGATTCGTTGTAATTCTTATTTATAAAAATTTTACTGTGAAAATTTCGACAGAACGTATAAAAAAATGTAATTTGTTAAACAATGCCAAAAATCATTTTTCCAATCGAATCGAAAACAGATATTATGTTGCATATTACATTACGCGCCACTTGGCATCTCCAGGTTATTGTATCTTTCCTCGGACCTCTTTTACACCGTAGCGTCTTATCGGTTTTGCTTAACACTTTTTCTTCTTATTTTTTAATCCACACGTCTCTCTCGGGGTTCGCGTTATATCTCACACATAGCAGTGGGAACCTGAGAACCTAGTATTGAGACACTGTTCACATTAAAACAGTTCCGTCCCCCACTTCCCGCCAAAATTTGGTGGCGTTGCGTGTTGAGTGACGGGGTTCAACGCCGAACTTTTGTGTCCACACCAAAGCTAAGAAATGAACATATAAAAAACCGCCTGTCGCGTTACCAGTCACAAGCTGTTAGACTATGAGATAGCAAAAGTGTGATTTTTCAAGTTTTTGGATATGTTCATCTTGCCCATTAAATTATTTTAGTTTCGAATATATATAAAATAAAATTATTAAATCAGCTTCACACTTTATCCCATATACATACAGCAAGACAGGCATAGAGAACGCAGTGCTGAGACACTCTGCTCTCCACTTCGAATACAATAAACGTTATAATGTCTGGTTTTTTTATGTGTGGGCATTTTTAAAGGAAAAAATAATATATAGATACGGTGTGATATTTGACGTCTACGTGTAGCTCTACAAGTAACGCATTATAGGCACAAAGGGTGCCCGCCGTTTTATAGAATCATAATTGTATATTTTAATAAAAATTGTATATAACTAAAAAATTATATTATAAGGAAATATTGGGTAAAGATTGTATTGGAAAATGCGCTATAAAATCCTGATTCTTCCTTTTTAGTGTTCTACCCTTGAGATGGAGTCTTGAGCTCAGGTCGAATTCGTGTTTTGATTAAACCAATTCTATTTCAAATTACGCCGAAATTTTACGTTACTTCCCCTTAATTGAATTGTAAATAACCTTGTTTAAAGGAAACATTTAAGATATTGTTATGGTAACGTGAGTTGTTTTCTTTTTTCAGCTTCACGCTGTATCCCGCACACAGCAGAGTAGACAAAGGGAACCTCGGTGTTAAGACACTCTGTTCCCCACTTTCTGCCGTATTCTGGAGGCATTGCGTGTTGAGTGGCAGAACTCAACGCCGCGCTTGGCCTCGACACCAGAGCGAAGAGAAATGGAAATATAAACGTAAAGAAATATTTCACTTCCTCGAGTGGGAATCGAACCCACAACCGTCGCGTTTACGGGCGACACCCTTGTGCCACTGCGCCACAACGGCCTCAACGTGAGTTGTTAATAGTTATTTTTTTTTTGTTATTAGTAATTAAAAATATTTGTCAAAAATTTACGTAGTTCTTGTCATTCTTTTCATCTCTTCATTGCATGAATTAAATTACTTTTTTTAAATAAAAAACAAAATCTCATATTAAAAATGTATCTCGTTTACAGTTTAACAGCTATTTACTTCGTGTAGCATGTGTCTGTAATAATATATGACGCGTCTGCTCGCTGCTGTGCAACGGCTTGGAATAACAGGAGTGCATACTGCTATAGGAAACATACGGGCCGAAAAAACAACTAAAAAACTTATTATTTATATATTTTCCAATAATTATTGATTAGTATTATTTTAAAATAATTGTTGCAAACTTGAAATTTGGCATGTAGGTAGGTTGCAATAGTAGGGAAGAACTAAAAGAGATAGCGTATGGCATAGTAGTAGTAGTAATAGTCAGATCGCATGGACGGTCTCCAAAAGGCGCGGCTTCAAATCCCGCTACGTTCCATTTTTTTTACGTTCTCTTAATGAGTATAAAACGAAAATAATTTTATATAAAGTCATTTCTAAGTAGCGCGCGACGACTACTACATTATAAGTACTTATATTTCTTTTCAAATCTTTAACTGCAGTGTAACGACGAAAGACGGGAATACGTTAGACGAGCCACTTATAGATAACCCATCTTACATTGAATTTCCAACATTAATAAATGACTATTTTATATTTAACTTTTTTTTAAAATGTATTCAAAGTTTTTTAGAATTAAATGGAAAGTTACATTTATAATTTATTTTGTCTGTGGTAAATGAATCAATACATTATTGTTTATGAGGAAGTCTGGATTATAAACGCGACGGACGTGTGTTCAATTCCAATCCGGGGAAATAAATTGTTAAAACAAAGCGGGATAGACAGAAGGAAACTTGTGTTAAAAAACTCTCCATTCTTCACTTTCTGTCCAATTGTCGGAGCGTTGCGTGCTTAGTAGCGGAACTTAACCCTGGATTTTGCCTGATGCCGACCTTAAACACTTATTTGCTGAAACAATAAGCAGCTATATGAAATCTCTTAACACTCAGTACTCTATTTTCCTTCAATATATATATATACACTTTTCTCTTTCTTATTCTCTCCTTGGCTTTCACGCTTTATCCCGCTGCGGATAAAGCGTGGCACTAAAAAAATTACTTGTTCTATAAAAATCAGCTACACTCTTTACTTCAAACCTTTACAATAAGACGTACAGCCTTCACCTGTAGTTGATTAAGAGCGAAGACGGCAATATAATATCTCGTCTCACTTACATTCCTTATTAAATTTCGTTTTAATAAACAAGTTGTGTCAATCGTGTCAAAATTTATGATGATATTTGTATAGAAATACATATATGAATTACCAATTATAATATCTGTGAATATCGCTTCATCCAAAAATTACGGGACAGAAAGATAGAATTTCGCACTGAAACCTGCAGACAGCAAGGTAGGCAAAGAAAACTTAGTATTCGTTAGGTATTGGAGGTACTAGAGGTACTGGAGGTATTGGAGGTACTGGAGGTACTGGAGGTATTGTTTGTGATGAAACTCGACGCCGCGGTTTTCGAAGAATTTTAAATTTGAATAATATTTGATTTCCTCGAGTAGAGATCGAAGCCTCAACCAATTTACAGCCACACACTTGTGCTCCAGGACTGGCCTTAATTATAATGATATATTTTGCTACTCAAACGTCGCCTCGTCCGCTTATTATACTAATGCCATATTATACAAAGACTTAACTTAAATTGTAAAGAATATGTGTAATTCAGATATAAAAGCAATATTTCTGTAAGGTTTCATCCAAATCCTTTGATTTTTTACATCAAAGTAGAAAAAACAACCTTCCTAAAAAATTGCACTTTTGTAATAT
Organism: Heliconius aoede; assembly: GCA_037355905.1. NCBI lineage: Eukaryota > Metazoa > Arthropoda > Insecta > Lepidoptera > Nymphalidae > Heliconius > Heliconius aoede. Next base: position 825,025 of record JBAIZZ010000249.1, on the reverse strand, counting down.
TAGTAATCAGCTTCATGCTATATCCCGCGCATAGCAGTGTAGGCAGAGGAAACTGAGTGTTGAAACACTCCGTTTCCCATTTTTCACTGGATTTTCGTGGCATAGACGAATCCTCTAAGGGTTCCGTATTTTCCTTTTAAGGTACGGAACACTAAAAACAGCGTGCAGTCAAATCTATAAAAGATTATATATACATAAGTAAAAGTATTTTTTATACATCATAAATGTAATTAATTTAATACAACCGCTTAAACATTTCCCGCAGAGCCAACCATGTTAAATTATATATGTAATTTATAGTGCGGTTCACAAATTAATTAAATTTACATACTCCTACCAATGTACGTGCTTTTATTAAATGAAATAACTGTAATATCCTAAAAAAATAAATATCAGCTTCACGCTGTATCCCGCACACAGCAGGGTAGGCAGAGGGAACCTAGTGTTAAGACAATCCATTCCCAATTTTTCGAGGCAACACCGGGCTTTTTGTCTTGAAGTAAGAGCGAGGAAATATTATTTATATATTAACATCATCAGTTAAAGTTTTCCAATTCAAAATATTCTTCAGTCAAATAGACTTTACAACCATGTTTTAATTTTTGGAATGAAATTAGGCTATCACAGGCTCGGAAAGCAATTCTGCTAAGAAAAACAATCATATATTTTGTTTTAACTTCACGCTGTTTCCCACATGCAGCCCGAAAGGCAAGGGAGCATAGTGCTAAGACACTCCGCTCTTCACTTCTGCCGCTTCTCGTTAGCAGAGGTGAAAAAAGAAAATATTACATATTTTACTTCCTCAAGTGAGATTTGAGTTATTAATATATTCAATATAAAATATAAACAAAACGTCTATATTACAGAAACTACAGTAAAAACAACGTTAAAATAGACGGTTATTGAATACTTCAAATACAAATCCAGTTATTTTATGAAAAGCGCGAGCGCGAATCCATTGAAGCGCGCAATAGTTGAATTTTTACTAGATTTTATATGTGGGGGCCGTGCACAGTTTTGTCTAAAACTTTTAAATTTATTTTTGTGCCTTTCTTGTTTTTTTATTTCGAAATATATTTCAAGCAAAGTGAAGTTAGTGACATCAAAATCAAATATTATTTTTTTCTAATTTGTAGATTACCACTTGTGGTCCAGGGCCCCAAGTGTGTGATGTGAAGGGGCTGTGGGTTCGATCCCCACTCGAGGTTATGAAATATTTATTTAACTTTACATTTTCATTTTCTTCGCTCTGGTGTTGATGCAAATCGCAGCGTTAAGTTTCGCGACTCGCCACGCAATGCCTCATACGACGGAAAATGGAGAATTAAGTGTATTAACACTATGATTCCTCTGCCTACCCTGCTGTGTACGCGATACAGCGTGAAGCAAATTCTCTTTGTTGCAGAAATATTTGGATTCGAACGTCGTGATAAGAATTAGTGTTAGCTAACTCTATATATGTAAGTATATAGCGCAATTGTAATTGGGACCGTGCCCACCCCAGTAAACTCTGGTGGCCAATCCGGAACTATTATCAATAAAAAATACCTGAACACTCAGTAAATAACGAAAGAAGGCCCTCACAGAAAAATATCTTTAAATACTTTATTGAGCATTCAATAATATAAACACCGTATATATGGAGGCCACCTGTAGAGAATTTAGATTAAAGTCATACTAAAGAGTGACACTTGCCAGTACGGATTTATTAACGAATCTAATTTATTAATTATAATCAAATTCGGTATAAGCATTTGGTCTTTACGTTAAATTGTAATATATAGCATAAAACATACATGTATAATGTATATATTACGTCGCGCAGGGTAAAAACATAGGATTTTTATTAGCTTCATATTGAGATATTTTACATCCACAAAAATACTTTCCTTGAAGGAAAACAAATCCCTTGCCTAATTTCCGAAGAAATGAAAATATTATATATCTAAATTAAAAATATATGTAAAATCCATCAAATTAAATATGAATCATTTATTCAATCATAACTCGAATCATAATTTCTCCTGCCATGTCCCGCAAACGGGGTGTCGTAAGTATCGAAATACCTTCGAACTCTTCGATCCCCTTCTGCACGAGCGTACACCTCTTTCCCCAACTGCTCAACCAAATCTATAGTTGCATCACTTATTATTATTTGTTGTGTGAGGCCGAAGAAGTTACCTTCGGTATCTAGAATATTTGATTCCTGAAAATTATCGTTTTTGATTACAGTAATATGACAAAAGGAGGAAAAGAAAGAAAAAATATGTTTTGCGAGTGTAATATATTTCTATAGCCTTAACATTTATAAATCAACATAGCGTTGTTAAGGGCATTGGTAAAAAATATATGAACAATTTGAAATCTCAATCAGATCATTAATTCTAGTCTAGTCTATGCAGAGATGAATTAAGAGTTATAAAGTTGACCTCAATTTAAGCCCATTTTCAGGGAAAAAAATAGAAATAAAAACTATTCATATTCTCGTGGATTATGATCCAGGACACACAGTTGCACAGCCTCTCTTGGCCGCACCTTCTGCTCAACCTACTGAATGCGGGAAAGAGCGTGAAACTAACAAAATGAAAAAAAAACAAACTGCCACGTAGTAAATACGTATGTAGTACAAACAAACAAAGACGTATATATATAATAAATATTTAAATAGTGAATAAATAGAATATGACATATTTCATTAGAGCTTACCACAATAAATAAAACACTGTATAAAGTGCAAACAACAACATATATTCTAGAGAAGTGCATTACAAAAAAAAAATCATATAACATTATAAAATAACATGAAAATATATTTTTTTGTAAGTAACCCATACATTTTATTACATGAAACTGTGATAAGGCTATAAAAACTATTATCGACACAGTTTATAGAGGTAGTCGTGGCGCTGGGGCACAAGGGTGTGACTGTAACGCAACGGTTGTGGGTTCGATCCTTTATTCCTTCCCCCTGGCACCAAGGCTAAAGGGACAAACATGGGCAGACGGACACTGTGAGGCTTTTTTTATTAAGTACTTTAAATTTTAACGAGTTAATAAGTTTCGAGGAATGTAGACTGGCGAAGACTTAACTGCCCTTGGTCTTTGACACAAACCATTAGTGTTGTAAATATAGAGATTCTTCCATAACAAAAAAATTAAATTATCGCACAATAAATGTATAAGTACTAAAATCTACTGTTATTTATATTTTTTAACCAACTTGTAAGTAATCAATAAGATTATTTTTTTGTTTGTTTTCTCAGAAGTTTCGACTGAGTGAACCGATTTTAATGATTTTTTTTTTATTTCAAAGCTTGTGCTTCCCGTGTGGTTAGCCATGAGAAAATCACATAAGTTCTAAATTATTTCAAAAGATAGTTTGTAGAGATGCAGGAAATAAATTGGGTAAAAATAATATTTTAAAAAATATTTTATTAATAGTATCCGTAATACTTGTACCAAAAGCATTTATCATTTATTCATAATTTTAAATATATATTTTTTTCATTGCCAAATTTATGCTATATATATAAATTTTCAAAATAAAAACATTGTCTCCAATCTCTTTTTTTAATTCCAAAAAAATATAAAGCAATATAATAATAATAAAAATTAATTAATCAGTTACAAATTTAAGACGTTAGACATTTGAAGGTTTCATTTTTTTTTATTAATTTAGTTTTCAAAGAAAAATTATATAAGGAAAACTTCTTCATAAACCATGGATTGACTGTGAGAGGACTACTGACAAAATATTTCATATATAGTACAATCGCCGAGTTTTGGCCACCATAAAGTTAGGCTTTCTGGAATTTTGCTCATTGTTCATACAACTAATATTACTTCAGGGCGGCCACGACTCATCGACCATATTCTATATAATTATTTATTAATAAAACGCTAGCTCTGAACAGTTAACAATGTGTTCGCGTATTGGAACTCAGGACTGTTTTCATATTCGGACATGTCGAGTGCTACTTCACAGCTCTCTCGTACAACGGGGCGTGGGTCGTTAAGGTACCTGTAATACATAAAACAATATTTTTTTTTATATATTTATGCATGAAGTTTCATTTGGCAGACTGAATGTAGATTGATGCAGTAAGTGGGGAATGGACGTGTTTTAATGGATAGTCCTAACACCAGGCTCCCTCTGCCGTACCCTCTGTCGTGGTATGAGCGGTATTCAACAGGAAAACCTATAACTTATTTATATAAAAAACTTATTTGTTTCAAAAAGATATATTACCGAAATGCTAAAAAATTTATACAGTCATGTACAAATGCACTACACATCAGTTTATATGAGTACCAAAATCACATAACCCAGGCTCTTGCTTTAATTGTTTATAAATATTCAAAACTATATCCAAATTAGAGGTCAGTCATGACGCAGGGAACGAGTGTGACAGTGCAGTGGATTTGATGCCTACTCAAGGAAATGAGATACTAACTTCAAATTTATATTTCTATTTCTTGGCTCTGGCGACGAGGACAAGCGCTGCGTTGAACTCCGCCATACGCAATGCTTTCAATTCGGCGGAAAGTGGCGAATGGAGTGTCTTTACACTAGGTTACCTTGCTGTGTGCGGGATACAGCATAAAGCAATAAAAAAATTATATCCAAATTAAGTAGTAAAAAATTATGTGATATGTATAATAAATACCTTTTAAGTACTTCTGTGCATTCATCAGTCGCTATTGAACCTAAAGCCTCAGCAGCTTCATGTCGAACCATCTCATGTTCAGAAGTATCTTCCAAAGTTTTTTTAAGGAAAGGTACACTTCGCTCATCTTGCATTTGACCAAATATGAAAGCCACTTCATGTCTGAACAGAGCACTGCTTGCTTTAAACCCTGTAAAATGTATAGAATAGAATAAAATATATTTGTAATTCATTATACATTTAGGAAATGAAAATATAAATATTAGGGGAAAATCTTTTAATATTTTTCTACCTACTGTAGTGGCTATAGAGTTTATGATTGAATGTATCAATCTGTTGGAAAGTACAGTAAAAAAAAGAGGTCCGACATGATTGTTTGCTAAGTTAACTTATTCAAAAACCATTCAAGTTAAAGTTCCATTTCAAATAATATATCATAACATTCACAATTATTTAATGATTATCACAAATTAATGGATGAAATTATTTCATGAGAGCAGAGAAATAAATATATAAAATATTCATTCACACTATGAAGAATTGAATGCACCACCATAATTTGAAGTTATATTATAATAATTGTAAATAAATACCTTCTCCCAAAGCATTAATACTTTCAGTTGTGCCCAAATTTCTCAAACTAAACATGGCCCTGTATCTATCAAACAATAATTTATTTTCATCCATCATTATTTTCTTTAATTTTCCTACATTTAATTCTTCACTGGGAGGGGCAGGATCTATAGATGCATAGCGACTTTGTGATAAATTTTGTTTTAAACTTTCTTCTTCGAGCCATTTCAATCTTTGTAGTGCTATTTGACACGTCTCAGCAACTTCTATTGCCGGGTCATTTTGATATTTCTGTAATAATGATTGAAGGTCTGGATCACCTATGGCCCCAAGAGCTTCACCTGTAATAAGAGGAAAATAAAATTATTTTATTAACATTTAATGTGTTTTTATTTCGATATAAATATTACTTGTTTTTAATTTAGTGACCTACTGGCCTTTTTATTTTCCCACATATAATAGTCAAGGCAGAGGGTTCCTATTTTTAAAGCAGTATTCTTCAAATATTGATTTGAAAAGATTTATCAGAAATTGATGTTGCACTTTGTCTACTGGATTAGGGTAATAAAAATAATAAATTAATCCTGACTGCAGATGAACTCAGTCTACCAATCACAATGGACTTGATTACTAAATATTAATTAAACTATTTATATAATATTAAAAATTCAAGAAGCTCCAAAGTTTTGTAATATTATTGACAATTCTTAAATCAATAACTAAGTTCTTAAGTTTTAGTTAAGAACTTTAAGTATGTCAAATATTTCTGGCTTATCTATAAACTCAGCTACATTATCTTATACGTGAGATATACATACTGATAGTAAATAGGAACATGCTTACCGGCTTCATGTCGAACTATCGGATCTTGGTTTTTGTCTTCTAAAACGTTTCTTAAAAATGGTATTGCTCTTTTATCCTGCATCTGACCTAAACAGTATGCAAGTTCATGTTTTAAAAGCACTGACTCATCTTTGAAACAATTGTTGATACACTTGATTGCTGTCTCTCCTCCTAAGTTACGTAGAGTAAATAGGGCTCGAAAACGCTCTTTCATAGGTCTCTCTGGATCGTTCAAAACCCGCCCAATATTTTCAATCGCACTGTCGTTAATATTTGTCATTTTTAATTGATATAACCTAATATTAAAATATAAAAACTTTTGTGAAACGTGTGAGCACTTATTTACAGTCCTCTACCAGCCAGAAATGTCACTTTCTGATGTCAATGTCAATTGACAGATTACAATCAACTATGGAGCTGACATTTATATGGATACAATAATAATAAACAGCCCATAGACAATTAATTTACTAAAAACAAAATATATAAAAGTATACTTGTTTTTATTAAGTGTATTATGGTAAATACTTTTTTAATAGAATACCAATGAATTGAACTTTATCCTGTTATGTTTTATAAAATATCAATTATATAATAATATTCATTCCATGTTGTTTTTGTACACATAATAAATTTAAGTACATGTCATGTTATAATATTATTATGTGTTGTTGTGTAATGTATAATATAACATAATTACGTTAATAGGAACAAGTAACTAACAGTCTATGCAAGTATACAATCAAGCTGTAAATATAAGCAACACATCATTAATCAATGTTATTGATAATATGAAGAAAAAACACTACGTTCTTGTTTTGCTTATGCCTTTTTTGTTTTGTATGCAACAAAAAACAGCAAAAAACAAATGATACGTGCAAGTTTTAATGAATGACTTGCAAAGTTTAGTAATAATATTTACATTCCATCTTACTATAAATATTGAACGTAAAAATATTGTATATTTTGATGTCTACAATAGTACTTAATACATGACTACATTATGCATATTATTGACTGGTTTCTTATTAAAAAAAATTAACTTATAAATATTTTGAAACCAGTCGTAGCGCAGGGGCACAAGCGTGTGATTGTGAACGCGACATTTTGCTCATTCTAGTAACGAGGCAAAGCGCGAGGTTGAGACGCGCCACTCAAAACGCCTCCATGCCTATATATACCTCATGTCTCCAGAATTCGGCGGAAAGTGGGGAACGAAAGTGTCTTAGTGGGCTTTCCATGTGAGGAATAGATACAACGTGAAACTAAAAAAATGATAAAAACATTTTGTATAATTGTTTATTACTTTTTTTCTTATTTTGCCTTAATCATTAAACAAACCAACTCACTTTAAGTGTCTACAAACTATGAATATATTATTTTATATAAGTTCAGTGTAAGGCGTTAAAGTTAATTAAATTCTTGTTCTAATAATATTATGCTAATACATACATTGACGACAAAACAATTTACGAGTGTGTAAAGAAATTAACATAATGTATTGAAAAAACACATTCTGTATGAGATTAAAAGAATACCATTATATATAATATATTTTTTAATAATCTTTTTTATTGTTGTATTTATGTTTACATTACGGAGAATCTTACTCTTTCTCTCTTTCTCTCTCTCTGTCTCTCTAGGTTGAGGTTCAAGCGGTTTCGCCAGCTCGTATTGCTTCTAATTATTCATTTGCATAAATGCATTTAACTAACGTGCATTATTTTCGTTTTCTTATAATAATATCATTTCGGAAACATTGTCTATAGCCATATTGAAAAGTAAAGTTTCAGCCTATTCAAGAAAACAGTTAATTATACCAATTTTGTTGAACAACATTCCTCAAAATATTATATCTTAAAATTAAATTAACTTAAATCAGCTTCACGCTGTATCCCGCACAGAGCAGGGTAGGCAGAGGGAACATAGTGTCAACACTGAATTTTGAAGGCTATGCGTGTTGAGTGGCGGAACTAAACGCCGCCCTTTGTCTCGACATCAGAGCGAATAAATGCTGCTGCTAATGCTGCTAATTTCTTCGAGTGGGGATCGAAAGTGCGTCACGACTGGTCTCAAGTAGTATAACTTTTTTAAAAGGCCGATTGAAATAAAACAAACACAATTGTGAAGACTGTAATTAAATTTTCTGAGATTAACGTGAACAAATGTACAGGCAAACAGACGAAAATTTTAAAGTATTATAATATTTTTTGGGGGAACATAATGACCTAATTAAAAGTTTCCAGTAATTTTTTTTCTAATATAATATATCTTCCACATACAGACACCGCTACGATTTTATTATAAATATAGATAGAGAAGCTTATATTATTCTAGTACAATCACATGACTCGGTAAACAATTATTATGTGAAACGAAACAGTAGAATATTATGACTGTTTACTTGAAATGATTATTTTAATTCGTGTCAAACAAGACATTTGTTTGATAAGAATTAAATTAAAATTGGAACATTTTTTCGTCATGTGATCAGCTGTTATAGAAAACATATTATTGCGTGTTACAACGTAAATAAAGATTTTCTTTAAAGGTCATTCCACACTTGGGAAAAGAAAATAATTTTTTTTTTTAGATATCGTGAGATTTTTTTTTAATTTAGCAGGATCTTTGGAAACAGCCCGACGGTTTGACAGTTTTGGGTTCAAATTCCACTACGTTAATTTTTTTCTATATGAATGGAAATTTTATTACTACTATATTTATTAACTAATATTCTTTGTTAAATAATTGATTCCCCATAAAGAACGGAAGTGAAACGAAGTGTCTTAACACTAGCTTCCCAGATACCCTCTACATACTCTGCAAAGCTCTAAAGCATGAAACTAAAAAAGAGAACTCCGCACCTCAGCACAAGTTATACACGGATTTGAACCCGCACCTCAGCACACACATAAGGACAGTCAAGCAGCTTTCTTAAGTACTTATAATAATGCGCATCATGTGAGAATTCTCATATCAATACAAATATACAGTTATATGTTAGTACCGCGACAATCACCTCAGGTATAGCACGCTGATACCACAGTGCAGTACAGTGTAGAATTACGTTGTTTATGTTCACAAAAGTCCACATTGGAGGCAAGGTGAGGTTTATTCTGTCTCACTGTACGTAACACGTAGGTTAATATTAATAATTTGTGACTTATATCTTTATTATTAATATATAGACAGTATATTTCTTAAATGCGACGATGGTGGGTTTCGGTTATTGCTTACTCTGGTAACAAAGTAACGCAGGGCGTTGAGCTCCACTACTCAATGTCTGAATATTTCAATGGGAAGTGGAGAACGGAGTGTCTTAACACTAGGTTCCCTCCGCATACCCTGCTATATCCAGGATTTTATTACTCCAGGAGCACTAATATATATCATACATGCTCTACCATTTATTAAGATTTTTTTTTCATTATTTTATTAGTTTTACTATGAATTTGTAATTTTTGTAACGATATTGTTTTTTTTTTAATAGGTGTAAATAAATACATTTAAAGTAAATAGATACATTTAAAATAGTACGTTTAGTCAAAATTTATTGAACAATTCTAAAATAAAAGGAAAAAAAATATTAAATTCAAATCAATTTATAGGAGCTTAGATATATGTGTGAGGGAAAGTAGAAAGCTTCAAAACGACATATATGTTGTAAATATATGGACATTATGACATAATATTTGAGGCCTTCGTGGAGAAGCGTGACAGTATCTAACTAAAAACGCGTTCCTTGATAGAGATGCTCGGGGGACCCCACAAAGAAATTTTTTTTTTCACTACTCAACACGCAATGACTTTTTATATTGAATGCCAACCACAAGGTTTTTTTTAAAATAATATACCAAAACTCTAAATATGTGCATTACTTTATAATATTATTAAATGTCTGAAATATTTTTAAATTTACAAAGCTACGACAGAAACTCAATTTTATGATTATTAAATTAATATATTTTGTTATTTGACAATTAATTCCTGTTTGTTTTTTTTTTGTCTTAATATCACAACACACGAGAGTTGACTTCTATCTTAAATGTCGTCTATCTTTAGATAACATATTGTTAATTGCGTTTTTTTATTAAGTTTACCAATATCTGTTATATTTTATTAGTACTCAAGTAAATCTATCATAAAAACTTGGAGATCTCGAGCTTTTTCTGAAATTCAGGCTTAGCTAGAGCCCTTTCTTTTTCCCACTTGCACTATCGGCTTTAATACCAAATGGGTTCCGCCATTTACCTCGCAATGCTTCTAAAATTCGGCGGAAAGTGGGTAACGAAATGTCTTAATACTAGGTTCCCAGGTTCCCTCTGCCTACCCTACTATGTGTGAGATACAACGGTAAGCCAAACAAAAATATCATAAAGACAGCAAAAAGTCTTGCCTTCAAATTTTAATAAGATTGTTTTCACGCTTTGCTTTCTATTCTAATGAGAGAAATTCTTCGATATGAATGTAGATCCTATTATTTTATGTTACATACATGTTACATATATTTGTATCTCTTAAGGCTATTTTCTAATTATCTGGCAATAAGCATGCAATGCGTCATAATAAAACTGAATAAAGCTGTACCTACAGGCTTATCCCTCATGCGTGTGTTTAAATGATCTTAAAGTTCCTTATGTAAATTACAAAGAGAACCAACGTCAGTGGTGTTAGCGATCACTTATTTATTGTCGTGTTATGAACTTATCTTAATAATGTATGACTTCTGTTTTTTATAACACATGGTAGGATGGGTAGGCAGAGGTAACTTGGGAACCTAGAGTTAAGACACTACGTTCTCATTGAGACACATCCGATCCCCAATTTCGGCTGAATTATCTATAAATCACGTGTTGAGCGGTGGAACTTAACACCGCTCTCTGTCTCGTTACCAGTTTATAATCACACGCTAATATAGGAACGACCAAAGCCATTTCGAGTATTGGACAAAATCAATTTTTATATCAGACATTATTCTAGAAAATATTTGAATAACATTCAAGTGGACCTCTTCCTTTATAATTTTGCATTTTCCAAGATTAATTACAATAGTGAAATATGATTGATAAATATTTAAGTAATTAAAAATATTTTTTGTCTATTTTATACTTAGCTGTATAAAATATAAGGTTCACAATTAAATAACTTTTATTTTTAAACATATTCTTTGAAAATAACAATTTTGATGGCTTATTAAATGAAATAAAAAATATTAATTTATTCTCCGCCTTTGTAAAGATTTATAATGAAAAACAATGAAATATCATAGAAAATAAATAGAATCTGAATTACTAAAAACATAGAGTTCTCTTCGAGAATTTCGGAGGTTCGAGAATTAGGCGAAGAATTTCTTTCTCCTTTCCTATTTAGTTAATGACTTATATAATAAGAAGCAATTAATAGATTATATTTAGTCAGTTATCATTAATTTTAATAAGAAATGATAACGGGGTCGGATGTCACTGCATGACTCTCTTAGTATAATTTAATCTACGAAGCTATTTCTTCTGACATCGACGTATTGAAGTTATATTTAAAGTGAGTTTTGTTTTCATAAAATTTATATAATTATTGTTTGCATACCTTCATTTCTTCGCTCTCGTACCAACGCGAGGACGCAGGCGGAGAGTCGGAAATGGAGTGTCTCAACATTACTCCTACTCCCTATGCCCTCTCTAATATATACAGAATAAAGATAAAGAAAGTATAGAAAAAAAATCATAGCATAAACATTTTTTGTGGTATTTTTTGGAATGAAATTATAAATATTCAAAAGTTAACAAGCCATTTTATCTTCAGATGGGTAGCTGGATAACTCATCTTTTGTGGGGCGGAGATCCAGATGCAGTCAACCCAGTGTCTGGACTATCAAAACGCGATATATACGTTGTACAAAAGACTTGGGCGGTGGCTGCTACGGATTCTGTTGGTACTGGCAACGAATTGTTAAAAAGGTAAGACATTTAAGTATTAGATATTCTTTCGAATGTAGTATCATAGGTTATGTTGTTAGGCAAAGGGAACCTAGTACAGGTTCCCTTTGCTTTTACCGGGGAGGGTCCCCGGGGTTATACAACGTGAAACTAAAAAATAATGTATGCTTAAAAATAATATTATAATAATATATAACGTTAATAATTATAATTAACTTAAACTTCGGTTATATAAAAAAATATGAGACCCATATTCCAGCCATTGTGCAGCACTTGGCTGGTCTACTGGGAGTGACACTTGTACTAAATTGGACATAATGAATAAATGAAGACGCGATCAAAGGCCAAGTAACGGCGTTTGTCGTTTTTATATTCGGAATATAATGTTACCCATAATTGATGGGATTTCATACTCAGAATATAATATTTAATCTCTTGTTGTTTTCGTTCACTAAAAGTATTTTGAAACGGTAATAATATGGAGTAGGATAGGGTAGATTAAAAATATGTAGAGCAATCTCCAATTAGTTTTTTTGAAATACAAAATCTAATATTTTAAACCTAAATAAAATGTTAAATAGCGAGTATGTAATATGACGGTAGACACGGAGTTGAGTTCCGCCATTCAACACGCATTGACTCCAGAAGTCGCCGGAAAGTGGGTGGGGTGAGGAGATTTGTAAAAAAAAACTAATAACAGTCATATTTAACAGTTGAAGTTCATGATTTTATTCGGTTCAAATTTGACAAATTCTACATCAAATATTGCATTCTACATTACTGTCTATATTTATATTATATCCACTTATTTTTACAAAAGCAAAAAAAAATTGTACTAATATTTAGAAGGATTCAATATTAACTCAGTCATAGCATTCTCACTTTCTCACAGAACATACTTGTTTCAAACCGGCTTTTATTATTTACTTACAATAAGCATATATGTATATTATGTATTCAGTCATGGCACTCCCGTTCCCTACTTTCTGCCAAAGTCTGGAGACAACACGTGTTCATTAGCGGAAATCAACGTCACACTTTTCCTCATTATCGTTATCAGAGCAATGAAATGAAAACATTCAATATTTAATTTTCCTCGAGCGAGAATCAAACCCATAACCTATCGCGTTTACAGTCACACGCTCGTGCCGTTGCGCCAAGATCTAACCAAGATAATTTTTCATATACAGATAAGCATTTACCACTGTAAAATCTATTTACGATATATAAAAATTGAATAGTGCTTCGTATTTACAAGCAGCTGTGATGTAACAATGGACTGTACGTAATTGTTTACAACGAGATCAAAGAAATACGTAGAGATCGGTGTTTAAAGAATCAACTACAATTAACTATAGCATTTTATTGGAGTTCTGGCATTTTAGCGCCCTTTTAACATCTTTATTTCGTGTTTTTTAATTTTGGGTTCCGTAGGCAAAGTGTATGACTAAGATCCGTCCATTGTCCATCTGTCTGTCTGACCGTCTGTCATTAGGCTGTATCTCGTGAATCGTGATAATAGACAGCTGAAATTTTATATGAAATAAATCATTAATTCTCCTATATATCAAATGTGATATTTTGTTTTCGTTAAGACGGAACCCTTAGTGTATGAGTACGATTCGCACTTGGCCGATGTTTTATTACTTTTTACTATTCTGTATGTCACTATATAGGTATTTCTATCTCATTAAAGGCATTTTATATATAAATGTTGATTATTGTATATTTTTCAATTTGATTCAACAACATGCAGGTTTACGTTTAGCTGAGGGACAGCCAAAAGCATGTCATAAAATTTGCAGACCTTCGTTATGTCATAAAATCTGAAAGTTATAATCAAAATTATTCAATTATAATTATTTATTATCTCCATTTAATAATTTATCAGGTATTTCCGAGCGTATCCAGAAACCAAAGATTTCTTCCGCATGATCAGAAATGTGCCCGAGGAGAAATTCACAGAAAATTTTCAATTCAAAGCCCATGTTATTAATCTTATGTCGGCTCTCGACTTGGCCGTAAAGAATCTCCATCAGCCAGAAGTAGTCGCTGCCATGATGACCAAACTTGGGGAATCACACGGTAGACGAAAGATACAAGAAAAACAATTTAATGTAAGTTGTCTTTATTCATAAATTATTCTTTTTTTATGGTTTTATGGTGGTTATGTCAATACGATGCCAATTGGAGTAATAAATATGTATTCTATTTTATTATATTGCCATTGTTTGCATTAAAACAAATATTACAATACGTTTTTTACAGGAATTAACAATTGTAATAGTACAACTGTTCAAAGATGTTTTAAATTTGGACGAAAAGACGCTGGCAGCTTGGGGAAGAGTCGTCACATTTTGGTATAAGCACATATTCGAGACACTAAACGCAGGTGAAAATAGATAATAGAAATATTGTATAGATGTTAAATGAAAAAAAAAACAAGAGATTAATAATAATAATAATAAATCATCTGAATAATAAAAAAAAATCTAATTTAATATTTTTTGTTTATCACGTACAATATTAGTATCTGTAAAGTATTATATCACTTTTGTTTGGATTATTACCAATATTTCCATACTCTACATTTTTCATATTTTTAAAATCATATAATGTTATCGAAGTATTTTAAAGATAGAGAACCAGACATGTTATATAAAGACAACTCTATTGTATCAACAAATAATTCATAATTATGTATCTTTATGTTCTGTACAAATAAGTATGTGTTAATTTGCATTTATATTAAACAACTGTCGTGTCTACAGTCATGTGACTGTGGGTTCGATTCCCACTCGGAGAAATAAATAATATTTTATATTTTCATTTTATCGCTTTGATAACGAGGCCAAGTGTTATGTACTGCCGACACGCAATCCCTCAAGAAATCGGTGGAAAAAGAGGAACGGGACTGTCTTATGAACTATGGCGGGGGAGAAAGAAGTACTTTAACACTTGGGGAGCAGGTTCCCATGGCCTACCTTGTCGTGTGGTGAATGGAATACAGCGTGAAGTTAAAAGAACTATCAACTAATTATTTACAATGATGTATTGATATGTTCTCTACAATTGAATACGTATTAATTTGCATTAATTTTAAATGGCTATTTGTTTATCATACAATTCACAAATGAATGACTATTATATCTCTGCATGACTAGCAGATATATAAGCGCGGCGTTGAATTCCGCCAATACAATACTAAATTCCTCTGCCTACCCTGCTGTTAACTGGGGTAAAACTGACAAAAGTTATATATTATCTTAGTTTTTAAACCTTTTGAGGCTTTCTTGTTTTAATTTAATATAAAAAAAAACTTTTTCATTAATTATGTGTTTTATTACATTATACAAGAGTCTTAATAATATTTATAATAGTGTAAAATTTACTTGTAGTCTAGAAACATAAATAAATATATAAAAAAAATGAAGGTACTGTTCAATATCCAAAGATTACTCACTAGTTATACAAGTAATATATAATACTACATCATCGTAGTTTCATATTTTAACATTTAATAAGGTTTTTATCTAATTAAGGCTATATAATTGTTATTTTTAATAATTGAAATTAAAAATTACTTGTGTATAATAAATATTTTTTTATATGTTATTATTGTTTTACTGTTTATTGGGTACTTTGTAAATGTTAATCGCTTTTTAAGCTTGTTTCTAATTATTTTATACATATTTTAGGTAACTGGCAGAGAAAATCTGGGAACCTAGTTTTAAGACACTCCGTTCCCCGTTCCCTTCCCCCTTCCTTCGTTCCCTTCTTTTCCAAAATATAACCTCAGCGACCTCGAGCGTTTTAAAACTACCTACCACTTACCAGAGAGAATTATTAGAAACTCAAGTGTTATGACACTCCGCTCCCTAATTTCCGCCAAATTCTCGCGGCCACGCTTTGCCTCTACACCGGAGTGAAATTATTAAATATTTTATTTCAGCAGGTTACAGTCCGACTGCTGGCTACGACTGGACTCGACGATTGTTTAGACACACATCCTGATTTACCCAAAATAAACAAAAAATCTAATTAATATGTATCAACTGTAAATAAAAAACAAAATCCAGAAGTAAATAATATTTATAAATGTAAATTTAATGTAAATTTGTGAGACACAGAGTGTTCTCAAAGAAGCAATACAGCTAGCCTTGACTTAAAATCCATTCCGACATGCATAAAAGATGAGAGTTTGTCTATGGGACACTCCATCGATCCACGATAAACTTTACTTGTATATTTTGTGAAAGTTTTTAGAGATTTCTGGTAAATTCTAAAAGGCTAAAAGAAAATACCTCTGAGTTCTGCGGAAGTGGGGAACGGAAGCGTCTTACTGCAAACGGAGTGTCTTTACACTAGGTTCCCAGGGTTCCTCTGTCTACCCTGCTACGTGCATGAAGTCAAAACAAATGTGATATAGTTATGAAGCCATATTCCATCAGAATCTGAATTAAATTTTTACCTATAGAAATTGATAACACGCACATCGCGTCTCGTAAGCACGTGATAAGAATCCTTCAGTTGCTAGTATACTCAATTTTTATACATATTTTCATGAGTACTACTTATATTTTTCTGCCATTTTTAATATAGTATTTTGAAACCGATGACTGTGAAATCGACAGTTGTGGGTTCGACCACCACTCGACAAATTAAATATTTTCCTAGAACACTCCCATTATAAATGAACGCTTAACAAAAAGATATCTCTACATAAAGCCAATGTGTAAAGCCTTTCACAGATCATTGGATCGCCAACGACGTAGCGATTAAATAGTCCTAGCTGATACTGGGGTACACCAGCCCAGAGATGAGAATAATACTCCATATGAGACCAAACCTGGGTCCTGTACAGAGCCAACCGGTGTTTTGGCGTGAAGTAACGTCTCGCTCTGCTGATGACCCCCAGTTTCTTCGAGGCCAACTTGGCATTGCTTTCCAGATGGCGATACTGTGGCAGTCACTGGAAACACTAAAGCCTATACTCTACTTCCTTTCACACCTCCATAATATATTTTAAATTTTTCAGTATCAGCTATCCATGACTTATCAATATTCAGCCTAGGATTCGTATTTAACACATAGATAATAGAACAATGGGTAGTTATTGATATTTATCATCGATTAACCAATTAAGGTCTGTCGTTTCGCTCATAGAATATTATACTGGCTTGCTATACTGCATTACTATATGCCTTATAATGTCAGTGTCATTTGATATTATGGTGCACCTTAATGCAAGTTCTTAAGACGATAGCGTGGGGCCCTTTTATGAATGTAATTACCGCTTGCAATTTATTTACTACAATACGTATGGTTTCCACGTGTCTCTTACTGTGTTATGAAGTGCACAGTGTAACGATAGATCATTTAGTTTTTATTACCGAAGTCTTGGGAATGTTAATGATTTGAATACACTAGACATTTTGTGTTGTTTGTTATTATTACAGATATAATTTTATCTAAAATATCATTGAATCGAGGTATAAATTTGAAATTGAAAGTGTGCCCCGACACTGTGGTTTGCGGTCAGATATATTTAGCTGCGAACGAGACCAAACAAACTAACATTTATTAATGAACGTATTTTTCTGGGAATATTTTTAAACTGTTATAAATAAATTACCGTACTATAAAAATCATGTCGTCATCATAGACGTTGGAATAGAAAGAGAAGGCCTGGATAGCCTGATGGGAAATGCCCACCCCATGAAGTGTCTTGTCAGTCTTGTGTTAAATTTTTTATCAATTAATTTACCATGAAAATTTGATAAAAACGCGAACAGTCGCGTTAAGTATTTCCACATCTGTATATGGTCAAAGCAAAAAAATCACATATCTTAATAAAATTATTCCTATATTATGTTTTTTTTAAGCTCACGAAATAATATAATAACAAAACTCGTACCTCCCCAATCTTTATAAAGAAATAAAGAAGTATTTATTTATAAAATAAAAATAACCATCGAATGGACTATGCTTCCACATAATAAGAAAATAAAAAAATCTAATAAGAAATAAAAACAAAATAATAGTAAAACTAACCCGACCTACAAATTAGTTGAACGCCTCAGGCTCCATCAGGTAAAGTAATAAACTACATAGACCGGCAAACTCGTATTAGAGAAAACTCGCCCTACGGCGTCGCCCGAAGGGCGGGCGGGGCGTAGTAAACAACTGAAAACAGAAACTTCACCAGTATCCAAGAGGCTCTCGTGCTGAAGTGACGTTTGCCCACACAAACTGACTGTACGCATGTCACGCTATTGAAAACTTTGTTAAAAATCATTAATAAAATACTAAAAATCATGGAATAAATAATGAATATATGTGTTACGGTGTCACAATGTGGGTTCCGTATGCGGTAACTGTCGTTCAGCTAAACAAGCTACTATAAACGAATCATATGCAAAGGTAAGTTATATTGGTTGTTTTAATAACGCTATAAACATATATTTTTTATCAGCTTCAAGCTGTATCCCGCGCA